>CM061228.1:136254811-136662311 GCA_030844895.1 Ambrosia x helenae | reverse complement strand
TTAAACATAAAATCTTTACTTTCCTCTCCATTTTCTTCAAACTCGGGAACACACTAGTTAACTAAATCTTTTCTTTCTACTCCCTTTCTTTTCCCTCTTTAATTCTCTTTCCCCTCTCTTCCTTTATTTGTTAAACTCGGGAACATAGCGGTAGGCATCATGTTTTTTATTTTGTAATGATGTATTGGATTGTTTTGGCTTGAAAAACACTTAACACAACAATATACAAAAACTTAAAAAACAATCCATTGTATTATAGTCATTAAATTTAAATTAAAGATAAAACACCCTAGTAATTACTTAAAACACTCTGCTTAAAACGCCCTAGTAATTACTTAAAACACTCTGCTTAAAATACATTGTTTTCGGTTATTAATTTGTTATGTTTGGTGTTTTTCTAAGCAAAACAATCCAAAACATCATGAATACATCAAATAAAATATGCATACATATCAATTTTTAATCCTTCCTACATTTCTCACACAAACCAATATTCCTACAGGAACCCTACCATATATATGTGTGTATATATATATATATACACACTACATAAAAAGTTGATTTTGAAATCCAACTCAATTAATCATAAGTGTATTAAATAAAAAACAAATATAATGTGAATTTATATTATTTGAACCGGTTCGATTCGAGATACCTAAATCCGAATTAGAAATTTGGTTCACATAATGATAAGATTAGAAGAAAACCGAAATTAGAGCATATTCGGGATTGAGTTTAGAAACAACTTATTGACTTATTAACATTTTTTTAAAAACTAATAAGTTAATAATTTGTTTGGTTTTATTAAAAGTGATTTTTGTTTTGGTCTTTTAGTATGAGCTAAAAATTGTTTTTCAAAAGCCATAAAAACATGTCTTTTGAAACTGTTTTTTGCTTTTTGAATATCAAATTACCAAACCACCCACCTTTTTACTCTTTTTTTTTATTACATGAATAAGCTAAAATAAACATTTTTTTTTTAAAATAACTCATTAACCTTTTCTACCATAATACTAATCCAGACTTTTTAAGTTAATTTTGTAAGACTGACGGTTTATAGTTTAGTTCAGTTAATTTTTGTTGATAACCAAAACCAAACGTTGGCTACATTTTTTCTTATAAGTACATGAAATGAGGTAAAAATATGTGAAATGGAGGTATAAAAGCTTATGATATTTGTATGCTTCATCTCGACATGAGTATTTTACTCGACCGAGTTTTGAGTGACCATTTGGAAATGCACAAACGAGAAGCGGTTATGGACTTGGGATCACAACACACTTGCGGATAACATTATTTCCTACTTATTACACAAATGTATGTTAAGCATATATGTATGAGTTTTGCTTGAGAATGAGCAAAGATTCAAATGTGGAGATATTTGATATGCGTAAAAGTATGCTTATACCTGGCATTATTTAATTCTCACTTTATAATGATTTTCTAGTAAATCTTGGTAAATTAGTTCTAAATTTGCCCAAGATATGGCTAATGTCTCCAAGGCATGCCCCGTGACTGATCATCAAGTCCGTACAAAATATTGGTCTTCTCAAGACAAAGCAAAGTGGTGGTCCCCCCAACCAACTAAAAGATAACGATGTGGTTAGTGATGTTGCAAAACACATCATTTATTTGGTGTATTTTGTATGGTTTTTAAATAAGTTCTTATTCGTTTCGAGTTGTTTCTATTATTTATTTATTTACATTATAATTTATAGGTGTTCGTTAGAGAAGAGCTCAAAAGGTTGAAAAATAGTCAGAGACGCGAACACTTGGAGGGAGCAACAAATATGATAATAATAATATTAATAATATTAAACATTAGGGGTGTAAATGACATGTAGCGGCTCGAGAGTTACTCGGGATCGGCTCGGTAAAAAGCTCGAACGAGCCGAGCCTTAATGAGCCTGAGCCTGAAATATGACTCGTTTAGTTATCAAGCCCAAGCTCGAGCCTTACATACAAAGGTCGTGTAGGCTCGCGAGCCTAAACGAGCCCAAACAAATGTTATCTTATTTTTTTTATGTATGCGATTTTGTCCTCATGTTCAATTTTTATTTAATAGCCGAGCTCGAGCTGTCAGGTTTTACTTTCAAGCCGAGCTCAAGCTCAGAATAGTAGGCTCAAACCGAGCCGAGGTAAAGCTTGAGCCTCAAAAGAGCATTACGAGCCGAGCTCGAGCCTAGTTAAGCTCGGGCTTAGCTCTACTCGTTTATACCCCTATAAAACATATAATAATAATAGGTGAAAGAATTTGTGGAGCCATTGTATTTTATGCCAAACTCAATTACATTCTCATATGTCGACAATTATATTAGGGATGGGTAGATATGATTAGATACGGGAGTGAAACAATAATGGAAAAAAGGGATAAGAATATTATGGCTGCAGTTATTTAGATGAGGTTTTAACCAATAAAGAAAAGAATACGGAAGTCCAAGACCATATGAAACTCAAAGAAATAACGGTGAAGAAAAATAAGTCAGCGGCCCAGAGTTCTTGTCCTGGCCCATTTCACTGTTTTGAGGCCTAGGTCGAAATAATGGTGTTGTTTAAGCCCAAGTATGAGTTTTCCTACGTCAATAAAAAAAGGATGGGGCTAAAGTTATAAGGAGGGATCGACAATCTATATCTATATCTATATCTATATATATATATATTGCAAAAGGATTAATCCTACATGTCATACTCTTATGCAATCTCTCATTTGAGAGCTGCCACATAAGATGTGATGTGGCAACTTTAAATCAATTAAAAAAAGAAATAAATATGATTTAACCTAATCTATTAAATATCTAATCTACTAAATCTAAATATTAAACCTTTATTATTTATCTCTCGTGTTTTCTCCCATAACTTTTAAACGTTAATATCTTTTATATACGAGATTTTTTAAAGGAAAAAATTACATCAAATTAACGAACGTTTTATTATCTTTCCAACGAGTACCATAGTGCTATATAAAAATCGGAGAAAAAAAATGACTATTTTTTGTAACCCGACAGGTATTGTGTCGGGTTTGGGATTAGTTTAAAAAAAATTGTGGGTTTGGGTCGGGTCTGGGATTAGGTGATACCCGACCCGATTACCCGAAACAACATACCCAAATACCCGAACTACATACCCGATCATATACCCATGAATTTTTCAACGCATCACATAACCCTTAGACTAATGCGTTCGATATTTCAATAATTAACTTTTTTTTTCTTATTTCATGTTAGTTCTTTTTAGAATGATCGACTACAAACTTCCGAATTCATTTGTAATGGCACTAGATTTATACCCCGGCGCAGAGATTTGTTTTTTTTTTTATATTTGAATATGATAACTTATGACAGAGATTTGTTTAAAATAATAATAATAATAATAATAATAATAATAATAATAATAATAATATATTTTATTATGTTATAATAGATATTTCAACCCGGGACGCTCCCGGGATAAAAACTAGTTACACTATATAAAAGAACAAACTCTTTGAACAGTAATCATGGCAAGATTGTAATTTATGTTTGTTTGAAAGGCTATTTTGGTCTTTGTGATCTCTTCTTAGATGGGGCGGTGATATCTATCTGTCTTCTCTTTGCATATCTTTCTATCTGCAAGATGATGGAGAGGTGCCGACAAACCGATTAACATGATGGGTCGGTGACCTTGGGGCCGGTGCCGACAAATCACAAATCAGTTAATGGTTTTGTTAAAACCATCAGATCTTCCACACTACCTTCATTCTCTTATCACCTCTCCATTTGTTTGCAGAGAGAAAGGGATTGGGGGAGGAATCGCCTCCCATCACCGCCACCGCCACGCTACAGTCGCCATCCACACCACCATCTGACAAAGATTCCGATCAAGATGCATGTCCCTTTTTCGAGTAGATCGACAAACCTAAGGTCAGATTTCGTTATTTGGGGTGTCTGATGATGGTTCTGGGCGGAGGTGCTGGCGGTGATGGTGGTGATTTCGGTGAACAATAATTAGCGGCATTCTTGCTCACGGTAACAGTTGGTTGTTACCGGAAAAGGCCCGATTAAGCTGATTATGATGTTATGCTTTGAATCAGTGGCTCTGTAAAGATGGTTACCAAGGTTGTTGTAACCTTTATGCTTTTCTTTTTCGGACGCTTTAGGTTTGTCACTGACTTTTGGTTCATCGTGATGGTTGTGGGTTTGGTTTCACAGGTTATTTTTTTACCTTTTTAGCAGCCTTTTGCTTGGTTATGATGAGTTACATATGATTTCCGATTACTGATGACGATGGCGTGGCAGGGCCGGTGGATGGCAGGTCCTAACTTGCAACCCGCCTTGCAGCCATGGTTCTGAAAACTCTGAACCAAGATTGTTAAATGTTATTATTATACGTGAACGTTGTCACCTCATGGTGATGATGGCTGGGTTACGGCATCGAGGATGGGTGGCGCTAACTAATGGTTTAATGTATAGAAAGTGTTTAGAAAGTATATAACATTGAAAATAATATATTTTAGATGTATGACTAATGGTTTAGTGGCTTTTCTCTTGATCAATGTTGAGATTCAATGTGGTTTTGTTCCTATTGATGAGTGTATGTGCGTAGTCGATGCAAAGGGAAATACGGTTTGTTGCGAATGCTCTATAAGCTTATATTACAACAATATTATTATTGTTTTGTATTTGACAATGAATTCTCCTTAGCATTTAAGGCCAGATTTGGTTGGTGGTAGGTGTCCTGAATTTGAACTGACGGTTAATGGGAAGAGACAAGCTAGGGCTTTGGCTGTGTTTTTGAAGTCTCAGGGATTCGATTTAATGTTGTGTATACTTCGCCTTTGGATCGCGCTCGATCCACTGCACTTCCCATTTGTCAGGTACTCGATCATTGATTAATTTTGATGATGTCGATGATGATGAAATTGAAATTCAGAAAGTTTCAGTTATTATCTTTCAATTTCTTGATGTTTATAGGTAAACAAATTAAGGTTTAAATTCAAGATTCCATGGCATATAATGTTTAGAATATTTGTATTTGAAAAAAAAACACAGGATGCTTGGTGGCTATCATCCAGAGGAGTCTTCAAAGATAATGACTTCAATCTGAAAGATTGGTAAGTTCATTCAATTTAGAAGTCATTAATTAAATAAATTTATTCTAACTATTGGATCATGAATTTTAAGGATTTATGGGAATATTAGGCACATATGAGATAAGAGAAGGTCAAAAGATTCAAAACTCACAACAGAGAGCATTAACCACTTACATATGTTGGTGAGCATTATTTATTCAACAGCCCCTTTATACGTATGATCTCAAGTAAATTGAAAATTTTATTTAAGATTTAAAAAATGGGAAGATTTTAGCAAGATAGAAGCAACGTCAGATTTCAATTTGGAACTTTCAATGGAAATATTCATCATTATTTTTTGGCAAGTGATTTTACACTACAGTTTTGGGAAAATAAGGGAAGTCTATGTTTTTAAAGGGTAAATCTTGCAAGAGGCCAACTCATACAAAAAAAAAAATGGTTATTATTTTTTTTTTAAATTTTTTTTGCAATTTTACTTTCAAAATGGATTATGTAGCGTTCGGATGACCTGTGTAAGCTGTTTGTTAAAGTGAAAGTGTTGCAATCAAAAGTCATTTAATCCATCAAGTAATTGCATAGTTTTTGGGGATAAAGATGTTGAAGTCGTAAATTGGGTGTTTGAGTTAAAGCGAAATGTTTGTTAAACTCTCAACGATAAGAACAAACTTTTGGTTTGGCAGGTAGCTCTCTGGATTCTTGGTGTTGCTACACATGTGAAATAGTTAATGTTTTCTCTTTCGCTTCAATGATTTTGTTTTTTTACTTTAGTTTTTCACTCTGATTGCATCACAGGTACGCTTCTGAGATTAGGACTCCATTTTCATCCACCACCACTTTAGAACAAAGAGAATAGAGAGAGGCGACCATGATGGTGAGGTCTTCTTCGTTGACCATCTTCATCATTGTACCTGCTCTATATTCGACCTGTTTAAACCCTACGCTTGAAACCCTAATATGCAAGCGATCAGTATTGCTACAGAATGTGGATTGTTCTCTTTATCTATCCAAATGTCTTCCCTTAAATAAAACATCAATTTTAATTCTTGGAACAAATAGAAGGTTCGGTTCGCTCTATGTGTTATCGGTTTTGACGTGAGGTTAGTGTTGGCGTACGAAGTTGGGAAAGAGGCTCATTGGAAGGTTGATGATGTTCAATCGATTTTAGTTTTATGAAGTTTTTTTAGGTTAAAAGTTATTTGTTTGCTGATCATCGTTTCAGTTATTGATTTTAGTTTTGTGAAGTTTTTTAGGTTTAAAGTGATTTGTTTGTTGATCATCATTTCAGTTAGTCATCACCGGCGTTGAGGTTTGTTCTTCACTTTCATTTTCTGTTGTTTGTCTGCTGCTTCAATTTTGGGCCTTTAATTGTTGTGTGTGATATACCAAAAATATGTTATTACTTTTCGATTAAACTTGGGGGTTTACAACTTTATTAACAGCCATGTGAGATGGAATTTTGTCACCTGTTTAGGCGTGATATACCCAATATATTATCTTTAAAATAAATCATTTTATAAAGCTTGAATGCCAGCACGTAACATATGTGTGAGTCTATCTGACACAAATTCTAGGATTTGTAGACACAAATGGGAGGGTATTGACATTTATTATACATTTTGTGAAAATGCTATATTAAACAACAAAACTCTATACTAGAAGCTTTTCTGTTACTTGAGATTTTGCTACTAAAACTTTAATTGATCTTACATATGAAATTTGTACCACAGGTTGTTTTATTTAAAAAAAATGTAATAATCAAAAGGGTACTTTTGTAACTAAACTCTAATGTAAAGCGTTTATGTTGCTAAGAATTTTATGGTAGTGGTGGTTTCATCATAATCACTGATGATGAACTTGGTGATGGTTTTAAGCAAACTATTGAAACTGGAGTCAATACTTTACTTTAATAGACATTACAGGCGCAACATCCAGTGGATCACAATTGTGTCTGGTTATTGCTTTTGATCTATTCTTTACTTTAACAGACATCAATTCATTATCCAGATTGCACTGCAAAATACTAACCACACATATAGCTGGTCTATGGATGCATTGAATGGAGCCAACATTAGAAGGTTTGTTGGTCAACCTTTTTTAAGCAGTGGTAGCTATGGTGTCGTTGTAGTTGTAGCGGATACGGCTCGCCCAATTGAAAACCATTCATTAACTTTATTTGTTAACCTTTGAATTTCAGGTGCGACCAAATCACAAGGCGCGCAACAGTCTTTATGTGGTGTGCTATGCTCTTATCAACCTTAATAACTTATCTTATGTAATGTCGTATGTAATATAGTGTACTTCATCCGGTTAAGATGCCATGTCTCCTTAACAAATTCTAATTCATCGACTAAATTGCCGCCGCAACGCGGCGGATAATGCCACTAGTTATTGAAAAGAAGCGGCAGCAATTTCAAATAGGAGCCAGTGTGATCAAGGACGCGATTTTAACGGAGAAGAAGGCCGGGAATCAAAGGACTAAATCTTGGGGTCGCGTTTCGCAAGTGTTTGGTTACTTCATTTTCTCATTGACCGAAGGGTACAAAATTTTGTTTACTTTGTGCTTTTAAATTATTTCCATGACTTTGCAATTGTGTGAATCTATGTCTTTTTTGTTTTTTTAAACTACTAGGTTATGTACCCGTGTGATACACGGGTTGAACAATTTAGATTATATATATTATATATAAATTTAAAATATAATTAAGAAAAAATAGATTACATATTTTATTTAAAATAAAAAAGTTGCCTTTACAACCGAAAAAATATTAAATATTCATCAGCCCCTAAATGATTTATTGTAAAAAACATTTTTATTCACATAAAACTTTTTTCAAACATTTCAAAATATATCTTCCATACCGTGGCTATTACCTTATAAGACTGCAGGTACAACAAAACAAAAAAATCAAAAAGTAATAAAGGTAAATCTGTTTAGGCTAGGATATAAAAAATGAAATTAATTTAAAAGTATCTCCTCATCCGTTAAACCATCCCAATCGAGTATTGTTCATTTTGGAATTTTACATCAAGTTTATCCCAATACACTATCTTAAAAAATAAATAACTTTTAATAAAGATTACTATTGTTAGTTCATAAACATTTTCAAATTATGTCTAATAATTTATTGTAAACACATGAATTATAATATAATTATATTAATTGATTTACAAAAAACATAGAATATATTTTATTTATTTGTTTTGAGCAACATGAAAGTCTCACAAAAAAGCTTGACTAATTGCATTGTGTTATTCTTAATTTGTTTATTTAACTTTTTAATTTTAAGTATTAAAATTAATATGTATTTGTTGAGCATAGTTAACATCTAAAACAATGACCAAAATAAAAAAAAACTTAATAATCATTTGTCAAATATTGTAACAAACGTAATTTTAAACTTAAAATAACAGATCAAATATTGTAAAAAGAATCATGTGTTTTCTTTTATTAATGATTTCAGTTACAACTATGATTATTAATATAATTAATAAAATGCAATTTAATAAATTTATAATATGCTTTTGCAAATCAATTATTATATTTAAATTTGAATTTATTGTATTAAATAATAAAATGAGAGATTTCATGAGGGAGTGTCATGTGCCCCTCATGTGTTTTCTTTTATTATATAGTGTAGATGTAGATATATAAGATCAAATATTGTAAAAAGAATCATGTGTTTCCTTTTATTAATGATTTCAGTTTCAATTATGATTATTAATATAATTAATAAAATTAATTTTAATAAATTTATAATATGCTTTTGTAAATCAATTATTATAATTAAATTTGAATTTCATGAGGGAGTGCCATGTGTCCCTCATGTGTTTTCTTTTATTATATAGTGTAGATGTATATGAGTAGCTAAACTCTAATTACTACCTAGGTTTGAGATGATTTTTTTATTGACTTTGGTATTTTGTTTCGGTTTTTGGATTTTATTCTCAGGTTATATTAAAGCAACAATTTAGTTAATTATTGTTATGGTGTACATGGGCGGACCCACACCCACCCCAAGGGGTGCAGGCCTACCTTGAATTTTTTTTAGTGTTTATATATACGCGTTTATCTTATCCGCACCCCATAAATTTTTCTATCGCACCCCTTGGATGTTTGAAACCAATGAAAAGCAATGAAACAAGCCTTCCTCTCCCCCTTTATAAGCCTTGAAGCTAAATCCGCGATCCTTACGCTTGGTAGAAAGGTTGGTGTATATATTTTTCCTGTTTTTTTTTCTTCCGCGATCCTTACGCTTGGTAGAAAGGTTCAATAAGATTCCATGTAGATAAAATCAAGTACATTGAGTGAGACCATAGTCTAGTGTAAGTAATTCAAATGAATCTAACTATTCAGTTCGATTCAAGATATGTAAATCCAAGAATTTGGAAACGGTTTTTAACGAGGTAACATCTGAGTACTTGTTTGTATTAATAGTTTGAGTCCTTGTGATAATTTTGGTGCGTTTGATGCCAAATCCACTACGATTAGCCGAGATATATCCACAACTTTAGATTTAAAATTTTGTTATGCATATGTAACGACATTTAAATTACTTTTGGTTTCCTTCTGTTGATTATATAATTTTAGTATCATTATTTTTTGTATACGAGTCGACCCAACCCTACCGGGCCACCTGATGGATAAACGACCTAATGGGCTTAGAGATTCTGCACCCCATAAATTTTTTTTGGGTCCCCCACTGACGGTGTATATGCATGCTCTTTACTAATTTACAAACTTTTTATGTTCTATAATAGTCTTAGTGGATGTATTCCATGTTTGGACACTTGTTAGGATTACTTGCTCGGTGCCTGTAGTTTATTTTGTGGTTTTGGTACCGACTTCCATGAGAACATTAACTAGGAGTTTAGAGGTTTAGAGTACTCTTACTATTTTATGGTGGAGAAATCCGGTAAGCAATGGCAGATTCAAGATTTTTTTCCAACGGGTTCACGTTCGTTAGATGCAATAATTTTATAGGATCAGATATAAAAAATCATGGGTTGGTTCGATGGTTCGGATCCGGTAAAGTTCATCACATAATTAAAAAAAATGATACAATAATAAAAAAACATCTTCATTAGAAATTAAAAAAACATATAACATATCTAAGGAGTTTATTTCAAATATAAGTAGTTTATGTCATTGTTAGTAGGAACTGTTTAATGCAATAACTGTTTGAAAGAAACCGTTGAATTAATAACTGTTTGAATCAACAATGTTTTACAAACAGGTGTTTTAAAAAATTTGCTTAATTGAAGCATTGCTTTTGAACCGACGTTAGCAAATACATTTTTTCTTTCAACATTGGATTGACTTTTTAATTTGTTGATCCTCTTTTTTTTTTTTTTTTTTTTTTTTTAATATGTGTTATCTCAACAGAACTTTAATCCGTCTGTAGATTTATGTTTCCTTTGTTGTAACATTTTTAGTTATTAAACCTTTGATCAGTATTATTAACTGATGTTGTGAAAGGAACAAACGTTATGAATACAATTTTTCTTTTAACAATAAATCGAGTCTTTTAAGGTTGGGTTCTTGATGTTGTGTTTACTAAACAGCTGTTAACGTTGGCTTCATTCTTTCCGTGTGTTTTCACACGGGATTCCACCTAGTAAATATATATAAAAGTATTGATGTTTGCTGACGTGTCATTCAATGGTGGCCTCAACCATCCCTTGAATGTGCCACATGGCATAATGAGGTGAAAGATTTTTTTTTAATTTTTGTTTTTATTATATTAAATCTAATAAAAACTTAAAATCATATTCCTATCTTCTCTATTCTTCTTCTTCTTTATTGTTATCTCTTCCATTTTTTAATAAATTAAATATTTTTTTAAAATCATATATAACCTTTTCTCCTCCCAAAAACCCTAAAACCCCTCCCTTCCCTCTCACCACTCCTGCCACCACTTGCGCATTACATCTTCTTCACCGTCAATGATCTTATTGTTATTATCCACACAAAACCTAGGGTTTTTCTATTATCTATCATCACCTCTTCAAAACACAACATAACAATATGAACTCCAAAAATCCCAACACATATTCGAATCTCTTCAAGCTTGAGGCATTCCATCATTTTGTTCTTTTTATTATTATTATTATTATTATTATTATTATTATTATTATTATTATTATTATTATTATTATTGTGGAGGATCCGAATCTGGAACTTGCGTCTAATTTGGAAAATGTTTCTGCACTGAATTCGTATGGAGTTGTTGTTCTTGGTGGCACTTTTGATCGGTTACATGATGGTCATCGGCTTTTCCTCAAGGTTTTTGTCATTAATAATAATATGTATTTGTCTATTTCATGTGAATCATGTTACACACTTTTTTTCTGAGTTGTGGCTGGTTATTGATATTTTTTTTGTTTAAATTTATTTAGTTACTAATTTGTCTGACATTAGGTTGACTTTTAAGTTTAGAGTGTGTGTTGAGGTTGAATTAATTGAATGAAGTGTGTATGTTTTAGGATTGATCTTTTTTTTTTTATTTGGGTTTGAATGGATTTTGATTGCTTAGAGGTTAAATCGAAGGCGCCGGCTGCTGGTGGATCGGGTTTTAATCAGATTCTTGGTATCAAAGGGGCTAAGCAAGAAACTGTTAAGTTTTTTTTTCATCTATTTGGTGATTAATTTATTATGAGTTTGAATAAGCTAGCTTTAGTTATGATCTATGGTTGTTGAGTTAAAGAGATCAATCAAGCAGGCCTTGAGTTCTAGGCGATTTGGAATAACCGATGTCTCATGCCGGTTAATATTGTTAGCGGCAAATAGGAAGAAAATGGCGGAGCTTTGTTGTTTTGATACTTGATCCATTGTAATGGCTCATTGGCTTAAAGCGGCTAAAGGTATACTCATTCACTCTATCTTTATTCAACTTCTATTTGTCAACCCGGGACGCTCCCGGAGTATAAGATAATTGTACTGGAGCTTTTGCAAAACATAATGAATTATTCATTTTTTCAATGCGTTTTGTATGTTTTCTTCTTTTATCATTTTTTATTAAGTTATATTAGATTTTTCCAACCCCGAAAATGTTTCAGAATAATCAGCTAGTACAATATACAAGAAATCCTTAAAGTAAATTTCATTCTCTTTTTTACCAACCATAGATAGGGTCTCAGATCCAACGTAATAAACCGGGATTTTAAATCATAACATTTCTAATTCCCAAGACACAAAATAACAAATCTTTCGTATTGAAATATATAATTTGGCTTTCAGCATTAAAGAGAAGGAAACTTTAAAAAGGTTGTCATTGGAAAGATTTTACCGTGGACTTTTTGGTTGGATGTAGGAGGGATTAACCGTGGAGCCATCTTCAATTTTGTGTGATGGTTCATTCATTCATTTTTTTTTATATAAGGTTTCTATTAAAAATTTAAAATTGAGTGGGTTTGTGTGAACCCACCTTTCAAGGGGTGATTTGCCCCTGCCGGTAGGTAGTTAGGTTTGTCTTTGATATTAGGAGTTTAGGTTTTAATGCTGTGAAATCAGGTTTGCCTAGGTTTCCTTCCATTTTTGCCTATCTGTCACTCTACGACAACGGCGGAAACACGTGGCGTGAACGCGAAAGAGAAATGTTTCATAGCCAAGATTAAACAAACACTTAATTTAGAAAATAACCATTCATTAGACGACGGAAAGTATTTTGTTTAAGTACATGTCCCAAAATGTAGTTTTTAACAAAATAAGGATTTTCGACTATTTTCCAATCCCATAGGAAATATTAGTAAATCCCTAACAAAAGTCCGTTTCGTCTTTATTTTGCCCGCCCTAGCCATTGCATGCCTTCACATTCTTAGTTACCTAAAAATATGTTAGGGAAAACGTCAATATATATAAATATATTGGTGAGTTTCATAGGTTTTGACACACAAATAAAGTAACATTCATATGTAAATAAGTGTGCATAACGAAATAAGAAATGTGCTACATATAACATTAGGGTAGCTAGTCATAATACCGACGGATTCCCCATGAGCCCATAACCAAAACCAGACTACTTTACATTACCCCGCAAGTTGTTTACATAGTAACAACTAATTTAGAATATCGTCGCACCCCGTGGTCCTTCCGTGTTGATCGCTAATCAACCGGGGTGGGTCTCGTCAAGAACCAATAGTACTATTCCCATATTCTATGGCTACATCACTTTGTATAAATGGTTACGGTTAACTGCGGAGACTTCACGTCCCATGTGACTTTACCGTTACCCATGTGCCCATATTATGTACCATTCCATACTTTCACAGGTTACCGCACATTTAATACTTTCTTACTTACATATCTTTCCCCCGAGTTTAAAAACATTAAAACATAAAAGGGGCCGTGAAAACTCACCTCAAACATGTTACGAAATCAGAAAATAGTCTTTGCCAAGTCCAATGTAAGACCACCTACATGTGTCCTAATTTAATAAGGCACTGGTCTTATGGTGTGTGTCATACTGGTAAGTTGTCTTTCCCCAACTCCCGACACCACGTTTACATATTCGGTTTAATTAGGAATATATCATAGTCTTAGGTCCGTTGGTGATGATTTATCCCGTTACAAGTTTCACTTAATCTTATATTATAACCGTTGATATTAATTACCAAGTTAGTTGGTTTCGTCATCGCGAATTCCGATCATTGCCCGTGTCCTTACACGTCATGATCTTTAAACATATTTATCAATATATATCTTCTAACTTGCATTAATATTCCGTTTTATCTTCCGACTCGACTGACTTTTACTATATATTTATTTCCCCATAAAAATAAATATACCAAGATCTTGTCGAGCGAGATTCATTTCATGTTAAGTATTTATTTTTCTATAAGTATACATATACTTATAATAACATACTTAACTTATTTTCTTTCTTACAAATTCTCCCATTTAGGAAGAATTTGTAACTTTTGTTGACATGATAAAGTTTACTAGTTTTAGGTTTTTCATCCAAAACAACTTCTAAAAATACTAGAACATAAAATCTTTTTTGTAACAAAATAACATCACCAACTATCCTAAAACTTATGTTTATGACCATCTTTGTAAACATTTCATTTTATTTTTAGAAAACCCACCAAACCTTTGTTAAAAACTTTTAGTTAAAAGCACCAAAACAACTTGCAAGTTAAGCACATAAATGAACAAAACTTAAACAAGATGAATTTTAAGAAACTTACTACTAGCACAAGGCTAGAGAAGTCACAAAAACATTTGATTATGAAGGGGTTTAAGTGTGTCTTCCAAGGGTTATGCTCCAAGAACTTGTACACACTTGATTTAGGGTAGGAATGAAGTGATTTTTATGTGTTATTAGCTTGAAAATCAAGGTGGTGGAGGGACTTAAAGCTCACGACAGAATATCAGCAAAATGGATTGTTTTTGAGTTTGTTTTGTGATAAAAATGAAGGATAAGCTTTCTTATAAAGGACATTTGGGTGCCATGATAAGACTTATCCATAAGAATGCTAAACATCATGATTAGGAAGCAAGACATGAAGGAACATTAGGATGGCTAAGCCACCAAGCTTGGGCCGGCCTAAGAGGCTCTTTTGGGTCCCATTCATGTGCCAATTGATATTCAGACATTATTTTTGGACTTATTCAAGATGTTTTGGATTGTTTAGGTTAAAATAACACCAAACATAACAATTAAAAATAAAAAACAATTTATTTTGATCTTAAAAACTTAAACACAACGCTAAGAACATGTGTTCTATGTTGTGTTTTAGTCATGTGTTTTAAATTCTATGGCTATAATACATTGCATTGTGTTTTAATTTTTTGCATTTGGTGTTTTTATAGCAAAAACAACCCAAAACGATATACCTAAATCCAAAACATGATACTTACATGTCAATTCTTGATCCTTCTCACACTTCTCACGAAATATAGCCTTTGTACAATTGTACCCGAACCTTTACCTGTATATATATATATATATTTAAATCTTATATTTAAATCTGGAAGAATGCCAGATCAGTGGAGGAGTAGTGTTGTAGTGCCTGTATATAAGAACAAAGGAGATGCACAATGTTGTGGGAATTACAGAGGTATTAAGCTGCTGAGCCATACTATGAAATTATGGGAGAGAGTAATTGAGACTAGGATTAGAAGAGAAACCCAGGTTACTGTAAATCAATTTGGCTTCATGCCAGGAAGGTCAACTACAGAAGCGATATACATACTAAGGAGCCTGATGGAAAAGTATAGGGAGAAGAAACGAGACCTCCATATGGTGTTCATTGATCTAGAAAAGGCCTACGATAGTGTACCTCGTAAACTGATTTGGGATAGTTTGGAGGCTAGAGGGATCCCGAGTAAGTATGTTAACATTACTAGAGATATGTATGATAGGACTGAAACTAGTGTTCGTGCGCCTGTAGGAGATACTGATTTCTTTCCCGTGGAGGTAGGGCTCCATCAAGGGTCCGCGTTGAGCCCGTTTCTTTTTGCGGTTATTCTAGACGAGGTGTCAAAGTCCATTCAGGAGACACTACCGTGGTGCATGCTTTTTGCTGACGACATTGTATTGATCGCGGAAACTAAGCAAAGTTTGAATATGAGGCTAGAAGGATGGCGAACAGCTTTGGAGGGAAAAGGTTTAAGGATTAGTCGCTCTAAGACGGAGTACATGCACTGCGATTTCAGCGGGACAAACTACGAAGATCGCACCCAGATCACCATTGAGGGTCATGTGGTCCCGCAAGTAACTAAGTTTAAGTACTTAGGATCGTTCGTCCAAAGGGACGGAGAGATTGATAGTGACGTCGCACATCGTATTCAGGCTGGATGGTGTAAGTGGAGAGCAGCATCTGGAGTTCTGTGCGATAAGAGGTTCCCAACTAAACTAAAGGGAAAATTTTATAGGGTTGCAGTCCGACCTGCTATGATTTATGGGACAGACTGCTGGGCCATCAAAAAGACACAGTTACGAAAGATGGAAGTGGCGGAGATGAGAATGTTGAGGTGGATGTGTGGGCACACTAGGTTAGATCGGATTAGAAATGAGGTTCTTAGGAAGAGGTTAGAAGTGGCTAACATAGCAGATAAGATAAAGGAGGGAAGATTAAGATGGTTTGGTCATGTGAAGCGGAGACATACGACAGCCCCAGTCAGAAGAGTGGAACACCTCACGGTGGAGGGGAGGAGGAGTAGAGGCAGACCCAAATTGACTTGGGTCGATCGGATTAGACAAGATCTGTTAGAATTGCACCTCTCAGAGGATATGGTCCAAGATAGGAATTCGTGGAGACGTAGGATTAAAGTTAAAGATTTTTAGGATTTAAGACTACTTAGGATTTAGGGTTGGCCTCTATGCATGTATATATATATATATATATATATATAAATATATCTGTATGTTGTATCATGTTATACATCCACTATTTTATTTTATTTTTGTTTTTTTAGTGTTTAGTGATTGCCTAATTATTCATTAATATACAGTGTGCATTTTGTTTTTGTCGAGCCGGGGGTCTCTCTGGAAGCAGCCTCCCTATCTCTAAAGATAGGGGTAAGGTTTGCCTACATCCTACCCTCCCCAGACCCTACGAATAGCGTTGCTATTAGTGGGATTTCCTGGGTACGGTTGTTGTTGTTGTTATATATATATATATATATATAGAGAGAGAGAGAGAGAGGAAAGTTCAATTGAAAACTCATAGTTAAGGAGAGAACTCGAGAACTCTATATTACACATATGTAATACATCATATGTTGTATATTACACTTGTGTAATATATTATTATTGCATATGTTGCAAATGTGCAATATATCATATGTTACACATGTGCAATATATATTACACATATGTAATACACTTAATATATCATATATTGCATATAGGTAATATATATTACACATGTGTAACATATGATATATTACACATGTACAATATATACTACACATATTCAATATATGATATATTGCACATATGTAATATAAAGTTCTCGAGTTCTCTCAATAAAATGAGTTTTCTATTGAACCATCGCCTATATATATGTATATATAGACGTGTTTGTGAAAGTTAAAATTCACAAATTAAGTTATATAAACAAAATTTGATAGTCTTAACACTCTAACATCATCAATACAAAATGACTCAAATATGCAGCCTAATTAATCAATAAATATATGTAACATAATTGATTAAAAAAGTACCAATATCTTTAATTTATTCATAAACCATGATTATTTATTTCTTATTATTGACTAATTCATGATCCATATTATGGATTCCATAATGTCATATGGTAATCTAAATATATGTCAATTCAGTCAATGATAAAACTCAAGATGGGAAAGTAGAGATTTTACTTTCATGTAGCTCGAGATATGATTAAAAACACTAAAGAAAGTAAACATATGTTGGAATCATATCTTCACAAAGTGTACATGGAATATATAGAGAGATTGAGTATATGTGGGTGATACGCCTTTACATACTTGTTCTTGTCTCACCATTTCTAGCTAATAACTATTTTTTTCTTCGACCTAATGAGGAAGGTAGGCTGTGAGCTTTTTTTTAGTTTTTAAATATAAATATGTGATCGTCAATCTAACTTTTAGATTTTAAATTTAAACTGAACATTTTATGTATTTAATTATCAATTCTTAAGAGTATGTGTAGTGGGCACGTTATAGGGCGTTTTGAAGCCCCATAGCGCCGGGGAACACCGCCCCCGGCGGCGCTATAGGGCGTTTTGGTTCAATCCGGTCATGTAAACAACGAGCGCTATGCTCTGCTTCTTGATTTTTATTATTATTATTATTATTATTATTATTGTTGTTGTTGTTGTTGTTGAAGTGTGTGTGGAGAGGAAGAAGAAGTGAAGAAGATGAAGAAGAAGAGATGAAGAAGAAGTGTAGTTGAAGAAGAAGATAGTTGAAGAAGAAGAATCAGGCGTTCCGACGGCGATTAGGGTTTTCTTCCGAAGATGTCGGGGAGAGACAAATACAAGCAGGATACTTGGTATGATGTTCCGATCAACAAAGGAAGGGGTAACCGGCATCAACAATACGAGAAGGAGACAGATCTGGGGGTCAAGTTCTTCGTTTCCAATCTTCCACCGGGGTGCGCGTCCACGGATCTGGTTAGGGTTTTAAAAGAGTATGGTGACGTTCAAGGTACGTATATAGCCAGGAAGTATGATCGGCTAGGGAAACGATTTGGTTTTGTTACGTTTGGCAAGGGTAGAAACATGGGTGACTTAGAATCCGCACTGAAAGATGTCTGGTTGGGCTCCTACAAATTATTTATTGCACCGGCTAGGTTTGTAGATGGTAAACACATTCCAAGGAAGGAGGAGAAGGTTTGGAAACCGGTTCAGGATGATGGCAGGAAGGAAGACACTCCGGATGTTGTGAGTGAGAATCAAACAGCTAATACGGAAAAGGTTATTGATGATAGGAGGACATTTAAAGATTCGTTACTCAACAAGGAGCCTACGGGTATTAAGGAAGGGGTGGAGGTTACCGTGGAAGATAAAACTGTGGCCTTTGGGGAATGGTTTGATCGTGGTATTATCGCTCATTTGAAAAGCTTGCATGCTTTGACGTCGTTACGTGTGTGGTTGAAGAACATTGGTCATGCTGATGTTAAGATTAACTATGTTGGTGGTCTATGTGTGCTATTGTTGTTTGAAGACAGGGATAAAAAGATTGATTTTACGCATTATAAAGATGCATGGGGAGACTACGTTGATTCTATTGAGGAGTGGTATGGGCAAGCGTTCAAGGTCAATAGGATTGCATGGATCAAAATACATGGAGTCCCATTGAGCCTATCTTGTTCAAAGGTGTTTGACGATGTTGCTTCTAAATTCGGCGACGTTATTCAGCGAGCTATGTTTCCAGAGGAAGATGGTGATCTTTCCGTTGCATGTGTGGGCATACTTCGATCTGTGGTGGATAGGGTGAACCAGAAAATTAAATTGAGGTGGAAATCTTATTGTTTTGATGTGTTGGTAGAGGAAGAGTTGGCTGATTGGATTCCGGACTGTTTGGTGGATATGGAGGGAGAGGAAGTAGGTACGGAGGTAAACGAAAAGGTCCACGAAGATTATCACACTGCTGGTGAGGGTTCCGATTTGAATGTGTCAAATTTGGAATCTAATTTTGCTACTGATATGGTTCTAGATATGAACGTGGGGGTTGATAACAACGACAACGGGAAAAGTATTGGTAAAGATTCGTCTATCAAGAAACGGAAAGGTTTTTGTAGGAAGAAGGGGAATCGAAGTAAATCGGTGTCGCCGGCCGGGAATGATCGTCCGAAAAAAAGACAACGTGATGGTGAAGACTTGTTCGATTTGGACCGGTTTATTTATGTTCTTGATGAAGGCCAACATGGTTTGGAGAAAGGGGAATCGTCGGGTGTCCAGGCTTGTCATCAACAGGGAGGTAAGATTGATCATTCTATTGGGGTGGGCTTGTTTAATAATTGTGATGTAGTTCCTAATTCTAGTGGGCCGTGTGATGGTTTGGGTGCTAATGTTGAGGTGATAAATGAAACTGAGGCTACAGTGGCTTTCGCTAATGATTTGGGAGTTAAAAATATGGTTAACTTTTCGGATAAGCTGGCTCAAGTGATTGTCGATGAAGGTTTTCAAGAAGTTGAGCAATGAATTTCCTCTCTGTCAATATTCGTGGTCTGGGTAGCGATGATAAAGGTACATGGATTCGTAAGCTCCGGTTTGCTAATGAGATTGGGTTTATTATGCTTCAGGAGACACAGTTTGCGTCTCTTGATGGCGTGGATTTAGGAAAATTCTGGGGGCAAGGGGTTTTTGAATGTGATTGGGTCGATGCGACTGGTAGATCGGGTGGGTTGGTTTCTTTATGGGATCCGAAAAGATTTTCGGTTTCTCAAGTCATTAAGAACCGGTATTTTCTTTGTATTCGTGGTGTTTCCAAAGATGACGGGAAGGTTTTCTCAGTGGTTAATGTTTATGCTCCACAAAGACTTAGAGATAAAAGGGTGTTATGGGAAGGTCTCGATGGTATTATCGCTCAAGATTCGGCTTTTTGGGTGATCGCCGGTGATTTTAATTGTGTTCGTGATCGGACCGAAAGACGGAATTCTAAATTTAATGCCTTGGTTTCTGCTGAATTTAACGATTTCATTGATAAAGTGCAGTTACAAGAGTTCTCTCTAAAAGGAAGAAAGTTCACCTATGTGTCAGGAAATAAGTGTAGTCGCATTGACCGCATGTTCGTGTCATGGAACTTTGTGAATGAATGGCCTAATGCGGAGTATCGGGCGCTTGCGAGGGAGGAATCGGACCATTGCCCGTTAGTGTTAAAAATTGAAGCTCGAAACTTTGGTCCTAAACCATTTAGATTCTTTAATTCTTGGCTTCAAAGGGAAGGTCTAAGTGGTGTGGTCGAGAAGGTTTGCTCGGAGGAGGTGGGTAGTGCCACGACTCAGGCCGGGTTGATGAGGAAACTTCAAAAGTTGAAGGCTAGTATTATAGAATGGAAAAAGGGTTGGACGGGTGCGGAGGAGGAAGAGGAAGTGAATTTGAAGGCGGAGATTCGTGATTTAGACGAGATTGTCGATGATAGGGATTTGACGGAAGCGGAATTGTGGGTGTTTGATGAAGCTAAGAATCGCATAAGGGAGTTGGGAAATTACAAAAAGAAAGATATTCAACAGAAATCTCGTATTCGTTGGGCTCGGGAGGGTGACGAAAATACTAGTTTTTTTCATGGTTGCCTTAATTTGAGAAGGATGGTTAACAATATTCCCGGGCTAAATGTTGATGGCAAGTGGATTTTTAAGCCTTCCGAAGTGAAAAAAGAAGTTTTTAAGTTTTTCAAAAATCGTTTTGTTGAAGATATGGCCGCTAGGCCGATGCTGGAAGGTTACGAGATTAAGAGGCTGAATGGCGTTGAAGCCGAGAGCTTGGTGGGCCCGTTTGATGAAGCGGAGATTAAAGCGGCGGTGTTTGACTATGGGAGTGATAAGGCTCCGGGTCCGGATGGCTTTAACTTCCGGTTTATTAAGAGGTTTTGGCCTCTTTTTGCTAATGATTTTGTTAAAGTGTTGCAGGAGTTCTTTGATACAGGTCGTATTGATCGTGGAGCGGGATCTTCATTCATTACGCTTATTCCTAAAGTTAAAGATCCGGTGGGTTTGAACGAATATCGACCTATCACTTTAATTGGTGTTATTAGTAAAGTGATTTCTAAAGTCCTTGCTAATAGGCTAAAAAAGGTGATGAGTAGTATTATTCATGAGACGCAGTCGGCTTTTTTGTCTGGGAGATTCATTCTTGATGGTCCGCTAATTATTAATGAGGTATATGCTTGGGCAAAAAAGATGGGGAAAGAGTTTTTCTTCTTCAAAATTGATTTCGAGAAAGCATACGATAATGTGAATTGGGGGTTCTTGTTATCCGTTATGAAGCAAATGAACTTTCCGAGTAGGTGGTGTATTTGGATAGAAGGCATCCTTCACTCGGCTCGTTCATCAATCCTTGTGAATGGTTCGCCTACATTCGAGTTTAGTTGCCAAAAAGGTATTAGACAAGGCGATCCTATTTCTCCGTTTCTTTTCTTAATTGTTATGGAGGGGTTGTCGTCTTTGATCAGAATGGCGTGTGACAAAGGTATGTTTCAAGGCGTGCGCTTAAATGGTGAAGGTAATTTTATTTCTCATCTATTATACGCTGACGACGCCTTAGTTATGGGTGAATGGTCTCAAGGAAATTTGGATGCCTTAAAGCGGATCCTTCGTATCTTTCATATGTGTTCGGGCCTTCGAATCAACTTGAACAAATCTAATTTGTTCGGGATTGGTAAAAGCATGGAGGACATTGATTTTTGCGCTAGGCGTATGGGTTGTAAATCGGGGGCGTTTCCATTTAGATATTTGGGAATTATTGTTGGAGCTAATATGAATCGTATATCTAATTGGGACGTCATTGTTGATACTTTCAAAAAACGCTTGTCCTCGTGGAAGGCTAATGTGGTTTCCATGGCGGGTAGGGTGATCCTTATTAAGGCGGTATTGGAGAGTCTACCGACGTATTATTTTTCTTTGTACAAGGCTCCCGTTACGGTTATTAACAAATTGGAGGTCATTATTAAGAGATTTTTGTGGGGCGGATGTGACGATAAAAATAAAATACATTGGGTCGCTTGGGATAGAGTGACGAAGAGTATTAAAGATGGAGGGTTGGGGTTAGCTAAGTTGGAGGATAGTAATTATGCGCTGTTACTTAAATGGTTATGGAGATATCGTATAGATGAAGGGGCGTTGTGGAAAAAGGTGGTGGATGCTATTCATGGATCGAGTAGAAGATGGGAGACTATCCAATGTAACAATCGATTCCCCGGTGCTTGGTCCAGGTTGGTTAAAGCTGGTTATAACTTGAAAGTTAATGGTTGTGGTTTCGTTAATTCTATAAAAGGGGTGGTGGGCGATGGCCTAAACTTAAAATTCTGGATCGATCCATGGCTGACCGAGGAGCCGTTAAAGTTCAGATTTCCTACGCTGTTTCGTTTGGACGGCAATAAGCGCTGCACTGTTGCAGATCGCATTACTGAAGGTAATGGGGCTGGTACGATTGCTTGGAGCTGGAAGAGTTATCCGAGTAGCGATTTGGAAGTTGACGAGCTCATTCAATGCCATCGTGAGCTAACTAGTGTTATGTTGAACGCTCGCAAGGATCAGTGGATTTGGTCTCCTGACTCCGGAGAAGGGTACTCGGTCAAAGGAGCTCGGAGATGGATGAATGGGGCCAACCAATCGGTTAACGGTTTGAATTATAGATGGTGTAAATGGGTGCCGGGTAAATGTAATATTTTCATGTGGAGAGCTAGTTTGAATAGGCTCCCTACCAAAGAAGCTCTTCGGTATCGTAACATTAATGTTGGTGATGGTATGTGCGCTTTATGCAGCGAATTAGACGAGACGGTAGATCACTTATTCTCTGGTTGTAGGATCGCCTGTGGTGTATGGGATAGTATCGGAGCTTGGTGCAAGGTCCCCCGTTTCTTTGTTTTTTCGTTTTCTGATGTTCTCAATGTCAATGACGGGCTGCCATACACAAACAAGAAGAAGGAGATTCTGCGCGGTATCATTTCTATCGCTTGTTGGCATATATGGAAGGCTAGGAACGAAAAGGTTTTCAACGGTGTAGACTCTAATGTGGTGCGAATTGTTTCTAATGTCAAGTCGGTGGCGTATCTTTGGTTTAAAAGTAGACACAAGGAGGGCTCGATACAATGGAGAAATTGGTGTAATTTTGATTTACCGTTGATGTAATTCTCTCCGTGTCCCGGCGGTCTCGATCTTAGAGATCATTGGCGCGGGTGTTTGTTTTTTAATGAAATTCGCCTTCCAAAAAAAAAAAAAGTTGAAGAAGAAGAAGATAAGAGAGAGAGAGAATAATAATAATAATTTTTTTGAAGTCTTTTTTTGTTTTTTGTTTTATTACTGAATAATAATAATAATAATAATAAACAATAAAAATCAATTACTACCCAATCATTTATAACCTCCACATAACCCCCCTTCCCACTACACCATTTTTTTCCATAACCCCCACATAACTCCCTTTCTATTACTTTTTAATATTTTAATCCCATAATCCCCATATAACACTCCACCACTACACATACCCTAATATTATGTATATCCCATAAATTCTTCATCATGTCGTCATATAAGTGATTATGTTATTTGTCACGTCATAATAAACTAGTGTCATGTCATATTGTCATTTGTTTGCAAGTTATAAAAGGCTGAAAACATTCAATAGCTAAAATTAAAAGTTTTTAATTTTATCTCTCCTTTTCAAAATGATAATCATAAATCTTAATAGTAGCTAACACTCATATATAAAACTTTTTTTTGAACGATCAACTAACGTATTGTCGGGTACTCTGTACGCGGCCCCCAATGATTTAAAGGGGCCCCAGACGGCCTCTAGTCCGTACGGACAGAGTCCTTCGGCCCACCCGTCTCCTGTTCCAGGGAAAACCCGGCCCACAAACCCGTCCGAAAGCACGACGGTAGTGAACCGATAAAACCTGGAGGGATCAGGAGTCGAACGCATGACCACAAGGGTCAAGGGTCTCTCCATCACTTCCCAACCACCTACCCCACCACAAGGGTGGGGGTATCCATCACATGCCTCCCGTGGAAATCGAACCCGGCTCCCCCAAAGAAAGAGCCGACCCTTTTACCACTAGGCCACATGGTCGGGATTATATAAAACTAGTAACATAAATTAGTTGATATATTTGTTTGTACAAACATTCAAACTAATAATATATAATATTTATAATATATTTTTTAGTTTTGCATAGGACACCTATATTTGTTTATTAAAGTAAGTCATACATATTAAATTTACAACTTGGATGGTCATACTCAAAGATTGGATTTTAGAAAATTAAAGTTTAATGAGCGAATATTGGTATTTCTGGACAATGGGTATATGGAATGGGTCTTTATTTTCATAGTTAAATCCAAATTGCCATAAACTGTTCAGTTAATTCACTCATCTTTAATTGTCCTAATTTATCTATACTATATTATAAAATAAGAGATATGAGCAAATATGTTTAAATTGTTAAAGTTAAAATAACATTTGAAAAGACACATGCTTTAAACCTATAATGTCATATAAATCTTTCTCATATTACCCCTCGATGCATTGTTACTTGTGCATTCACTACCTTCACTCTTCACATATCATTTTACATGTACGAATTTTTTATTGGCTTAAATTACATCAAATTTACCATTCGTTAAATTTTTAACAAAACTTGAACTTTAATTTCAACGGAAGTAACACCTAAACTCCAATGGATTTACCAATGCAACTTTTAACCCAACCTATAGATGTGATTCAAGTCTTATATGGTTATTTTCTACATAAATATTTATTAAAACAGTCAATGCCCATTATCAATTTAGTTTTACCGTTGACATTCTAGGAAAAAAATGTGATTCGGCTAAAATAATTTAGATGTAAAATCATTCATTATTGTATTTATTAATATTAATTTTAAACATAAGAACAAGTAGTATAGTTTAAGATCTTAGGTTTGAGCACTATGATTTTTAGTTATTCTTGCTCTATTTATTCTTTTACATTTCTTCATTCATGCCCCTTTTTCTTTGTTTTTCCTTTTAATCTTCCGTTTCTCTCATTATAGTAGTAGTTATTACTTACTATATTAATAGTTATTGTTACATGAGTTCTTTGAATCGTTTTCTCTAACTTGTTCAATATTGTGATGTTTTTTTATACTAATGCGACATGCTATATTTTTTATCTATTTTTTTTTATCTTTTTATGTATATCATGAGTATTTTTTTTGTTTTCTCTTTTGATTGCTATATTAAGTATGATATCGTAACAAAATGAACTTAACCGATACCAACCAAATCGCGCCACGTAGTGCTGGGTATCTCACTATATATCCAAAAAGATAGATATGTTTTGATTGGAAACAATACTTTTAAAGAAATGAGTCATATAAAAAAATTAGCCCCGTCACAACGCACGGGTTCTCCACTAATTATATTCAAATGCATGTAGCAAGTTTAAATAATTTTTTATTTTTGAAAACTTAAAGCATCATAATATTTTGCCCACAATAAGAGTGTTTTTTTTTTAAATTCATTTCTCATATAGACTAGTCAACACTCAACAATAGTTTTTGTGAAGAATTTGTTGGTAAAGCTAGATTCCATGCATCATCATATCATATCTTTGAATTAACGAATTAGTTCCATATTCACTATGGGGCTCTTTGTTTGATTAAGTGTTGAATTATTAAGAGGTTTGAATGGTTAAAAGGTCTGAATGGTTAAGTGCTGAATCATTAAGTTGGACCTCTTAATGGTTAGTATTATTGTCCCACATTGATAGGAGAGCCTCATTAAGGTTCAGCATAGTTCAGTGCTTAATGGTTCAACAACATCTCAAGTCTTAATGGTTCAGCTTTAACCATTTCATTCAGAAGCTGAAACAAATGCGCTGAAGCTGAATCGTTCAATACTGAATTATTAAGAGCCTCATCAAACAGCCCTTATATAAGATTATAAGGGGTTTTCAATATTATTACTGACAACAAGGAATATACTACAAGAACTGGTTTTTTATTAAACCACTATATTAATAATTTCTGACAGGACGAAGATCAACGGACATACACACCAATGTGTTCACATGATACGACTGAATCTTTACATTATACTACTCAAGATAGTAATCCATTTGCAATTACACCCTCAAACATCCCTAAATTTAGGTATGTAGGATCATCCTCAACTAATAATTCAATTAAACTTATGTTTCGAGATATAAAAAGAAAAAAGTTCATTTACAATGGTATGATGGTACCGACACTCGATATCAGTACTAAAATATACTCTATTTCAAATAGAGTTAATCACCAAACCGTTCCTATCGTTTGGGCTAATATGTCAGTTCAGCCTAAAATTCAAAAAATTGCTTGAATAGCATTTTGATTTTGACGAAATAAGTCAAATCAGTCCATTTTGTTAACGGAGTTAACTCAACCTCGTTAAGTCAGGGGTAAAATTGTCCATCTTTATTAAAACTATTGTCTTCTTCCTGACCTCACCAACACAGATTTAAATGGGTCCCACCCCCTAACCTCACCACCACCCATCTCCACCTTTCACCACCACCACTACCCATCTCCACCTATCACCAACAAAACTTATTCCTAAAAAAAACATTTTATACATTCACACCTGCAACCACACACACACACACACACACACACACACACACACACACACACACACACTGACATTCACATCCTTCAAACAATCCGTTACAATAATGAAGACTGTAACTCCAACAACAACCACTCCACCACCACCAGCCACCACCAACAACCGATCCACCACCAACAACCACTCCAATCCCAACTTCACAAATGAAACTGAATCAATCAAACAATTTCCAGTCCAATCCCACTCGTGCAGATGAAACGTTTCCTTTAACCGTCGCCATCAAACTTATTCTTAAAAAACCGTCTCCATCAAGAACCACCACTCCCACCTTGCTCCTTTAACTGACATACCTCCTCTATTGTGACCAGTCACCGTCAGTCCATACCCTAACTGTAGCCCCGAATACATTGCCTTCACCTCTACCGGCAACCCTCTGCCACAACCCACAACCACCACCTGCTACAACATCTCTTGTCCAACATAATTTTCACCACAACCACTAGACCCACCTGCCCTACTCGTCGAACTTCACAAGGAGGATTCCAGGTACGTCTTTAATTTCGGTGAATGTTCGTTTTTAGTAACAATTTTTAGGTAATTCAACTTCTGATATACTTGATTCTGATCTCTGTATGTTAGTTTTAGGTTTAATTTTTAGTTTTAGTGAATCTTCATTCTGCCCCTTTTCCTTCCCAAAATGAAACGGTTGTTGTTTGTTGATTATGGGTTACTCTGTTTGAGTGATGTTTTGTCCAATTTCAGTGTCTTTTAGATTATTTAAGGCAGATCTTGTGTTCTTTTGGTGTACAACAGCCATTTGGGGAAATAAGGGGAAAGGGGTGAAGAGTTGCAGAAGGTAAATGGACGATTTTGCTCGTGACTTAACGACATATATTGAGTTAACCCCGTTAACAAAATGGACTGTTTTGGCCTATTTCATCAAAATCAAGGGACTGTTCAAGCAATTTTTTGAATTTTGGGCTGGACTGACATATTGGCCCAAACCACAGGGACGGTTTTAATAATTAACTCACTTCAATTATAAATCCATTTTAACAAAATTTAAACCGAAACATCTTAAAAATATAAACTCAACTATGTATTTAGTTTTTTTTTAAAGCTAACTAATGCAACTTATCAGGTAATCTTAACATCCTCTCTACAAAGGAGCATAAAATTCTTTTATTATTCTTATCACTAGTTTATACCCCGGGAGTGTCCCGGGTTGAGAAATCTAAGTAAAGTGAATAAAATTAGAAATATCTAAACTATAAAAATGGCATCTGTCAATATATGATTAATGAATATTATTATTATTATTATTATTATTATTATTATTATTATAAACAAATTTCTACCATAAGTTATCATATTCTAATATAATAAAAAAAGGTAATTGGGTCGGGTATCACCTAATCGGCTAATCCCTGGCCCGACCCAAACCCACAATTTTTTTTAAAACTAATTCCAAACCTGACACAATACCTGTCGGGTTACAAAAAATAGTCGTTTTTTTCTCCATTTTTTATATAGCACTATGGTACTCGTTGGAAACATAATAAAACGCTCGTTAATTTGGTGTAATTTTTTTCTTTAAAAAATCTCGTATATAAAAGATATTAACGTTTAAAAGTTATGAGAGAAAACATGAGAGAGAAAATAATAAAGTTTTAATATTTACATTTAGTAGATTAGGTATTTAATAGATTATGTTAAATCATATTTAAACCATATTTATTCCTTTTTTAATTGGTCTAGAGTTGCCACATCACTTCCTATGTGGCATCCCTCAAAAGAGAGATTGCATAATATTATGACATGTCATTAAAAATGCTTTGGTTTATTATAGATATAGATAAGCATGGTTCAAACTTAATACCTTTTTCTACTCTCAACTAGTATTTGCCATCTGATAAGTCATGAACATTGGCTAGTACAACAATATATGTTCATGTCACTGTTAGCTTTTTATTATTTTTTATTTTTTAGTTAATGAAAATAAGTTTTTAGTTTAAAAACAAACAATATTTTTATGTACATACAATATCATTTTGAAATTATTTATGGTTAATCTCCGTTACTTTTTTAGTTTATTATTTTCTTTATAAAAGGTATAACTATTGTATAACATTTAGGAGCTTCAATACATAAAAAAAAAATTCTAAATGAACACAATTCATAGAAATATTAGTTTATTAAATATTAAAAATAGAGCATTATATATTAAACTTTATATTTATTATAAATTATATTCTATTGAAGTTTCTACAAATTTATATATTTTTCCTTTCCAAACCTATCAAGCTTAAAATCCACCAAAAGTTTGTTTAATAATCAGTAATCAACTAATTGAACATAATGGGTGGATCCAATAGAATAGTCTTTTTACTTTAAACTTTAAAGTTAAAGCTCTTCTTGAAGTTTTAAGAGAAACAAAGCCTCTGAAAAAACTACTTAAACATAATATCCGTTGGAAAACGATTGAGAATTACTAATCAACCACTTATATGTAAAATCTCTTGAAAATCGTAATGATTAACCTGTTCAACAACATAAGATTTTGCAAATATCAAACAAGATAAAAGTTCATATATAAAAATATAAAGTGAGACTAGGAATCAATGACAATATATGAAACCCTTAAAGACTTGTATAAAGCCCTAAAACTCAAATTATGATTATAGTACTTCACATAATCTTTCGAAACCCTAACTAGTTTGCACATTCATATATATGAAGCCTTTTATTGCTTCAAAGTTAACTCAATCATACAATATGAAGACCTAACATATGATAACGATAAGGCCACGTATAAATGTACTAATCAGGACATATCTTAATGACATTGCCATTCTTGATTCTCACTCATATGTCTCTTACATTCTGGTTGTACGAAAAGAGCCAGATAACATTACTATTATACTATATCAAGGTATATCATGCGCCGATAAAGATTTATTCACCAGATAAGTCACACACGTCATACAAACCAACTGATAATTTATAAGAAGTGTATGGCGTGACCATTCCCAATAATAGCCTTTGCCCACGTCTTGCCTAGAGGTGCGTCTGATATAAACGAGCAAAGGATAATATCAAAAGTATGTTCTAAAAGATATATATCACTAGATATTTATAGTTTAATTCTCTAATTTGTAACTTACATCAATAGAGTGTAAATCTAGGGGGCTTGGTATTTAATTCAAAGTGTTACTTTATGTTTATGACTACATCACTTTATTTGCAAGCAAGAAAATGGATCTAATCATTTACTATGATCCTAATGTATATCAATATTTAGCATCACATATATGTATGGCCTCATATAAGGTTTTACAAGACAAACAAACTCTAAAATACCATATTAGGTGGTGAAATAAAGTTTATGTGACACAAAAAACATCCACAACTTACTTTACCTATAGAGGGAGGGAGGGGGGGGGGGGTTACAATGTAACAACAATGATCGATCATGCTTTTAAGTTCTTCATTTTAACCCTAGTTGCTTCAAATTATGTATTAGGGACAAAAAAATGACCCATGCATTGGCCATTCCTAAAATGTTGCCCCCAAGTCACTCCCTAACTAACAAATATGACTAACATTCACTGTTGGTAAAAAAAATCCTGTAAATAGGCAACAAAAAGAGAAACCCTACCAGTGGGCAAAGCACATATCATCTATCTTTAACAAAATGGTAAAAGGTGACCCAATACGCTCGCGATCCCAAATAGAAATGGGTACTTAGCCCTAGCTCACTATCTCTAGTCCTGATAAAACCCGTCGCTCAAATACCCACTAAAATTAAACCCAGCTATGATCCTAATATATATCAAAAGTATGTTCTAGAAGATATACATCACTAGATATTTATTGTTTAATTCTCTAATTTGTAACTTACATCAATAGAGTGTAAATAAGAAAATGTATATATCTAATCACTTACTATGATCCTAATGTATATCAATATTATGTATGGCCTCATATAGGGTTTTATAAGACAAACAAAGTCTTAAATACCATGTTAGGTGGTGAAATAAAATTTATGCGACACCTAAAACATCCACAAGTTACTTTAGCTTTAGGGGGGGGGGGGTTACAATGTAATAACAATGATCATGCTTTTAAGTTCTTCATTTTAAGTTTGGTCGCTTCAAATTATGTATTAGGGACAAAAATCGACCCATGCATTGACCATTCCTAAAAAGTTTCCCTCGAAGTCACTCCCTGACTAACAAAGACGATTGGCATTCACTGTTGGTCCTAAATCCTGTAAATAGGCAACAAAAAGATAAGCCCTACCAGTAGGCAAAGCATATTGTAACACCCCAACCGATGGCGGAAACATCGAGGTGTCACGTAGTGACGATTGTTCAATAGCTCATGGACTAAAGTGTAAATTTGAATACATTGTTTAAATAATTTATTACATTGAAATGAAGTTACAGGATACAATAATTCTAAAGTGACAAGTCTAGCCAAAATACAATGTAGACAAGACTGAAATATAAAATCCAACAGCCTAAAAGAAGCGTCTCAAAACAACCTGAAACATGTACAAAATATTTTGGTCAATACAAAAATTGTATTGGTGAGCATACCCTGTTTAAATAAATATAGTAGAAAAATGTTTAGCAATTCATGTGCGGTACCATTTGCAATTATGTAATAAGTAATATCCGTTCAAAACCAAACCTGAGAATAATGACTAACACATGACTAACCAACTGAATAATGAATTAACAAGACAATGACCAAGATTCTCTTAACAGAGTCTCAAGGGGGTATACCATAGTACTATTCATTGAAAAGCTAGGCCGCCCAGCGGTTAATGATTTTGACAAGTCATAGACACACCAATTAACATAAAGCAAACACACATGAGAATTGCATTTAATAAAAGAAATAGAAACTTGATAGTAAGTACATGAGTCACCCCAGAATAGTAAAACAGTAAAAAGGGGAAAGATATACTCACAGTTTGCGAAAGCGATCAAAACCCACTTAGGCGGTCGTGAGCTAAATAATGGAAATTCCGAAGAATCCAACCTATAATGTATGAGAGTACTAATAAGGTAATGTCTAAAAGTCTAAGGTATCTAGGGTCTAAGGCATTAGGGTTTGCTAAGTCGATTTGGGAAGTTAGAGTTTTTATGATAAGTCGCGTTAATGTAAAAGTTGTATATCTCAAATAATATATGAAAGGTTGTAAATGTGGTTTAAATAATATAATTATTACCCTTTGAATATTTAGATGTAAACATATTTGAATAATTAAGGCAAAATCATTTTGTTAATTACTTTAACTAATTATTGTAAATAATTACGATAATCATAAATACTGAAATAAATAATTATGTGTTACACGATGATCCGACAAATAATAATTAAGACTTTCCAACATAAGAAATATTTATGTTTTATAAGAAAAGTATTTTAAAAATAGATGTTGTAATAGTATAAATAAATAAACGTTTAATTATGTCGTAATTTGATAAATAAAACTAATAATACAAGACATGATCCAAAAATGGTATTTTTATTAAAAATGGATGCTTTTTGATGTAAACAAATTGAAATAAATTTCCCATAATTTTTATAAACTTATTTATATTTAAAACTGATTTAATGCGATTAAATCATGTTTAAATGATTAAAAATAGGAAAATCAATAAAAATAAAAGTTTTCTGAACCAATAATTTTTAATTACTTTCATGATGATTAGAAATAATTACTCAAAAAGTTTTAGATTAAAATCATTAAAAATGAATTTTTAATCAATTAAATACTATTAAAACAAATAAATTCAATAAAAATATAAAAATAGGACATTTTTCAGAAAATAAAAGTGTGGTAATCTTCTTTATAGTGTCAAGATGTTACTCCTAAATTTTTATAATTTTTGGAGCAAAAATGAATTTATTATGAATATTCTAAGTTAAATATATTATATATACATATAAATAAAAAAAATAAGAAAATGACTTTTTAAAAGAAAAACCAAAAAATATTTGAGAGGATCCATGGCCAGCAGGAATTGATCTTGGGACCTTTCATACACAAACAAGCATACCAAACCACTACATCACAAGCCTCACATGTTATAAAGTTTAAACAAGAATTGTATTTATATAATAACAAAAACATCATCTTCTTCCCCAAATCACCAAGAACCCTAACCCTAACCCTTAATTACAATAACCCAATACACACATGATTGATCATCTGTAATAAAGGGCTTTTGATCCTAGGACTATTCTAAGAAAAATGGCATGATAAACAAGAACTTACAACAACGATTTGATGCTCAAAGACAAGGTACATGGCCGCAGCTTCTAATGCCGATTTAGAACGATTAAGAACTCAATTTGATGCGTTTTGTTGTGGGTTTAAGATGCTCAGAGGTATAGGAACGAATTAGTAGTAGATATTTATAAAGTTTCATACGTTTTTTTTTTGTCGCTTCAATATTCCGATCGGTTACATGATTAAAACCCAATAAAAACTTGTTTAAAACGTAAATTAACCAAAGGATTTAGTCGGTTATGATGGAGATAAGTTAATGGTGCCAGAAGAAACGGAAAAAAACGTATTAATGGTGAGGTTCCAAACTCGCCGGAGACGAGCTCCGGTCGCCGGAAAATCTGGCCGGAAAAACGCGAGTACCAGGGAACAAGGAAAACAGATTTTGAACTTTTTAAAGTTGGCAAAATTAGTCCTTCTAGTTTATTAGGTTAGGTTTAATGTGGATTGGTTAGTTATTTTCTTATAAAAAGTTAACCTAGTTACTATAACTTAACTTAAAAGTTCCCAATCTTTATAAAACTTGAAAAGTTTATAAAATTCTTTTACGAACACGTTTTAACATACGCATTTGATTAAAACTTATACCCGATCCATAAGAAATATAAATGATATTTTTTTTTCGCTTTAAAATTAAATTTGAAAACGACGAAATTTACAGGGACTGTGATGGAAATATCTGAAGGACTATTATTGTTAATTAGATGAAAGACGAGGGTGACGGATGTCACACATATATTATCTATCTTTAACAAAATAGTAAAAGACAACCCCATACACTCGCGATCCCTAATAGAGCTGGGTAGCCCTAGCTCACTATCTCTAGTTCTGGTTAAATTCCGTCACTCAAATACCCACTAAAATTAAACCCGGTTATGATCAAATTCGAATTTGTGGGCTTTAACCTTTATTCCAAATCCCCCCACCCCACCCCCACATAAGCTGCACAATCATTCACGAACCAACGATGATTAAAAGAAAATCCAGAAAGCCTGTGTGCTTATTTTTTTAATATTTATATATCTCTACTAGCTGATTACCCCGGGAGGGTCCCGGGGTTCAAAAATCTAATTTTACGTGATAACCTATTGCAAATGGCTCAAGTTAACTAACCACAAAATCTCTCAATCATTACATGTTAATAGTATTCTAATCAGTAATAACTCATATTCCCTAATCTAAAACCTAATCAGTAATCATCTAAAGAATCACTTATGTAAGCTGCAACTATTAAAAAACTCATCACATCTCTCTAATTTCTCACATTCTAATGGCTCTTATAATTCCTAACCTAATCAACTAAATAAACACTTAAGTTGGAAGTTGTAATCATTGCATCTCATTATGCCACGTGGTATAGTCAAGAGATGGTTGAGGCCACCATTGAACGCCACGTCAGCAACTATCAATTCTTTCCGGGAGCGTCCCGGGGTTGAAAAATATAACCATTTTAATAATATTAATACTAATAGTAATAGTAATAATTATTACTCTTGTAATTAGATAAATAAAAAAATAACCTTGCTATAAGGTGACACCATGTGTTGCAGTGTTGCGCGATTCTTTCTCCTAATTTCTCTTGATGAAGTATACATAGTAAAATTCCAATGATAACATGGCGATTGGGCTGATTTTCAACATCGTAGATAAGAACCTGGTTTAAAAGAAAAAAACATGATTAATGAATAACATGAACACTTTGTGTGTTTTTTTCCTGTATGAACGAAACCCCACAAAAAATAGTCGATTTTTCTCCGTTTTTTATATAGGACTATGGTACTCGTTGGAAAGATAATAAAACGCTCGTTAATTTGGTGTAATTTTTTTCTTTAAAAAATCCCGTATATAAAAGATATAAACGTTTAAAAATTATGGGAGGATACATGAGAGAGAAAATTTTAAATTTATTTTTAAATTCTTTTTTTCCTAATATAACTAAATAAAAATAAACAAACAAGCCATTGTCAATCATATCAAATATCGCTAACTACTTTTAAAAGAATAATTTTCTAAAGGACATAATCAATTGTAAAATTATATCAATCAACTAATTACTATTTTTTTCTTTAAAGATAAAAATTTATCAAAATTGATTTTTTCAATGAGAAAATGTTTTAAACAAACTATTAATTAAAAAAAAACCTATTTTCCGGAAAACCATTACAAAAAGCGTTTATACTAAGTTACAACCAAATAATTTACATACATTTTTAATCAAAACACATGTTGTAAAACATTCTAATCGGTCATTTTCTTTTTCTGAACAGGAACTTAGGGAAGGGGTGCTTGCTAAAAAAATTTTCTAACTTCACTGATTTACACCAATCTTGCACTGCCACATTATTTCACTGATTTACTTCACTGAAACATTTTTTTTGAGGTAACACTCCACTAATTCTTTTATTTATTTTCATTTAAATATATATCTATTTTTTTAGTTTACCACCATTTCAAATATTTATATGGCCAAATAATAAGTCAAATTAGCATTAAAATCGTTGACCAAACCATCCAAAAAATTAAACACCATTGTAACCGTCCAGTAAAATTTAATTTTTACATGGAAACCGTGCCAAAAATTAAATTCTACAAACCTAGTCATCCCAAAATTTTTATATAAATACCCACAACCGTGGGGTTAAAACTCACACTTTTACCACGGTTTAAACAAACAAACACCCACACAAAGATGACTCGCTAGAATGAGGGAGAAGAGATGGCGTTGGTGGTGTGCTACAGAGACGCCGAAAGGGACCCGACCCCACAACAACATAGGGGGAGGGGCTCGGGGCAGGTGTCGCGCCCCAAGAGGTTCTGGGACCGCGTGTTGGTCGGCTTTAATCAACAAGTCGGCATCAACAAACGTACCATTGAGAGCTTGCAGAGAAAGTGGACCGATCTCAACAATAAGTGTGATCGGTGGACTACCCTCAACTCCCGCACGTTGAGGGAGAACCCGGGCATCGACCCGGAGTTGGCTATCGAGTTCACGCATGTGGACTATGTGGCTCGATACAACAATAGTTTTGACCATGTCTCGGCATGACAATTGTTGCGCCTAACTTTAGGTTTTTTTTTGTTTCTTTTAATGTATATGTTTAATATTAATGAATTTTAGTTTTTTATGTTCTTCTTTATTTTTTGTATTTAATTAGGTTTTAATTAATTTTTATGCTTTGATTTAATTTAAACAATATTAAAACAAACGGTTAACATAATAAAACAATATTAAACAAACGGTTAAAAGTATTATTTTAAATCAAAATAAAAAAAACCCAAGTTACCAGCCCGTCAAAAAGAACTAGAAAACGGTTCACGCGACCACCACCAGAGGTGACGGCGGTGTTACCGTGCTAGTAGTGGGGTACCTGTGACCAGTTCTGGTGTGACACCCGGCACGTTTAGGTTAACGTTTTATAAAACACATAAGTCTACCTTAGCGAAAAACGTTTTCAAACATACTTAACTAAGTCAGTTGAGTCGTTATGATGGTTTCGGGAATCATCGGGAGTCGTTACAATGATCCACGTGATCATTGAGAGTCGGTCCATAACCGTGTGAACATGTATGGGTGATTTGTAGAATCGTCGGGTTTAACGCACACACGTAAATCTCGAGTCCCGGGAATTGGTGAAAGGATGGGAACGTGTTAGTTATCATGCATTATGTGCTTACAATCATTATATGACTTGCCGGTATGTGAATACGTGTTTATATGTGTTAAAATAGTGATTACGCGTAATTGCATGACATTATAGGTGATTACGCGTAATTGCATGACATTATAGGTGATTACGCGTAATTGCATGACATTATAGGTGATTACGCGTAATTGCATGTAAATAGGGGGTGATTGGCCTAATTGCATGCTGATAGGGGGTGATTGGCCCAATTGCATGCTGATAGGGGGTGATTGGCCTAATCGCCAGTAAGATAAGCGATTGGGGAAGGATTTATAGGCGATTGGGCTAATCGCCAGTAGTTACACGCGATTAGACACCCTAATCGCCTGTGACTGCTGCGCAATCGCCTGACGCGTACTAAACGACTAGAAACGCCTATAAATACCACCCTTATGTTGTAAAACATCATTTGTGAAATCCTAATACACCCCAAAGCCACCCCACACCTTATTCAACCTCTGCAACACGTTTTTGATCAAGAAATCACATTTCCAAGCTTTACACCTTATAATCTTACAATTTCAAGGTGTGTTCTTCATCCCAAACCTTTGTAATGATATCGTTTTGATCCCTAAAGGTCCAGACCTGGTTTCTAAACATCTGTGTCTTTGAAAACTCATTAAAATCAGTTTCTAAACAAACCCAAACCTCTATGCTTGTTATATGTGATGTATTCATGCAAGATAGGATTTTTATCATTTAAACATGGTTGTTCTTGTATTATTGATATGTTTCTGATCTAAATGAGTTGATATGATGTTAACCTAGGAGTTTGAAGGTTCATAGATGTGTATTATTGATATTAGGCGTTTTGACCCGTTTGAATGATTATGAAAGATTGATGATGTTATGTTGTGTTTTGTTGATTGTTTGAGGTTAGGGTTTACTCTAGGATGATGCTAGAACAGTAGGATATTGTCGGACAACGTCATTATGTGATGAAATCTGGATATTTGCTATTTAGGGTAAGTTTTGCATGTTGATGCGATGTTTACATGCTAAATATGCTATTTTGGGAAAACGCTTGCATTCGGGACGGCTAGGATGATGATAAATTAGGGGTTTTTGCTTGAAATAGTTGGGTAAATATTTTGGGTTTGATATTGGGTGTTTCCACATGTTTCGGATCTGATTTGGAAGGTTAAACGCGCAAAAAGACGACACAGTGCAGCAGGGGCGATTAGGGAACCCTAATCGCCAATAGTAAGGGCGATTGGCCCCAATCGCATGTAACAGGAGGTGATTGGGAGCCCAATCGCTAGTATGTCAGGCGATTACACTCCTAATCACCAGTTGACTTTTCCTAATTGCATGTTTAATTCCTAATCGCGTGTACAGCTGTCATATGTGTATTTTAACATCCCGGAACGTGTTAGGAACCCCGTGACATGTCCAATAACTTAGTTATACGTGTTCGGACCTGTTTATGCGTTAATTAGGCTTCATGCTAGATATATAGTAAACTGTGATGTATACTAAGTGTTTGATTGCATATGATTGCATAATATCTTACATTCGGCTAACACGTGGGATGTCGGGTCACCAATGGGTAACATTGTGTTATTGAACACTTTACACACATGAAAATAAAGAGTAACAAAAAAACATTAATTTTACGGACTTAACATATAATTAAGTAAATTTAATAATAAAAAAAAAAACATAATAGCTTTAGTAGCAACCATTGTTATATTGTTATATGATTTATATCTTAAATCACTGATAATAATAATAAATACAATTAGAGTTTCACAATAAAGGTATATCCGCTAAATATCTTATATATTATTAATTCTTTGAATTTTAGCCCTCGTCACGACATAATCATTCATAATTATTTATACACCCGTGAGTTGACATAATTATCTTTTATATCATGTCTTGATAACAAAGTACAATAACGAGAGAAGTCACTAAACACATATGTTTATTTCTTTCACAATTTATTAAAAAAACTATGTATGAAACCCGTTTGACGTGTATGCTTACTCAAACAAAAATAATATATAAACATTAACTAATTTATGTTTTGATAATGAATCAGGTAATCGGTCAATAACAAATAAGTTACAATAAATTGATTTGATAAGGAATAATAGAAAGGTATGATAACCACACATTATAATTATATAAGTGTGGAGAGACTTAATCATCAACCAAACAAATTAAAAAGAAAAGAAGTTATCAACTTCATTTCATATAATTATAGAATATGAATAGTGCCACCTCATTAGATTTTGATAGGAACTAAAAACAAATAAAAAAAATCCCAACGCCTTTGGAATTTTTTCATTAAATTAAACTAAACACCTCTTAATACGCAATTAATCTTAATTGGTGCGTTTAATTCACTCTCGTTTCTTTTTGATGCTCTTGGCGGCGCAGCACAACTTGTATCGAACAAGGTTAGTAACTTAGGATGTCTAACTTAGTACCTGAAGAAACACAAATCCTGGATCACCGAACAGGCGCTGATCTGATGGGTGATTCTACGGTATTTTGTAAACAGAGTGTGTTTATAAAATACGTGTGGGTCTAAGGATAAGACCAAGGAGTTTAGGAGACTACCGATTAGAAGAGCCGATCCTCTAAAAGTTAGTAAAATAAACAAGGGGTTGAAGAAGATACGAGGGAGTTCGTATTCTTCTTGAGTGAAAGTGTATGTGATATCGTGGGTGTTTGGGATTGAGTTTCAAAACAACTTATTGACTTATTGGCTTTTTCAAAAAACCAATAAGTTAATAAGCTGTTTGTGTAACCCCAAAGCACTTTCTGTTTTGACTTTTGGCTTTTGGCTTTTAAGGGTGGAAAAACTGTTTTTGAAAATTTGAAATCCTGGCTTTTGGCTTTTGACTTTTGGAAAAAAATTACAAATATACCACCCATACAACCAATATTCACAATAAGTTAAGCGAAACACTTAAAAAAACAACAATTTATTGACTTTTTGACGTTTCCCATCCCAAAAGCTAATCCAAACACTTTTTTAAAACTCCTTTTCAAAAAGTCATAAACTAATAAGTACTTTTGACCAAAAGCACTTTTGCATCTCCAAACTCAATCCCAAACACCCTCATCATATGCCAACAAAGGAGAAGGAGCTTCTCCTTTTATAGTACCTAGACACCACACTTTCTCATCCCATCCTTTACCCTTGATGGGGCCCGGCCCAGGTAGAGGTGTCTCCAAGAATCCGGCCCAAGTCCTTAAGCCCATTTGGTGCAAGTGGGTTTTGATAAAAAGGAGAAAGTAAAATACTAAGGGGGATGTTACCGTCCTGACGACTGTACACGTGGCGCCCGCCTATTGGTAGACTGAGTGCGGTGGATAATCATACTTTTTCTTAGACCTCGAGATAGGTTGAGAAAGTCTGCTGTCAGGAAGATATCTTGGCTGGGAGGCTGCCACGTCGTCGTCCTTTCTTCATGTCAGACTGAGAGCAGCCTCTGATTGGAGAGGAACTCTGACGGGCAGCCTGTTGCGTCAGAGATATTTTGTCTGGGGTAGGGGTGAGTCCCAAGGCTGCCCCAAAAAATATCTTCCAGTTGTGTTGGCGAAGCTTCCTTTGGCTTGCTGGGGAAGCTTCGAAGCATGTTGGCTCCGCTGACGTAGAACGGGCGGACGATGTTGCGCCTGGCGTCGATTGGGCGCCAGGGTGTATCGCCGACGTAAAACGGGCGGGTAATGCTACTTCTGGCGTCAGTTGGACGCCAGATGTATCGCCGACGTAGAACGGGCAGGTAGACGCCAGACGTTCCGCTGACGTAAAACGGGCGGATGGACGCTAGACGATCCGCTGACGTAAGACGGGCGGATGGACGCCAGGCGATGCCGGTTCTAGTTGGGCGATGGTATGGTATTTGTAATGCTTTGGTACCATATCCCTTCAGTACCATGTTTGCTTGGCCTGTGTTCGAGAAAGTGAAAGAAAGATCATTTTAAGGCTTGGGTGTCATGGTTGGAAAGATAAATGTTTAGGTGAATAATGATATAAGATTAATGTATATAGTTATAGACGATAGTTGTATGATGTAGTATCTTGGTAGTATATATGTTTGTATTTTTTGGGTGATCAATAAAGCAATTTGTGTTAAACAAAACTTAGTATGTGTTTGTCTGTGTGAACTATACTAAGCTTTTGTTTTCTTTTATCTTTTAGAGTAAAATTATATGATGAACACTTTATTTAGTGTATGTGTAGTGGGAGGTTTTGTGGAGCTCAATGGGGCTTTATGAGATTAAAATATTAATAAAATATTAAGAGAGGTTTCATGGAGCTTTATGAAAAATATGTGTGTAGTGAGCGAGAGGCTTTATGGGGCTTAATGAGGATTAAAATATTATTATTTAATTGGGTGTAGAAGATATTTGATTGGGTGTAGAAGAAAGAGGTGTAGAAATTGATTAAAAATAATATTATAAAATTCATTTTTCTTTCAAAACGCCCGTTATACACATGGAGCTCTTCCCCAATAGCGTCCTATAAAGCCCAAGAGGGCAGTGTAGAGGGCGCTATGGGGCGCCATAAATTCCCAAAACGCCCCATTTGGTGGTTAGGTAAGTCACTTTGTGACTTCATATCTATGTAACATTATTCGTGTCATCGGGTTTTATTGACTCTTGGATTAGATGGAATTAAAGATTCCCATTCTATATGTTAGACAAGTCATAATAATAAGAAGTAGAATTTAAATTGGCATTCAGACCGAGCATATAAGACCGAGAGAAGTGGCACATGTGGCCATGGACACGAGGCTCGCCACAACGGTAGAATGAGCATAAACAATAAGCTTGTAATCAATTTGGGTTATGAGTGTTGAATCGTCCAATGAAGATGGGGATTAATTACTACCAATGAACTCCAGCCCAGCTGGTTTGAGGTGGGAAGGTTTACCTCCTTGGAGGGTTCCTGCCCGGGTTTGGTCTCAGGTTTGAATCTCACGCTCCACCGAAAAAATAACCGTTTGGGTTTGAAAGGAAAAACCCGTGTGGTGCTATGGGATTCGATCCTGGGCAGTGGTCGCTTTGCAACACAGGATTTACCGCTAAAACACTACTCTCCAAAAAAAAAAAAAAATTAATTACTAATACTTGTTAGGAAGATAAAATGAATGGCATAGCAAGGTACAGTAGCCTTCAAAAATAAACCTTGGATAAGATGGCTTATAGAATTGGAAATAATGCTAGGAGTTTCCATGAGTCATTTACTAGTCATGGGTGGTCGTATTGGGTTGTGGATCAACTCAAACGGGTCAATCGGATAACCATAAATCATGAGGTAATGAAATCGATTTGTTATGTCAAACCATAGTTTGGTTAGATCCTACTCAAGGCCTTGTATAGAGCGTTAAATTAAGGCCTAAAGTTGCTCGAAATTGATGTTATTGGCTGTACGTATTACATAGAATAGTGCAGGATTAATGTGTCTAAAGGCAGCCAAATGTGCATACCAAACCGTAGCTTACGGCCTGGAACCGTAGGCTACGATCTAGGTCCAAAACAAGCCGAAGCTCCGAACCGTAGGCTACGACTTCAAACCGTAGCCTACGACTACACTATCAAACATGGCCAGAATGAACCGTAGGCTACGATTCCTCAACCGTAGCCTACGGCGCGATTATTCAACAAATATTTTATTTGTTTTTCGCTTGTTAATTCAATTCTAAACTAACGCTAATCGGGTTTTATGATCGTGTATGGAACCAGGGACTTCTAAGAAACACTCGGATGGCGATCTCTCTTGTATTTTGGAACCGAATGCTAACTCGTTGTCAACCGCTTCCGCAAATCGTCTTTGTTGAAACTAAGTTATAACTTTCGCACAAATGTAACTATTAACTAAACTCATGTGAATATTTCATGTACTAGATCAGTTCATTTGAATCCTCACGATTTAACTTAATTAAGTTAATCATATATGATTTTGATGTTAAGTGCGCGTTAAATCGGATTTAATAAGTATGGGTCTTACAAGTGGTATCAGAGCCGGGGCTCGAATCGGTGTGCCAGTCGTGCCCGCGAGGACGCTGGGCTCTCTAGGGGGGGGGGGGGGGGTGGAATGTAAGATCCCACATCGGTTGTGTAAGGGAGAACATAACTCCTTATAAGGGAGTGGCCACCCTCACTATCACAACGCGTTTTGGCCAGTCCTTTAGGGGTGAGACCAATGCAAACCGTGAGCTGCGGCAAAGCGGACAATATTGTGGTACGGGTTACCTTGGGCTGTTACATTTTAGTTTAATACTAATAATAGACAAATTAGTAGAGTCACTAGCATGCAAATAAAGAGGATCACTAGAGTTGAGCTTACTAATTAGGGTGACACCCCCAAGAGTTTCTCGACACTGACTAGTGCTACTACTGCTATCATCATCAGACATGTTGACAGTAAACATAAATCAATCAGATTAATAATCAACCTATTAAACCGGTACTGTTTAATCAACAAGAGAGCACACAAGCATGCAACAGACGAAGCCCCGCCAGTGTCAAGATTCCAGGTTCATCACTCAAGGGTGCCTGGACATGTCTTAACGAGGGAGTTTGATTCTATATTCTAATCACACAACAAGCATTCTCAATCAACAAAAACACATAACAACCGAAAAAGAAACCAAATAACAATCAATCAAGACCAACAGAATTAAAAATAAGAGAAATAGGAACAATCTAACCAATAAGAACCCAAGTCAGGGTTTCGCCAAAAACTCGTAACTCGTAACCTTCACTTAGGGTTACGAGTCAGAGAGCAAAAGAGAATATGCTCTCCAATATCCAACAAGCTCCAGTACAGTTTCTTGTTCCTTCAGCCCAAACCTTAGATCTGAATATTATCACAGATCTAAGATTATTCTGGTCCTGAGCTCAATCTGATAAGATCTTGGACAGATATGACCAAAGAAGACACAAGAACAAGAGCGAAGACAAAACCCTAACGATCAACTAGATATAAGCCTTTGGCTCTGATACCATGTTAGAAAACTAAGAACAACTTTGGTCAAATAACCTGACAATGACTTTATTACCAAAAACAAGAAATTACAGACTCGATCACAAAGTCTAAACTACACTTGATTAGGAAAACAAGAAGACCTAATCAACAATGATTCAAGACCTCAAGAACACTAACAGATCATTGACAAATGATCTTGTACAGACTCTCTCAAACGATCATTGACTGATGACCAATACAAAACTCATAAGAAAAGAACTAGATCATTAACAGATGATCTATTGAACAAACCCTAATATGAGTAACAATATGAAAGAGATCACAACGAACGACTAAAACTGGACGAAGAAGCAGAGGCCTTCTTTTATAAAGAAATAATAAGGTTGGGGAGAAAACACACCCGAACCTACACGAGCCGTCAGATCATGTAAAAGAAGCACAATGACACACGATCTGAGCCCTTGGATTAAATCCACATGGACTGCCACGTATGCACTCAGCTAGACTCTATCTTGCGCTGGACCACGAACTCTTGGGCCGAACATCTCTTTTATCAACAACTGGACTTTAAGATACTTGGGCTCCAAGTAGACTTCTATCAACCAGGCTTTCACTTGAATCAACAACACCTCATAAAACATAAAGTGTATGAGTTCACTTTTATAAACTATAAAATATAAAAGTGATACAAAATATTAATATTAGTATTAATATTTTGAACAGCAACCACAGTTAAAGTCTAACAATAAAACCATGTATGAAGGAGAACACTAACAAGAAAAAAATGTAATGAAGGAGAACAAGTTGTTGCATGACGAAGGGTGCAAAACTTAGGATAAACAAAAAATATTTATAAATTAAAAAAAAGCGTGCTACTGACGTAAACGTTTTAATTCTAAAATAAAATAAATGACAAAAAATGTGCGTATGTATGTGTGCTTGGTTAAATAGTTTTACGAGTATGACGGTAGTAGTAACTAACATAGTCTTCTCTTGATATATATACTGACCCTTTAACTACATAGATTCACCCTGTCGGCAGTTGCTCATCGTTTTTTCCCCTATAAATACCCACTCATTCCATTCATTTTTCATCATCAAACAATAACCAAACACACAAACACACACTCACTCACTCACACTCATGACAACACACATAGACTCTCTCTGGCTTTTTGCACTCGTTTCTAAATCTAAATGCACTACTTCCATCAACTTCTACCTCTTTGTCACACTTTTTGCTCTAGCATGTTGTATTAAGGTCTTGTACCAATGGGTCCGTCCTGGGGGCCCGCTTGGTCCAAAACCAAGGTGAAATCCACCATCCCTGGCCCAAAAGGCTATCCGTTCATAGGTAGCATGCACCTTATGACTGGTCTCGCCCACCGTAAAATAGCTGCGGCTGCAAACTATTTTGGTGCTGGACGCCTCATGGCGTTCAGCTTGGGCGAGACACGTGTGGTTGTCACGTGCAACCCTGAGGTGGCTAAAGATGTTCTTAATAGTTCGGCTTTTGCTGACCGCCCGATTAAGGAGTCGGCTTATGGCTTGATGTTTAACCGAGCCATAGGGTTCGCGCCTTATGGCGTTTATTGGAGAACGTTACGAAGGATCGCAGCCACTCATCTTTTCTGTCCGAAACAGATTAAGGTTTCGGAACATCAGAGGACGGTTATTTCTTCACAGATGGTGGAGATGTTACAAAGCCAACAGCTAACGAACTCGTCCGTAGTTGTTCGTGAGGTGTTGAAGCGAGCTTCTTTAAGTAACATGATGTGGTCGGTGTTTGGTCGCAAGTATCGAGTCGACTCAAACGACTCCGACTCGGCCGAGTTAAGGAAGCTTGTGGATGAAGGGTATGACCTTTTGGGTGTGCTTAACTGGACTGACCATCTTCCATGGTTAACCGATTTTGACCCCCAAGGGGTCCGGTCCAGGTGCTCCAAACTTGTTCCTCAAGTTAACCAGTTTGTGAAACGCATCATCGACGAACACCGAGCTCAACCTTCGCATCTCAACAGCGACTTCACTCATGTCTTGCTGTCACTTGAAGGTCTAGACAAGTTATCCGAACCCGACATGATCGCGGTCCTTTGGGTAAGAAAATATATTGTATACAATGTTTTCAGAACCGGACTTGATATTGATATTGGTATTGTATAGTTTTCAAAACAATAATTCTATTTACAAATAATATAAAGAATATCAATTAATCTTAAAAGTGGTTATCTAACTATGTAATAAACAAATAATTGTCAAATATATTACAAGAAAATACAAAGAAAGCCTTTTTGGGGAATAATTAAGCACAACAACTTGACCATCTAGTTTAAGCTAGGTGTGGTTTGACTTGTACATATTTAGTAACTTTAATGTTTTATATAAACTTATGTTAAATAATTATCAACAGGAAATGATATTTAGAGGAACCGACACGGTAGCCGTGTTGATAGAGTGGATCTTAGCAAGGTTGGTGCTTCATGCCGATGTACAACAAAAGGTTCAAGACGAGCTTGACGGGTCGTGGGGAGGTCACGTGCAGTGACAGAAGCTCACATCACTAGTTTGATGTATCTGCCAGCAGTGGTGAAAGAAGTTCTAAGGTTACACCCACCGGGCCCATTGCTCTCATGGGCCCGTCTGGCCATCACTGACACAATCGTTGATGGTCATCAAGTGCCAGCAGGCACGACTGCTATGGTGAACATGTGGGCCATAACTAGGGACCCACAAATATGGAATGAGCCACTAGAGTTTCGACCAGAGAGGTTCTTGAATGAAAAGGAAGGGTTAATGGATATGTCGGTTATGGGATCTGACTTAAGGTTGGCTCCGTTTGGGTCTGGTAGGCGAAGTTGCCCTGGAAAGAGCCTTGGGTTGGCGACGGTTAGCTTTTGGGTGGCGTCGTTGTTGCAAGAATTTGAGTTTGGGCCGTGTGATGGGTACGACGTTGACTTGTCTGAGGTGTTGAAGTTGTCTTGCGAAATGGCGAACCCACTTCGTGTTACCTTGCGATCAAGACCGAGGCCTACCGTGCTTAATCGTGAGGTCTAGAAAAACATAATATCGAAACGAAGCTTAAAAGAAGGGAAAAAAAGAATGGGACTAGATCGCAGTGTGCTAATTAAGTTAGTGACTTTTGTATTAGTTATTATGTTTTAAAAGGGTTTCTTTTAATGTACTAATAATGTAACTTTATTTTATTTCGGGTGTATATACTTCTTGTAAAATAAATAAAATATTGTTTTTCTTTTCACTTTTACCTTTTCTATAAAACAAAAGATAAAAAAAAGGTGTATGCATTTGAATTGTAAAATTATTCAAATTAAATTAATGAACACATAAATATGTAAAAGAAATTAATCGCCACTCGAATTGATGGCAATATAATTGCCATAAAAAATGATTAGAAATAGAAGCAAGTGGTTTTTGTTTCGTTATTTTAATTTTTGTTGTTGTGTGCTTATAAACTTAGATACCTGTGTCATAAGTCATATTTACGGGTATTCTAATTAATATTAGCAATAACGTGTATAATATTATAATTATAATTTATTTATATATTGGTGATGTAGATTAGGCGAGACAAGGAAGACATTATGACGCGGGTAGAGACAATATATAGTGTTTTTAGAAGCATTATTAGAATTTAGAAACATAATCCTTAGGAGTTCCAGCCTCTTTGGGACTAGATTACAAGACAACTACTCGCCTTTTCTTTATTAATATTAATTTTCTCAATACTTAGTACTATAATATGTCTTGTTTCCTTTTCAAAATGACACATTTCAATAATTAATTATTACAAAATGTCCACACCATCTAGAGACAATGATCCTTAATTCTAATATCAAAATACCATTGGTTACCTAATTTTATTAAAAGATATGGACATTCTTTTATTAAATACTACATCTAAATCATGGTCACAATAAAATTACAACCTAACGTGTAAACCTGTAACAAGGACGGGTATTGGTATGAAATAAAAAAAATATCGAGGGTATGGAACAAGCAAAAGATGTTAGGTGATATCTGACCCGATTACTCAAAACATACATTCTCGTTTGCCTTAACCATTGGGTGTGATAGAGTAACATACCAATCTACCTTTTTTTTGGAAGGTATGCTTCAACGGTGAAACCAATCGACAGACAACCCCTCGACCTGAGTTCGAATCACTACCCACGCACCGGTGTCCACTTTGAAGTTATCTCAAACCGTTATAAAGAATTTTTTTCGTGGTGTGCAGGATTCAAACTCAAGACCAAGCCTGGGCGGGAACCCTCCGAAGAAGTAAACCCTCCCACCTCTCCCCAGTTGGGCTGGAGGTCGTTGGCAACAAACCAATCTACCTACTTCTAGTTTATAAATTCTTTTAGGTAATGAAGTTATATAATATTAAAAATAGTAAGAAATATGCATGAGCGCCTTTCAAAAAAAAAGTAAGAAATATGCATGAGAATTTTGAAGGGCATACAGCCTTACAATTAAATCTTTATGCCAGATATAGATTGAAAATATTCACTCAAAAGAATATTTAAGTATTTAAGTTTTCTATATGTAAGAGATCACTAAATATTTTAGAGAAATTCTTTGATACTCAAGAGGAAAAGAGAGAGAAAAGTGGTATGGATACATACATCTGAACCAACTTTTGCTCTAACAAATTAATTTGTTGTCAATATTCCAAAACTGATTTCAACTTTGTGACATGACTTACACCAAGGCAAGAATCAAACAGGAATTAAACTTAGAGAGAGAAGCTTGATATGCAAACTATATTCGTTTACCATTTGTTTTAGTTGTTAGTTGTGTCTCTTTTCGTCTTTGGTTAAGCAATCTCTCATTTGTGTAATCCGATTTTGTTTGACGAGATTAATTTCTTAAGTAATCCTCTTGGGGAAGATCTCTCCCAACATTTCTTTGACAAATAACTTTATGTAGTATATATAAAATGTTCTATGGTGTTAAATTTTAATTCGGTCTATATATTATATTAATGAGGATTATATTTTATTCGATATATACTTGTCATCTTGATGAATAGATAGTTACGTTGATTTTTTTGGATGCAAAGTTAACTTTTTAAACTTGTGCAGAACCCATATCGTCTTATTGATCGTGAATTTCGTGGAGGTATGTTATTTACACAATAACAAAAAGTAAGTTTGCACAGCCCTTTACGGCCCGTAGGTAGTCATTACCAATGATTGACAATCATTCAATCATTGTAATGATTACCTATGGGCCGTATAGGTCTCTACGGCCCGTAGAAGAAGCAAAAATGTGGTATACGGGCCGTAAAGACCTCTACGGCCCGTATAGGGTTGTCTGAATAAAATTTGAGATTGTGCAAATAGTGGGAGCCATTTCGTGTTCCTGTAAAGATCTCGTGCCTTTATTGGTTATGTATATGCGCAAACGTATCAAATAGCATACTAACAAACGTTGATACCGAAAAACGGAAAAAATTGTAATGAAAAGATTTATACGCCATCGGACGTGGAGAAGAAACAAATTTTCATTGTCAATAAACAACTAAACAACAAACTATATTGTGTCAAGGAACAACTACGCAACAACCTAACCCATTGACATGACATGAATGCTTTATAAGGCAACATATAAAAGAAAATAGATATACGTTTGAGCCTTGTCGGCAGTATGAGTGGCTATTACAAATCTAGCACAGGATACACTGTAACCGTAAGGTCGTAAGGAGCTACTGTCGGTGGTAGTACTGGCACCTGTTAAAGAGTTTAAGGTAGAAGGGTCTAACTCCATAATAGTAAAAGATATATGGTTCAATGGTATAATAGATGTTGACCAAGGTTTTATATGGGTGATGTTATTTAGACATCCCTAAAAATTTTTGAACATCCCCTCTAAGGGTCGTAGAGGTCTCTACGGCTCGTATAGGATTAAAATGCACCCCTCTACGACTCGCAAAAGCCTCTATGAGTCGCAGAGGTACGAGACGTACGAGGATCAAACTGAACTCCCTGCATTGCAGGGTGTTCAGACTTTTCTACGAGTTGTAGAGGGCAATACGACTCGTAGGGAACTCGGATTTTTGTACCCCAGCCATTGGTACATTAGTTTTTGGAACCGGTCAATGAGGTTAATATGTCTCATGTAGAGGGTAATACGACTCGTAGGGAACTCGTATAGGATTAAAATATTGAGCATTTGTTTCTAAATAATTCAATCTGATAAAAAACATAACATGTATGGCGCATGATATCATACAATTGCGACTTGGCAGAAAAGATCAAAATTCTTGCGCTATGCAAATTAGAAAATGTGACACATGATCTTGCCCAAGACAAAAGTAAGATCGGTCAAGGCAGGAGCAATGGCGGGTGGTCATGAGAGCTTTGACCAAGGATTTTTTATTTATTTATTTTGTTCTTAGTTTGTATTTTTGGCACAATAGATAAAAGGGCTTGTATCCACTTGACGCTCAAGAAAGCCACACGAAAATCTTATTGATTAATATTACATTTTCATTATTTAAAAAATCGAACATTGTTTTTGAAAAGCTTAGAATCAATGTTAACCCTATTGGTATAATCTTTTATTAGAGCATCCTGCTAAGTGGTGGATAAGTCCACCAATACAAAATGTCATCTTAGCATGCTACATCAGATTTCAAACAAATCTTTAAAAACCTTTATTTTTCCTCTAACAACAAACCTATATTGTCCTTGTATTCGAATTGGTGCAATTCGGAAACCCCTCCCCCCCCCCCCCATGGGGACTGTGGTCCGTATGTGGGGTTTAAAAATAATGACGTCTTATTACCTCACTAGAGTAAACAAACATAGTTTCATGATTTTCCTTTCTAAAAAAGGTTATTAGTTAATCATTATAACTGATGGAGAAAGAATGGATCTAAGAATAAAAACTATATTATTGAATTAAGAAAATGTAAGTGAAACCATCAAAGATGGCTGTATAGATGCTGGTCTTTGTCCCTTGCTTTGGCCTCTTTTAGGGACTTCCCTGTTCTTTCGGGTATCCATCAGCCACCACAAAATATTTTCATTTTTTTTTTCTCTAACTATAAAAAATAACTCTATAAATTAAATTAAATAAATTACATATTCCAGATTATTAGCAAAAGAGCATCCACTTGCTTCCCTCTACCACATTACAAACAAAACATCCCATGACAATTTTAGTTGTAAAATATCCTTTGGAAAGACCAAGGCCAGACAATAACTACTAAAAAACTACTTTCAAACGACTAAGACCAACAAAATCATGATTGAGATGTTTGAGCACAAGTTACCATCAACATAGACAAAGACAATAAGAGGTCTAGAAATATTAATCGCTTATACTCTCTCCTTATTACATTACGTAAAAAGATTTGAATCAACCAACTTATAAGAAAAATCAAAAGAAGCACAGTTTATTCTTTTTCTAAACGATACTGCTTCTATTACTAGGTTTCAGTTCATATATAACAAAAAATATATATGTGTACAGTCGTTTTCCTGTTCAGTTAATATTGTTCTTTATATTGTTTTAGTTTGTTGTCCGTTTGCCTGCTACTTATGAAACGAAAATATATATGTATCCTTAAAAAAGGTTTAATAAAACATTAACCATATTAAAGAAAGTTATAAATAAAAAAGATATTCAACTTATAAATCTTCATCTTTTACCTAATGGCTTAGCTAGTTATTTTATGCGAAAATCACGAAACTAGCCCTTTGACCGGATGACTTACGAGAATAGCTCCATCCCGTCTCTTTGGAGAGACGGTTCACGTTTCCCAACCCGTTTGAGGCGTCTCCCGAGAGCTTTTGGTTTCCAACCAATAAAAGAACAACACGTCTCCGGTGATGTCTTTTTCAGGTTTTGAAACGTCTGCGGTGACGTCTTTTCCAGGTTTTGAAACGTCTCCGGTGACGTCTCCAGAGACGTGTTGTTCTCCGGTGCCGGATTGATTTTATTTTATGTTATAACTTTATTATGATATAAAATTTATTTAAAATACTATTTGTCAACTTAAATAAAATTCTAAATAAACTAATCATTCGATTAATTGTCAACTTAAATAAAATTCTAAATAAAGTAGTCATTCGATTAAAAAAGATAAAATAAAATACATAAAAATTAGGAAGTAAAAAATAAATAAATAAACATAGGCTACGCGTTAAGTCTGTCCCTCATAATTTGCTACGCACAAACGTGTTTGAATTCTTTGTCTTGCTTGGACTCATACTCGATTTGGGTTATTCCGATGGCCACGTCTTCGGGCATATCCGAAGGTACCGCTCGCAGTGTTCGATTGTGGTACCCGTTGAAGAGTTGACACTTGGTGTTTAAATCGGTCCATTTTCGGTTTAGGGAGTCAATGGTTCGGTTCGAGCCCCCTACCAACCGATTGAGCTCATTGAGGATTCGGTACCATGTGTTACCCGGATGTGGATTGTCTTCGACAAACGTCCAGACATCTACAAGTGTGATTTCGTGTTCTTCAGTCCAACGAGTGGGTGCCATTTCTTGTGTTAAGGATTCGGTTTGAACTCCAAATTTTTTGGTGGGGTAGAGGTTGGTGGGAGCTCCAAATTTTTTTCGGCTTATATAGGGAGGGAGGTGATAATGGTGGAGGTTGGGGGTTGACGGTAAATAATGGTCGGCACGAAGCCCGAGTGGAATCAGAAAACGACGAGATGTATCGGGGGGGGGGGGGAGGAGTGGGAAACTGAAACGACGAAACAGACACCATAGACGTCACGGGAGTGACAAGACGGCACAAAAGTCGTATCTGGAGACGTGTTGTTCTTTTATTGGTTGGAAACCAAAAGCTCTCGGGAGACACCTCAGACGGGTTAGAAAACGTGAAACGTCTCTCAAAAGAAACGAAAGAGGGCTATTCTCGTAAGTCATCCGGTCAAAGGGCTAATTTCGTGATTTTCCCTTTTCTTTTATTTTCTTTTGAAATATTCAAACCTAATTAAGAACATAATTTGACTGAGGATTAACCACTTTCAGGACCACTCAAAATCAGTTGCAACTTACAACATTAGTTGGTGAAGGAAGACCAAGTTCGTCCCTTGTCTTTTGGTTTTTGTACTTATGTATCTTGGATAAATTCACAAGCTATGCGGACACCAAATTTTGTAATAAATTACACCAATCATTAAGGTCTAGCAAATAAATATTTTTTCTTGTCAACCTAAAACACAACACATAATTGTAGTGTTCAAGCTTCAGCTTGGTCACAATGTACAACCACCCCTTCATATTTCCTCACAGTTAAAGTTTGGGTGATCGAATCAGATTCCAGGTTCCTCAAGTTAATAGAATCATGCTCTTTGAATTCTAAAAATTTGAAATTAGGTTTGAATTCAATCAAAAGACCGACTTAAATTAGATATTTATTCAATTTAATTTGAACAAATTAAAACTAATAACAAAAATATAGTGCCTCTTAAATATCCTGTTCACTTTTCATTTTCAGAACTTCTAACTAGTGTCTATTTTAGACATCAAAATCAAATCTATAATTCTATAGAACTAATAAGGCACCACGGGCACCCTCGGTTAGGATCAATCAGCTATGAAGTCGATTCGGCTACACCACCCCTAGTAACCTGGCTTTGATCTCTGGCTTCAATGTTTGGCTTGTTGTTGCCGAAGAAAGAAGAAGAAAAAGGTGGGTTTTTGGGTGGGGACCATCTCATGGAAGTATTTGATTGGTGGGTATGGTAAAATGGTGGAATCCTTGGTTTCAGACTCCTTTAAGTTTGGCGTTTCCGTTGTTTAGGCTACCTTAGGCTTATGGCCCCTCCTCCCTAAGACATCAAATGACCAAACCCTAATAACAACATTCAAAATATAATTTATCAAATGGTCAAAAGTTCAAAATAGAGTAGAAACACCCAAGTTGGTAAGTTCTGTGTATTGAAAAAGAATGGTACCCTTATTAAAAAAAACCACACTGAAATGGATTTAGAATCCTATGTTTTTTAAATTATATATGAATACATCTCTCTCTCTCTCTATATATATATATATATAGGGGAAACCTCATCTTCATGAAAAACCATGTAAACTCTATGGTGGCCATTGATCAAACTTGATCAATGGTCCTTAATTAATTGTTTATAATAATAGAAAGCCACTTGCATTTGTGTGGTTGTAATGAGATCAAGGGCAAATGAGTCATTAAAGCAAGTGGGCCAATTTAATTTTCTGAATCTTAGGTTTAAAAAGGTTGATTTGACACTTGTCAAGACACATCTCTCCTACTTTATGACACTTTCTCCAGCATGAAAAATTAACATACGTTAGTGTTGTGATGCAAAATTCTGACCTCGTGTGAGACATCGCTAACATGTGTTACCAGGCATATACTAAAAGAACATAATAAAAGATCACATAAATTGTGTATTTATTTAATAAATGATAAAAACGATCATTACAATCAATACTAAAAATGTATCAAAAAAGTTTTCATACATACATAATTATTTGTGAATGATAAAAAAGTATCATAACAACATAAAAAAGATCTAGCTATGCTTCGTTCTTGATACTCATCTTCATCTTTAACACAAAACATCTCTTCGCCTACAAAAAAAAAGATAACACGTGTTAGTTGGGCTCTCCGAAACATATAATGAGACATCACTAACATGTGTAGTGTATTCTATAAACATATGTTTTACTGAAATAACGTATGTCATATGAACTCTAACACATGTTAGTTAGGCATATACTACGTATGTCATATGAACCCTAACACCTGTTAGTTAGGTATATACTAGCATGTGTTAGCATCACTAACATGTGTATAAACAATACCAAATCTGCAATGCCATGTGTATCGTACTCAATTTTGAAGTGCCAAGTGTATAATACTCAAACATGTGTATAAACAACACTAAACGCGATTTTTACAACTATGTAAATACAACTACTCAAATACGATTAAAATATGGTTTGAAATCCAACAATACATCAGTAGCATGTGTTAGCATATTCTAAAGCATATGTTTTACTGAAACTAATGTATATCATATGGACCCTAACACCTGTTAGTTGAGCATATACTAGCATGTGTTAGCATCACTATCGTGTGTGAGCATACAAGACTCGGACTGCAAAAAATAGACACAATTCTAAGTGGTTCCTGCTCGACACAAAAATCACTTGCCAAAAATTTATTAAACAAAATACAAAAATTATTTAAACACCCTATTCACCAAAAAATTAAAAATTTATAATCTTTATAAAAAAACATCACTTACCACAGCCACATCACCAACGCCGCCTTCTTCCAATAGCCTACTCGTGAAAACCAACACTGGAACAGATACACATGTTAGTTTGGGATCCTCAAACACATAATGGGGCATCACTAACATGTGTTAGCATATACTAACATAAAAAGACTACAAATTTATTCATCAATCACATGTGACCTATCAACTTCATGTCCCCAATCCAATAAAAATCTAACATAAACAAATTAGTAATAATAAAAAATAAATAAAAAAGGTTAACATAAGTTTTTTTTTCATTCAAGCATTTGATCGAACACTTGGTATGTGACAAAAACTATCCCCAAATAATTGGAAATTTTCATTTAAAAAACTAACAATTCTAACTTGAAGACTTCCAGGAAAACAACTTTAACATCACAGATCACACATATTCTTCCATAAACCTCAAAAAAAAAAAAAAAAAAAAACAAAAAAAACAAAAAAAAAACAACAATAACGAAAAGCAATAGAAAAAAAAAATACCTTAACAACCTTCTTCAAGCTCTATGAAGCACACATAAGCCCTCTGTTTTCGAGGCAAGCTTTTTCATTATGACCCAAGCTTATTTATATATATAAAAAACAAGCAATCCACCAAAGCTTAACCAACCACAACTCCAGATCCAGATCCCAACTCCAATTCTAGATCCAGAAAAGAGAGGGAGAGAGGATATTGCTCTGTTTATCTAACGGATCTGTGGTCGATGGAGGTGGTGGTGTTGTGTTGTTTTCAGACGATAAATGATGGTGGTCGTGTTTATTGTTTAGGCGGTGATGGTGGTGGTAGACGGTGGTAGTTAGGGTGGTCAATGGTGGTGTATATGGTGGGAGGTGGTTCATTATCCTAGAGAGGGAGGATTGAGATTTGAATCTGAATTTGAAAAAAAAAAAAGAATAAAGAGAGAGAAGAGAGAAAAACATATATATATGGAGAGAGAGAAGGGGGATAGTGTAAATGTCCAATTTACCCTTCCTATTATAATAAGGTGAAATCTAGGGTGAGATGATGTAAAAGCATATGGACCAAACATTGGGTTTATTTGGGTTTTTCATCTAAAGTGGGTTTCTTGCATATATATATATATATATATAGGGTCAGATTTCTGTATAAAGGACATTTTTTTTATAAAAAGTGTGAGAAGTCTATACAGACATTGTGTTTTAAATTGTAGACATGATGTTTTATATTCTTTTATCATAGTATTATACAGAAAAACACAAAACTTAACAATTTAAAACACTAATTAATGTATTCTCGACATGCAATCTAAAACATTATACAAAGAAAGTATCAGTGTGTTTTAAATTGTTACGTTTGGTGTTTTTCAATATAATACAATGCAAAAGGAATCGAAAACATCATAGCCAAAATTTAAAACACAATGACTACATAAACTTTTCACACTTTGTACGAAAAATATCCTTTGTATAGGAACCTATACCTATATATACATATACACACACATACACACATAGGTATAGATTTGGGTTCTTGTATACTAAGGCCATATTTTGTAAGAAATTTGAGAATGATTAAGAGTTCACATGTAGGCATGATGTTTTGAGTTGTTTACGGCTAGAAAAGCATCAAACACAACAATTTAAAACATAATGCAATGTGTTATAGCAATGAAACTTAAAAACATCCAAAACACACTATTTAACTTTCTTGGCATAGTGTTTTAAGTTTTAAGCATACAATTAATTTGCTTGTGATTTTAAATGTTATGTTTTGTGATTTTCTAGCCAAACAATCCAAATCATCATGACGAAGTTAAAAAATGATGTCCACATATCAATTCTTAATAATTCTCACACTTCTCATTAAATATGGCTTTTGTACATTAACTTCACCTTATTTGAAGAAACACGAGCCTAAACGGCCGGTTAGGGTATTAGACTAAATGATTCCACAGGTGGTCCTTTGCTAAAACTTCTTGACATGACTTGTTAACCTACAAAACAGAGCACCGCGAGCTCGTCAAAAGAAGCGGAGAAGGGGGTTCTTCTCTTGACCACCCTCCAGCGTGATCATCGGTAAACGGTTCTCAAAATGTAATCGGAATTGACAAGTTCAGGTTAAGCTCGAGCCAAGTGTGTCTCTCGCTGATATTGCATGAGTTTTACCTTTTGGCCAAGGGGACACACTATTCATAATCGAGAAAGGTGAGAAGGTTGTAGTGAGCTGTCAATACGTGGGAGAATTCCATTAGCACCCCTCTACCCTCGACACGGTCGTTGGTAGAGGTGGAGATCTCGTTGCAGGCCATTGATTGGCCAGACGTTGCTTTTGGGATGTACTATTGTCTCCTCTGTTGGCAGCCGTTAGTGGAATTTAAGGATGATGTGGATCCGAGACGCCAGATTGGTCGAGTCGCTCCGTCGCTGTACTTTTTGTCTCCCATGCACCGTGCACGATCGTGAGGCGATGTTTAGTAAGGCGCTGGTGGTGGACCTTGATTGATCAGGCGTCGTTGTCGAGAGTATCTCCTGTCAGCTCCCACGTCTTTAGTACGAGGATTGACACCTGGCACTCCTATTGGAGGATTCTGATTGGCCAGTCGTCCTTGTTACGTGCGCCTCCTGCCTCATCTTTAGAGAGGCACCTGGTCACACGCCCCTGTGTTGTGATTGGCTTATCATAGATGTCTTGTTGGACTGTTTGTCCCCTTTACACTTGCGCATGGTGTTTCCTTGCGTGTAGGTGTCCACAAGTGGTTTGACATGGCTCGGTGAACACTTAAGGTTGTGCGGCCTATGACGTCCGTTGGCACATACCTCTTGCTCGCGGAGCCTTATGCGAATGCATAACTGCATGTTTGTTGTTTTTAGGGGGGGGGGGGTATGGGGCCATAACTCTTCATATATGTATGTATATAAAACATGATAATCGTTACAAAACACAAATTTCTTTCCGAAAATGTAAAGAATAAATCTTATGTGCTTAATTTTTTTATTAGTAATTCATATGTTTTAAATTTTCTACCTCTTCCATACACTTTTGTAGGTAACAAAATCATCAAACGGATTTGTTCATATATATTTAATACTGTACTGACAGAAGATTACCTATATATATGTGTGTAAGTTACATAGATAATTAAAGAGACAATCAAACTAATTTATTCAAAATGTGTGTAATGTATTCGCATGTTTTAGGATTCTAAGTAAAACGCATCTTCCTTTACAAAAGGGGTCTTGGTCAAAAAAAAGTTTAGAGAATATGTTTAAACTGATAATAAAACACACTTTAATTTAGTGATGTGAGTCTTCCGAGTCTTCAACAAAGATGATCGAGCTTTATGTAGTTTAACTATATGGTGATGGTCACAACCTAGTAGGTAAAGAATGCATCGTGACATACAAAAATTACAAGAAAAGGGCACGTGTTCTTCTCAGACAGATACATATTTGCCACTATTGTAAAAAGGTAGCATGCACGGATTCATCATTAATTTCCAATCTCAGTTCCAGGTGTGTGGGTTCATCAACACAATAATGCCTAAGCATCAAGACAAATAACAACTCAAAAGATAAGAATGGAGAAACATGAGTATCAAAATTGTCCCACATGTAATTCACAAACACCCTACCACTTAAATCAAGTCAACTATTTTCATATCCAACATATCCCCGAGATCATGTCGACTCGTACACATCAACTCGACCCACTCACATCATAACTGGTTACACGTTTGATCTTTCATGAGTTGAAGCTCAATTCGTCACCGTTCAATATTAGTATGTACATGATTTGTGGACCACCATTTGTCGTCACGTTTTGATATTCAATAACCATAAGAATATAACTCACGTCTAGAACTTGTGTGTAGTGAAAACAATTAAATTGATGGAGTTTTGGATAAAAAATGTTATAAGTTTTACACTAGAAGCACATCACACAAAATGGACACAATTACACAAGCATATTATGTATTTCCATCCATGTTTAAAGTTCTATGGAAATTTGAATGAAACTGCCACTTTTTAGTGGCCAAGTAATAGAAAGCATTCGCTAAAACCAAGATTAGTATGGGTAAGAACACACGTAGTGGTAAAGAAAAAAACCGCGTCACCATTTTGATTGGCTCAACAAAAATGAGGCATTTTCACGCCACTCTCCGGTGAGAAAAATAAATCACACTCAACCCAGTTTCTAAAGGAAAACGCTTCCAGGGGTGGTGTTCCAGGCATTTTGGGGGAAATTTCATGCCAAATTCTTGTGCCACTACGGGTAGTCTAAAACAAAGGTTAAAACTAAGAGACTGTAAATTAGGAAACATAATATTGTGTAATCAATTGTAACTATCTATTTTCTAGTATAGGCCCATGTAATATTCTATATGTTTCGGTGATCAATAGAATGATAATCAAGGATTGAACATAATAATCTATGATGGTATCAGCCATATAGATCGATCCCTAACCTAACCTTTCCGCCGCCCCCTTCTTTTCTTCTTCGGCAAGCCTCTGCCACCTCTCCCATAATTCTGCAGCCTTCCCCTATCTGTTTCCCTTCTCAGCAGCCTTCGGCAATGGACAACAAACTCCATCCAGCTGTTTCGGTAACCAACATCCGATCCTACATCCTTATTTTGCTTGAATCCGATTCATCTCAATACAACACATGGTCCGAATTATTTCAGATTCATTGTGGTGCCTTCCTCGTTTCTGACCATCTCCAACCCCGTAAACCACCCACCACTCCTGCCGCTACCACCAACAAACAGTCTGCTCAGGTTGCCCATACTTCTCCTCTTGACTCTTGGGAGAGATTGGATGCCATAGTCCTTCAATGGATATATGGCACCATCTCGAACGACCTCGTCAACACTATCTTTAAAACCAATACAACCGCCCACCAAGCCTGGACCGACCTCGAAGCCTTATTCCAAGATAACAAAGCCACATGCGCCCTATACCTCAAACAAAAGTTTAATTCCACTCGCCTTGAAAACTTCACCAACATGGCCGCATATTGTCAAGAGTTGAAAGTTATAGCCGATCAACTCTCGAACGCCGACGCTCCCGTAGATGATGACAACATGGTCCTACAAAGCCTAGTCGGTCTCACCGAAGCCTATGAAAGTATTAGCATCATCATCCACAATACAAAACCACTACCCTCATTTTACGAGGTCCGTTCACAACTCTGCATGCATGAGACTCGTAAACATGAACAATCCAAACATGCAGCCACCGTCGCAGGTTCGACCCTCCATGCTTCGACCCATTTGAACCCGTCGACCCAGCCCCACAACACCTCTGCAACCACTAATCAGCGCCCACCCAAATCTGACCATAACTCGGATCGTGGACGTGGTCGTAACCAGGGACCTGGTCGCGGACGAGGAAGGTCTTCATGGAACCGTGGCCGACCCAGTTCCTACTCTGCCTATCCGAACCCTTTCCCATGGCCCTATGGTTTTCCTTGGTCAACCCCCACCAATTTCTCTTCACAGTATCCTACTTGGGCCTCCCCTCCATGTCCCTACCCATCTTCACCTTAGTCCACAAGCAGCTCGAACAGCAAGGTTGTTCTCGGCCCAAGTCCAGGAACGACCCACATGGCCTACATTCCCATAAACATCGCCCAAGCGTTGAATGCTATGAGCCTGAACCAACCAGACTGGAACTCTATTATGGACACCGGGGCATCTGATCACTACCATCAACAGTCAGGTACATCTCAATCTCCTCTTAATAAAGGCTCTCCTAAATTTATAATTGTCAGTGATGGCAATGTGATATCGGTTACTGGCCAAGGAAACATAACCCTTCCACCTCCCTACCCACCTTTTAAACTAAACAATGTTTTATACTCACCTAAACTTATCAAAAATTTAACATCTATCCATCGCCCAACCACCGACAACTCTCTTTCCATCGAGTTTGACCCATTTGGTTTTCTTGTGAAGGACCTCAAGAACCGGATCCCTATCCTCCGGTGCAATAGTAGCGGTGACCTGTACCCGCTCCTGCCTCCACCTGCTTCACAAAGGACATCACCAACTGTTTTTGCTGCTCTATCCCAACGTCTTTGGCACCAACGCCTAGGCCATCCAGGACCTAGTTTATTACAATCTTTGAAAAACTAGTTCTGTTTCTTATGATTCAATAAATAAAACCGTTTGTCAATCTTGTGTTTTGTGAAAAAGTATTCGATTGCCTTTTGTTGCATCTACTTCTTATACTGTTGCACCATTTGATATTTTACATAGTTATCTTTGCACATCGCCCGTGCTCAGCACTGGCGGTCACATATATTATATATTGTTCTTAGATGACTTTACAAATTTCTTGTGGAGATACCCATTAGCAAGCAAATCACAGGTTTACGCCATTTTTTCCACATTCGCCTCTCAAATCAAAACCCAATTTGAGCGTCAAATTAAAATCTTTCAATGTGATAACGGAACCGAATACATTAACAACAACTTTAAACAATTTTGTGCCCAACACGACATGCTATTTCGTTTATCATTCCCCTACATCTCATCCCAAAACGGTAAGGCGGAGTGCAAAATCCACTCTATCAACAACACGATCCGCACCCACCTTGCTCACGCAGGTCTACCCCCGACCTTCTAGCACCATGCCTTAGATATGGCCACTTACCTTCATAACATCACCCCAGCCAAAACCCGTCAACATCACACCCCAACAGAACTACTTTACCGTGTCACACCCACATATGACCATTTACGTGTTTTCGGTTCCCTATGTTACCCACTTATACCCTCCACCACTACCCACAAACTCGAACCTCGGTCACACCCTTGTGTCTTACTTGGTTTCCCCTTGCAACAACGGGGGTATAAATGTTTTAACCTTCACACGAACCAACTAACCATATCCCGCAACGTCATCTTTGACGAAACTATCTTCCCGTTTCACCACATAAACAAAGTCCCTTCTTCCTATGATTTTCTATCTGCCCCACTTCACCCACAAATTTGGACCCATGTCGGTACTCAATAAACACCCCCTGATACAAACTATTCACCTCCAGCCGATACATCACAGTCCTCGGCCCAGTCCACCACACAACAAACATCAACCAGCCCACTCCCTCACCACCACAGCCCACAAACTCCCATCCCACCTCACCAGACCATTTCCCAGGCCCATGTACAACCGCCTCAGACCATCCGTCGACCTCTGCCCATTTCCCAAGCCAAACTTTAAAGCCCACGACCCAATCACAACCCCCTCCGCCTACGACCCATGACCCACCACCCAACGAACCAGCAACACCGCCCACTATACCCACACGTACTATGCGTACTCGCGCTATGGACGGTATTCACAAACTGAAATAACCATTCAATCTCCACACATCCACCATCGAACCTATACCCAAAAACCCATCCTTTGCCTTGTCCACACCGGTATGGCATAAAGCCATGACTGATGAATATTATGCCCTTCTTAAGAACGAGACTTGGGACTTGGTACCTAGACACCCACAAATGAATGTAATTAGAAGCATGTGGTTGTTTACAATAAATTTAAATCTTACGGTTCTCTTAAGCGCTATAAGGTGTGTTTAGTTTGTGATGGCAGGTTTCAACAGGTTGGCATAGACTGTGGAGAGACTTTTAGTCCTGTGGTAAAAACCAGCAACCATTCGCACGGTTCTCACTATTGCATTCACAAAATCATGGCCAGTACATCAACTTGACATTACAAACGTATTCTTACATGGAAAATTAAACGAAACCGTCTACATATACCACCCAATGGGTTTTCGGAATAAAGAATTCCCCAATCATGTTTGCAACCTGAAAAAGTCTCTATGCGTGTTGAAACAGGCTCCTACGGCGTGGTATCAAAGCAAGTGCGACAACTCTCTCTTTATTCTATAACAACAATCACAGACTACTTATCTCTTATTATATGTTGACGACATCCTCTTGGTCACTTCTTCTGACCATCTCTGTCAACTTCTTATGGCCAGTCTAGCTAGTGAGTTCGCCATGAAAGACCTTGGACCGCTAAGCTACTTCTTGGGTATCGCAGTCACTCACCATAAACACACGATGTTTCTCTCTCAACAGGCGTATGCCCATGACATCATTCACCGTGCATGTATGCAAACCCGTGGATACTCCTGTTGACACTCTACCCAAGCTATCTTCTACTGATGGTACTCCTATTGAAGACCCCACTCTCTACCGCAGTCTGGTCGGGGCTCTTCAGTACCTTACTTTTACCAGACCTGGCATCAGTTATGCAGTTCAGCAGGTATGCATGCACTTGCATGCCCCCCATGACTTCCCACTGGCAGGCGCTAAAGCGCATTATTCGCTACCTTCAAGGTACAACAGAGTTTGGTCTCAAACTTGAACCTTCACATGCCACTTCCTTGACTGCATACCCCGATGCTGACTGGGTCGGGTGCCCTGACACACGCATGTCCACCTCCGGATACTGTGTTTACTTCGGCCCTACTCTGCTCTCCTGGTCTTCTAAGCGCCAATCCATTGTTTCTCATTCCAGCGCTGAAGCCGAATATCAAGGCGTTGCTAATGTTGTTGCTGAAATATGTTGGTTGCACAACTTACTTCTTGAGCTTCAAAAGTCATTGTCCAAAGCAACTATTATATTATGTGATAATGTTAGTGAGGTTTATCTTTCGGGAAATCCTTTCCAACATCAGCGCACCAAACACATAGAGCTCGATATTCACTTTGTTAGAGAGCAAGTTCAAAAGGGTTTAATTCGTGTTCACCATGTCTCTTCGCAATTTCAGATCGCTGACATCTTCACGAAAGGCCTACCACGTGTTCTTTTCGAAGACTTTAGATCCAGTCTTAGCATCCGTCAGCCTCTTGCTTCGACTGCCGGAGTATGTAATTATCTATTTTTTAGTATAGGCCCATGTAATATTCTATATATTTCGGTGATCAATAGAATGATAATCAAGTGTTGAACATAATAATCTATCAAAAACGATATAGCGGATGAAATTTTGGAAGCTTAGGCTGACACAGAAGTTATGCTTGAAGGCGGTTTATAAGTGTTTTTTCGAGGCATAGTGTTGCTATCGACCTCACCAACATAGTAATCTTGCGTCATGTCAATTGCGCTTTGACTATGTGTCTATGTCCCACATCTTCGAAATCTACGGTTGCGTCTTTCTCTATAATATAGCAATTAAGATTCTAAAGTAATAATAAATCAGTTGTAAATTGTGAATTATTGAGTTAAAGTCTTACCGGTTGATATAATCAGGATCTCATCACCTCCTGGATAGTCATCCAGAAACGGGGTTACATCATAAACCTAAGTTGTTTTACAAAACCCATATCAAATTGTCAACTACATATTATAAGTGGAGTTCAACATCCAAGAAAAATATCTTTTAAAGTAGCCAAAAAATGAATACAGATCTTTAGTGTCATCCCATGTATAAAGCATAGTGCATATAGTAAAACAAATAGCAAAATAGCACAATGACACTACACTAAAGTGTTGAGCTAATTTAGTGGTGAATGGGAAATAAAATCGATTGCTATTTTTGAAAATTGAAGAGGCGACTACTTTTTTGCTAGTGGAAATTGAGAGCATTTTTTTTTTTTTTTGCTCATTCCCTTGTAAATGACTAATTTGTCCTTAGGAGCTGATGATACAAGACAACAATTAACAACCTTGAACGTGATACTAAGCTGATAGGAGACAATATATTCATATTTGAGATGTATGGTCAAGTTTGGTGACATTTTAATATGTAGTCGCAGAGATTAGTCATTTGAAAAGGGAAAAAAACACTTTTAACACTCGTTGTCAAAGTTGTGAGATTTTGACAAGGTTTTTTACATATATAATGGTCAATTTTGATGGCATTTTAAAATTAATATTCCAAGTTCGTCGTGGTTGATGCTCTTATCAGAAAAATAACTCTCCTTGTTATCAACAACACTTTTAACACTCGGTATTTACCCTAGCAAGCTATACTATACATGTTAGGTTCTCTGCCTATGTGTTGGTTTTAGTTTCTAAAGTAATTATCGTTTACTTTATAAATTTAAAACTTTGTAAACAGGGTTTAGTAAAAATCAGTCGTTTCCCCCAAACCAATGTTTTGGGAGTGACACGTCAAGTTTTTGGCACCGAAAATTTGACATCTTTTTAAATACTAAAACCAAACGCATCAAGACTCAAAAGAAAACAATAGATAGTGCCACCAACTGATTGAAACCAATAGCCATGATTAAATCTTATAAACGATCATGATCAATTTAGAGAGCAACTTGAAACTTGGGCTCTTATAACTCGAGATGTGCCAATATAACATGGGCTTGAGTTTCATCATACAAAAAATCCCAAATACTCAACTTAACCGAGCCCACAGTCACAAAATAATACACCTGGACCTGGACCACCTGGATGGCTGGACCATAGCAACATCTACTCTACTCGGCAACATCCTGATCTTGGTCTCGACCTCAATCATAACTTGATTTCATCAGCATTTGGTCTCGACCTGAAAACATCCTTATGCAACATATTAAATTAGCACCATGAAACAAGATATTAAATTGACTCTAAGAAGTATATATTTCAACCCCCCCCCCCCCCCCTCAATTTAATATCCAAACGGGTCAAACATATTAAGCCTTTTACATAATTCCTCACGATGATTGACCCCAAGACCCTTAGCTATTACGTCAGCAATTTGCAACTTAGTAGGAATCTTAGAAGCTTAATAAAACCTTTGGAAACCAAGTCTTTTCAGAAGAAAAAAAAAATGTCCAACTTAGTCTGGATGTGTGGTTCATTAGGGTCTGTCAAGAAGCGGGTGTGATGATCTCTGCCACACTGTTAAAGAAATTCGCCGTTAAAAAATAAATCATATTAAGAATCGAATTATAAGTAACTTTTTATACATAAAGTTTGATAATCTCAAGGACAATGTTTTATATGAAGACTTGTTTTTTAATTAACATGTCCTATTAATTATAAAGTCTAAGCTTGTAAAATAAAAACTTCACACAATAGTATAAATAATAAGTTTTCCTTGTATTCCACTAAATTCGTTTAATGTTTTTTTCTTCCCTTAAAGCCTAAAGTCACTAGCTTTCAAGGGATGTTCAAATCTTGTAGAACTCTTTTGCTAATATTGGAAAATTAAAAATCTAACTAACATAAATGGAATATATTGATCAATGGATCGATGCATTTTAGAAACACCTTATCTTATATTATTTATAATATAAATGCATTATTATTAGTACAAAATAGATTACTTTAGTTTTTTTTTTTTTTAAAGATTGACTTTTATTAAAACACCAAAAACAGACAAGCTATTACCTAGGCGGAAATAGCAAGCTGAAAACCAAAACAAAGAATCAAAGTTACATCAAATCAAAATTACACCACATTTCCCAATGAACCACATCTCCTTTGAACCTATGTTTGTGCCATAAGAATCCCAAAGTCTTGATGTCCACAATCATATTCCCCACATTTGGCTCCTTGCTTGAAAAAAAACCGCTTCATTTGCCCTCCACAAACGCCAACACGCAATGATCATAACCCCATGAAGCGCCATCTTCTTGTTCCCCGACGCACCACATAAGCCGTGCATATCCACCAAATCCTTAACATGAAACACAAATGTGACATCCGTCACCTTTTACTTCCACCTTTGTACAACTTCAGTCCTTCATGTTTGCTTGTTTGATATTTCCAGTACTTGTAATCTTGGATATTTTTATTAATAATAAAAGCTCATTATTCCTTTTCATTTAATTATTTACATCGCGCAATTATATATACCTACTTATGCAGTTTGTTATATATCTAGCGTTTTAAAAAAATCGCCTTTTATACGTTGTATTGGTTCGATATTCAAGGATTATGGAACTTGAGGACGCGTTTAAAACTTTAAAAAAAATAGTTGTTGTTGACCAGGTTCGAACCTAGGTGCACAGCAAGTCAAGCCTTAACACACATAACCAACACCACTCCACCATCTTGGTTTTGTTGATGTTAGTTTACACAGATTAAACTTATAATGATCCTCTTTGCACACCAACTTTCAAATCTGTTTCTAACGCGCCTATTTTTCAAATTCAATCACAAGGTTTCAAGATATGAATCATATCTACCTTCCATACTTACGAATTCCTTGATTGATACGCGTTTGAGCTGTCAATTGACCGATTAAAAGCCATTTATAACCTTCCTAAAACTCGTTTCTTGAACTTGTATTTATAGGCCATAATATTTCAATTAAACTCGCACACACATTCATACCCTAGCGAATAACAATAACCCTCTGCAACCATTCCCTCTCAATCGATAAAAAACGCTGATTTGAAGCACTTTGGTTCACGACTTGGTGCTTATGGTTCACCATCATTCGGTACACTATAACCTTTTATTTTATATGATTTTGATTCGTTTTTTTTACAAGGATTAAAAGCCCTAAACATTCGTTTGTTAACTGCAACGAATTAAGGTTCAATTGAGTTGATTGTGGATTAGGGTTCTAAAGCTTTAAATGGGGATTTTGGTTCTGCAGGTTTTAGTATAAAACAGATCGAAACTATAAAAAGCAACAAACAGATACCCAGACCAGTTGGTCTGAGCGTGATAATGCACAGAACTGGTCTGGAGTTCGTATCTCAGAATGGCTGTTTTGTGCTCTCCTTTTTTTTCAGCCTTTTCTTTTCTTATTTCCTTTATATATATATATATATATATATATATATATATATATATATATATATATATATATATCTTAAATACATGCAATTAATTATTAAAAATAGCAAATCTGGTCCAAAAATTTTATAAAAATTATTCTAGCTTCACAAAAGTCTAAAGTTTTTGTTTGTAATTTTATTTTTTTCGAAAAATATTATTTATTATTTTTAATGTATTTATTTTGTTTAAATCATAATAAATTCATAAAAAATTCATTTTTAATCATTTTAACACCAACCTTTTTGTGAAGTTATTCCTAACCATATAAAACCTTATAAAAATTTTATTTGCTGTAAAAATATAATTTTTAGCCGTTTTTACAATTTATGTAGATTTAATTGATTTAATTCAATTAAATTCTGTTTTAATTAAAAATAAGATGGAAAATAATTTATAAAATTATTTACCACTGTTCAAAAATGAAAATAATGTTTTTTTCATTTTATTTGTATTTATTTCCTAATTATTTATTATTATTAATAATAATAAATCAATATAAATTACTAGAATATCAATATTTTGAGTTAAAAAAATTCTGGAATATATATTTTATACATATCAGAATAAACTTGACTTAAAATTTTTATATTTATTTGGTTATTATTATTTTTTTTCCACTTTTATTCGTATTTATTTAATTAAAACAAATTAGGGTAAATTCAAAAACCCTAAAATCCCCAAATTTTATAAACCCTAAGTACCCAATCCTCGATACCTTAGATTTTAAGATTCACTCTCTTATAAATTATTATTCTTTTAGGTTAAATTGTTGGGATCTTTATTATTTAAACACTCATCGTTCGGTAGGATCAAATCCCTACGCACACTGTGAGTATATCTTTCCCTTTTTTACTACTTACTCTTTTGGGGTGATTCATGTACCATTATTATTAAACTTACGTATGTTTTTACAAAGCAATGTGCTCTTTGATATGTATTGTGTGAATTGTATGAACGATTTGTCAAAGTCATTAACCTTTGGGCCGCACCTAACAATGAGTAGTACTACGAGTTATCCCTTGATTGACTTACGTGAACGAGTTAAGTCCTTGGTCATTGTTATGGTTTTTATTGAACGATGTATGAACGCTTGTTGAATGATGTGAGGCTTGATTTCGACCCTTTTACATATTACAATATCATAGCACATAAATTGCGAATTACTACTTGAACTAAATAGATATGCTCACCAATACATTATATGTGTTGACAAAATATTTTGTACATGTTTCAAGTGCAGTTTGATCAAGTTTTGTTATTCACGCTTAGGTGTTGGACCTAGTGCTTTAATAAAAAAAAATTGAACTTTGTTTATTATGTTCTGTATTACTCTAAGACAATTCGCATTTTGGTTTGAATAATGGAATTGTTTGATAATTATATTTACATTTTAGTCCATGTGCTTTTGAACAATCGTCACTACGTGACACCTCGATGATTCTGCCATCGGTTGGGGTGTTACAACAAATATATCTGGAATCCGGCACCACCTAGAAATCCCATGCCAAACTCCCATAGAAATACTACAACATGTTAATTTATGCTCGATGGTTTCTTCCTTACAATCACACCAGACACAAAATCGGTTATCCACTTGAATGCTACTTTTTGACAAAGCCATCTTGGTGGGCAAACGATCTAGAAATGCTCGCCACGTGAAGATGTTGCACTTCAATGGAACCCACTTGCTCCATATAAAACCAAACCGATCTCAGTTATCATCGGACCCTGCATCCATTTTTTAACCGAGGCCACCAAAAAACCATTGTTCGTATGATCGCACCATTCCCAAGTATCATTCCTAACCTCCAAAGAAGCCCCTTGTAACAAAACCTCCAAAACTTGTTTGTTTCCAACCTCCTCGGCTCTGTTAGGCCGTCGACACCACCCCCAACAAATAATACAACCTGCAGCATGTTGCCAAAGTTCGCCAGCCACCAAGGCTCTTTTATGTTTTTCCAAAGCAAACAAATTTGGGAACCTATCCTTGAGCGGTTCGGTGCCTAACCACGTATCTAACCAAAATCGAATCTCCGCCCCATCCCCAAATCTTCCACAGATCAAATTATTAACACCAATCCCTTCAACCTTATACTTATTCCAAAACAATACACAAGTCTTCCAAGTGCTCGCAAATGCATTGTTGACTGGAGCGACCCCCCACTTACGACTAGATATGTGAATGGATACAACCACCCTTCTCCACATCGTGTTTTGTTCATTGATAAATCTTCAAAGCCAATTTACAAGCAAGGCATTATTATTCAACTCTAACCTAGCTATTCCCAAACCTCCATCCACAATAAGCTTTGTAACAACGTCCCATGAAACCCAACTCATCTTCCTAACCTCATCCGAACCACCCCACAAAAAACGTTGAATTAAACCTTCAAGCACGTGAATAATCTTCAAAGCCGAATAGATTACTTTAGTTGGTCTTAATCTTTTTGAGGTTACGGAGAATATGGATTTAAATTGAATAACTAAGACAAATTTTTTAGCTCCACATTAAAAGGTCATGAAGCTACCAATACATCACAAGGAAATTGACAATAACTTATGACAAATAAAATACAAAATGGAAACTAGGAAAATCATATTACAATTGTTAGTTATTTAACGGTCTTGTGAGTTGTGGAGATGCGAGTAAACAAAGATAGAAAAAGAAAACTAAATAAGTAAGGGGGAAGGGCATTCCACTTATTTTTTTCAACTTCACTTATTTCTATCAATCTTGCATTGTCCCATTACTTCACTGTTTTTTGGAGACATTATTTCACTGATCTGTTTATTTATTTTTAATCTATACTACTATATAGTGGGTGCTGGACGGGTAAACTTGTCATTTCATATTTATGCATAAGGGTACAATTGTAATTTCAATATAATGACAAGACAAATTTAATACAACTATTAATTTCTATTAATTAATGACAAAAAACAAGAAATTAATAATTAATGATTAATAGTTGAAGGTTAGTAAAAGGCAACATTGGTGGCACGATGATACTCCAGTGTTCCGTGAGTGATTCCAATTTGTTGGCCGTTCAAAAAAAAAAGGCAAAAACAAGAAATAAAAAAAAATTAGTTTGTATAATATTACACTATTCACAATTTTAAATCCCTATATTTTGTATGTATTATCTACAATAAATTAACCTCAAACAAACTCACATGTTCGTTATATAATTTTTGGAATTAACCTGTGGAAATTAACAAACAACTAGCAATAATGCACTTTACCCATCATGCTTTAGGGTAACATCGTAATGTTCATTTTTAATCAATAATAGAGGATAAATTTGATCCAGTTATAAGTGGGTTTGAATCTCTATAATATAACAGGTAAAAGTAATAAGTGGAACATGGATGTTTAGCGCGACTGTTTTCGGGTTATTCAGGTTATTTAAATTACAATTTGATTTATGTTTAAATTCGAATCGAGCTAAATAAACAAAATTATATATATGTATTTTTTATAAAAGAAATTCAAGTTATATATAAATCAATTTGAATTTTCAGGTCGAATCGGGTCGAAAATCATAAATTTGACTAAACACAACATCTAAACATTGTATAGCACCGCCGCAACGCGCGGGCTCCTGCTAGTATACATTAAATTAAAAGTATAGTTAATAACTTATTTTTTATTTAAAAAAAACTTATAAAATAAAATATTTAACTAAACTTCATTAAATAAATTAAAAGTTAAATAAATCAGAAAATAGTATTAATATAAATATATCTGTAACAATAGTTCAAGGACCTAATTGCAATAGAAAAAAGTAAATTATATTTTAATCAATAATTCAAGGACCTAATTGTAAAAAAAATAATCATCTTCAACCTCCCTTCTTCTCTAAAAAAGCGGGGTTCTATTTTAACACCCTAATTCTCTTGTTTGTGTTGGCTTTAATACCATGAAAAAATAGAGAACAAGACCTTCAAGATAATAACCATTTTCGAGAGACAAACTCGAGTAGACAACACCATGAACTTCTTCACGTAAACCCTCCACGGATTCACTACCAGCACTACTGGCAGCCATGTTGTCGTGCTGATAATAAAATACCCGTGAAATACCCATGAAATTCACGGTAAGGGCCCCTCCTTCCCTATTATCATTATTGTTGCAATTACTATTACTATACATAACAAAAATTGTAGGTAGGGGTGTCAAAAAAATCCGAATCCGAATTCGAATTATCCGAAATTCTGGATAATCCGATTTTCGGATATCCGAAAATCAGATAATCTAAAATTTCGGATTCGGATCCTGATTTTGAAAATCCGAATCCGAATATTAAATATATATATATATATATAATATTATATACACTACATAATATAATACACAATCCTAAATCCCTGATCCTCCTAACCCTAAGTCCATACTCCTCCAATCCATAGCAGCCGCTCCCTCTTCTCTTTTCTATAACAGCCCCCGTCCACCTCGTCTCCGATCTCCACAGACCCGTCCACCAAACGGTAAGTTTCTTTTACATTTTTTTTGTTCCAGTTTAGTTTATCTAACTTTGATTTTTGTTTTTAATAAGTTCATATTTTAGACATAAAGGAGAACGTTTTTTTTTTGTTTTTTTTTATTTTTTTTAAGTTTCGGATTATCCGAATTTGAACACCCCTAATTGTAGGTTGGAATAGTAACTGAAGAAACAATAAGTATTTCGGAGATTATCACTAATCACCGAGTGGTGTATACTTATGTTACTGCAAGTACATTCCTTTACCCAAACCTTTGGTTCAACCCGAGAGTGTAGATATAAGTGAGTGTGTGTGTGGTAAAAGTGAGAACACAAAGATGTAAGTGGTTCGGTCAAGCACGACCTACGTCCACTGTGAAGAGCCGGTGATGTTATTACTTTAGAGAGTACAAAGTATTATAAATAAACCTAGCTCTATGTTACAAGTGAGTATTTTCGGATCCTTTAGAATGGAGTTGATGTCTTCTATTTATAGTGGAGGTCGTGGGCTTGATAAGAAGCCCACGAAGAGTCTTGTATTCCTTGGGCCTAGCCTCGGCCCACCTGCCTTTGGTTCCTGGAAATGGCGGGAAAAAGGACGTTTACTGTAGCTGACGTCAGTGGTAACTGACGATGACTCACCAGGCGGACACGTGGAAGCTTGTGAGTGGCCGCCGACGGTATGTTGTTCTGAACCAGCATGGTTGACTTACCTGCTGGTGTCTGACGTGACCCCTGACAGCAGGTAAGCATGCCTGGTCAGCACCGTAGGGGCAGCATGGTGGAAGCATGGAACCAGTCACGTCACTGTTGAACGCCAGTGGTTGTTGGGCTACTGCGGACACGCGTCGCTACCCGGTTGGTGGTGTCAGTGATCCCCTGCAGATGGATCTCCCTGACCCTTGATCTTCCGTACCTCGTACCTGGGAATGTTATGAAGTGAAATAGTCTGCGCGTTGGTAGACGCGCGTCTGCTTTTCTCTAGTGGAGTCTGAGGCTGTCTTGTGGCTTATCTCTTCTCCGCGGATCATCATGTGGTGGGGATAGGGATGTCGCGTGTGACATCCGTCACCTTAGACTTTCATCTAATTGACGATATTAGTCCTTCAAATATTTCCATTTCAGTCCCTGTATGTGCGTCGTTTTTAAATTTAATTTTAGAACGAATAAAAAATTTAATCATTTGTATTCGTTAAGGACCGGGTATAAGTTTTAATCAAATGCGTATGTGAAACGTATTCGTAAAAGGTTCTATAAAAAAAATTAGGTTTTATAAAGTTTTAAAACTTTTAAAGTTAAGTTAAAAGTTGGTTAAAAAAAACTAATCCAGTTAAATATAAAACAAACACAGTTAGAAATTCAGGGACTATTTTTGACAAGAGGCCAAAGTTAAAAATCAGCTTCTCTTAATTCCCTCTGTACACGTTTTTTTTGTTTTTTTTTCCGGTCGGGATATTGCCGGATCCGGCCAACACTCCGGCAACAAGTGTTATAGCAATTCAATTGGTTTTGATCCGTTTTAATGTTTGTTGTTGTCTGTCCCCATCATTATTCAACCGTTTCTATGGATATTAATGTGCCATAACGCGTAATAATCAAGTTTTAATCGGGTTTAAATGATGAAACGGTCTTGATAATCTAAAACCCGTTTTTAATCGTTTGTTATATAAACCAAACACGCCATTTAGTTTCTGCATCATTAAGCTTCGCAAAACACACAAAAAAACATAGCAAATCGTGTCTGCAAGTTCTCCAAATCGCGGCACTTGTGTTCAGTTTTTGCGCCTCAATTTCGAGCTTTATACGGGTTTGTAAGTTCAATTCGTTATGCCATTTAGTTTAGATTTGATTCCCGAGTAAAACGCCCTTAATCGCTGAACTTCTATCAGTGTGTATTAGGGCCGATTGATTTGAAGCTAGGGTTAGGGTTCTTGCTAGCTAATTGGGGAAGATGAAGATGGTCGGGTTATTGATAAAAATAATTTGTTTTACTAAAATTAACAAACAATGGCCTTGGTGTAGTGGTTTATGTGTTTGGGATGCAAGGGATAGACCCGGGTTCGAGCCCAGGGAATCCCCCACATTTTTTTTGCAGTTTTTCTTTAGTTAGATTTAATTATTATTTTAATCATATAATAATCATTTTTAATACATAAAACTTAGAATATTCATAATAAATTCATTTTTGCTCCAAAAATTATGAAAATTTAGGAGTAGCTTCTTGACACCTCATAGAACATTTCCACAATTTTATTTTCTGAAAAATGTTTTATTTTTATATTTTTATTGAATTAAATTGATTTAATCATAATTAATTGATAAAAAAAATCATTTTTAATGATTCTAACCTCAAACTTTTTGGGTAATTATTTCCAACCATTCTAATCTGAAATAAAATTATTTGGTTCAGAAAACATTTATTTTTATTAATTTTCCTATTTTTAATCATTTAAACATGATTTAATCTCATTAAATCAGTTTTAAATAGAAATAAGTTTATAAAAATTATGGGAAAATTATTTTCATTAGTTTACACCAGAAATCATCCATTTTCTATAAAAATAGCATTTTTGGATCATGTCTTGAATTATTAGTCTTATTTATGATTAATTAGACATAATTAATAATTTATTTATTTGTACTATTAAATATCTATTTTATGAATACTTTTCTTATAAAATAGAAATGTTTTATGTTTGAAAATCTTATTTACCATTTGTAGATCATTGTGAAACACATAATTATTTATTTATACATTTATAATTATTGCATTTATTTATAATAATTAGTTAAAGTAATTAACTAAATTATTTTGTCATAATTACGCAAATATATTTTGATCTAAATATTTAATTGGTAATAATTATATTACCTAAATCATATTTACAAACTTTGGCATATTATTTTTAATATACAACTTTTACATTAATTCGACTAATCATAAAAACTCTAATTCCCCAAATCGACTTAGCAAACCCTAATGCCTTAGACCCTAGTTACTTTAGACTCTTAGACATTTCCTTGTTAGTATTCTTACACATTATAGGTTGAATTCCTCGGAATTCCCATTACTTAGCTCACGACCGCTTAAGTGGATTTTGATCGCTTTCGCAAACTGTGAGTATATCTTTCCCCTTTTTACTGTTTTACTCTTTTGGGGTGACTCATGTACTATTATTATTAAACCTATGTATACTCTTTACAACGCAATGTGCTCCTTGATATGTTTTGTGTGAATTGTATGAACGATTTGTCAAAGTCATTAACCTTTGGGCCGCACCTAACAATGAGTAGTACTACGAATTATATCCCTTGGTTACTTACGTGAACGAGTTAAGTCCTTGGTCATTGTTATGGTTTTTCTTGAGCGATGGGTGAACGATTATTGAACAATGGGAGGCTTGATTTTGACCCTTTTACATATTACAAACATCAAGGCACATAAATTGCAAATTACTGGTTGAACGAAAATGGATATACTCACCAATGCATTATATGTGTTGACAAATTATTTTGTACATGTTTCAGGTGAAGTTTGATCTTGCATGCTTTTCACGCTTAGGCTGGACCTAGTGCTTAAATAAAAGTTGAACATTTATTATTTATGTTTGAGATTTATATATATTAAGACTCTTTGTATTTCGTTTTGAACAATGGAAGTTATTTGCTATTAATATTTACAATTTAGTCTATGTGCTATTGAACAATCGTCACTACGTGACACCTCGATGTTTCCGCCATCGGTTGGGGTGTTACAGATTGGTATCAGAGCCATGGTTATAGGGAATTAGGTTATTAGTAAATGCTTTTGACCTAGACTATAACTAAGCTACCCATTATATGCTTTCTTTTATTCTCATATTTCTTTAGACAGATTTTTCTCCTTTTACTTTTCATTATATTCAAGAAGATCACATTCTACAAACGAAACAAAAACACCAAGTTAGGAGTGATATCCATATCTTGGTGAATAGTTTCACTCCTTTACATGTTTTATTTATTTATCTTGGAATATTTTCCTTTCGAGATAGGAGACGTCCAAATCTCAAGGAATCTATCCCTCCAAAAGAAACTTAAATCACTAAGCTAGGAGTGATATCCTTAACTTAGTGACTAGTTTCACTCCATTGTATTTTTACTTTTTGAAAGTATATCTTTGAGTTAGGAGTGAAATCCACATCTCAAGGATATATTTCCATATCTTAAGTTCCGCTGGAGTTTTGCAATTTATTTGTGACGGGGCACGTGCAATCTGGAAGGGTGAGCGCCTGTATTCTGAGTTTCCTGTCTAGGTTGGTAATTCGCATAAATCCCAATCAGACGAGGGACCCGTTTACCTACCTGGGAATTCTCGGGATGAGCATTCACTTATAGGCTAAAGCACGCCCCCACAAGTCACTAATAATATTTCAATTACTTTAGTCAGTCAACAGTTTCTTTGGAAACACTCTTATATCTCGTTTTATACTTGGTATTGTTTTTCATTTGAAGTTTTATCATGATTTTCTTTATAATGTTCATAATTTTTCTTAAATCAATTTATAATTACTATATCTCATGTTATGTGTTACTTGTCTTGATATAAACTATGGCATTTCCAAGATTTTTGGAATCAAATCTCATAATTATTGTTCACTTTTGTAGATGTCTGATCGCGAATCTCGTAAGAGAGCCTCGAAGCGTCAGGCTAAACTGAAATCTGATCAGCGTATCGCGACCATGCTCAATGACAAGTTGGAAACACTTGTTCCTAACATCATTAATGCTATTATTCCAAACCTTAACCTGAACGGTAGCTCGAATGGGAACTCTAACGGGAATACAAGTGGAAATGGTGGGGCTAGTGAGAATAAGTGCACTTTCAAGCACTTCAACTCCTGCCATCCCAACAAGTTTAATGGCACTGAGGGAGACACTGGGTTACTTGAATGGTTCGAAAGTATGGAGAATACGTTCATTAATAGCGACTGTCCAGACAACCTACGTGTTCGTCATGCCACGGGTGTTCTTCAAAAAAGAGCGCTTACTTGGTGGAATGGTGAAAAACATGCTCGAGGGACGGAAGCTGCTTTAGCTATGTCTTGGGATGATTTCAAAATCGCCATGACTACTGAGTTCTGTCCTCGTAGTGAGATGAAGAAATTGGAGGATGAGTTCTATCACCTCAAGCAGGATAGTGGAAACAATGTTCCCTACAACAACCGTTACCACGAGTTAAGCTTACTGATTCCTCGTATGGTAACCCCGGTATCCTTGGCTATTGAGAAGTATATTGAGGGACTGCCACCTTAGATCTATGATTCGGTTATGGGAAGTAAACCTGCTACTGTAGAGGATGCCATTCGTCTCGCAGCATCTCTTACTGACAAGCATGTCAAGGATGGTACTCTAACTCGTAAGGGTACTAAAAGGCCTACTGAAACCACTTCAAACCCTGCTATCACTGAACCTTCCCAAGAAAACTCTGCCTCTGCCTCTAGTTCCAATAAGAAACGAAAAGGTGGAAACCAAAACTATGCTGTTGTTGCACCTCTTAACCAGGTTCCTGTTGCTAACCCACCTGCTGCTGTAACACCCCAACCGATGGCGGAATCATCGAGGTGTCACGTAGTGACGATTGTTCAAAAGCACATGGTACTTAAATGTAAATATTATTAAATAAAACCCAAAAATTGTCTTACAAGGAAATGGAAATACAAAGTCTTAAATGAAATATAAATGATGAAATAACTGCATAATAAAGCGCTAAAAGTTTCTTGATCAAACTGCACCTGAAACATGTACAAAAATAGGTTTGGTCAACATAAGAAATGTTGGTGAGCATTCCTAGTTTTGATATATATAGTAGATTAAAAGTTATACAATTCAAGTGCAAGCTACAGTGCAAATATGTAAACCATGTATCAAACAAATGAGCGAAATCAACCCTGTGACTGTATAATGTACTGTATGAACTGTAGTGTACTTATCCAACAAATGGATAATAACTTAACAATGGCCACGGATTCTCCGATGAAAAAGGGGGAGAATCAACCTAGGCGGGTTGTCAATCCAAATAGCGCTATCCAATGTTAAGGTCGGCTTGTACCATGTTAATGATTTCACTAAGTACAAATGTAATCCACATGTATTGTCTAAGCATAAAGCACGTTGTAAGCAATGCACATAGTACTAGAATTGTATTGTAAAAATGTAAATTTGAATTTGAATTTGTAATAGTGTACATGTAACACCCCAAAAATGTATAAAAGCAAAAAGGGGTAGGGATACTCACTGTTCACGTAGTAACTTGAAATTGGACTGGACAACGAAATATGAACTTGAGATTTCTCCCAAAAGATTAACCTAAAGTAATTGATAACGTGTGAGTGAAATAACTCTAGGATACATGTATATCTAGGGCTTCGAATTGGGGATAAACGTTTTATTTGTTTAATAAACTAATTGTTTATTAAATATAAGGAATTTAATAAATAAATGAATAAAAGTCTTTTTGTAAAATTTTAAGTTGAATATAGTCACAACATAAGATTTTAAGCATGAGAATATTTAATCTAATTATTTCAAATTGTCAAAATACGACTTTAATATCTAAAAATATTAAAATCAAAGAATTTCTGAATTAAAAATTGTATTTCAGTTCTATATGAATAGAAATAATTTATGTAAAATTTTGGTACAAAAATATTGTAAAATGAATTTATTATGATTTAATTATTATTAAAACTAACAAAAATTGATTAAAAATATCAAATAAATGATTTTTCAGAAATAAAAATCATTTCTGAAAAGATTAATGTTATAAAAACTTAGGATAATTTTTGTGGAAATTTATAAGATCGTTTTGATAATTTAATGGATTTTTATAAATAAAATAGAATAAACTTGATTTATTTATTATATATATTAAATAAATAAATTTTTGAAAACTAAAAAATTGTAAGTTAAACTTTTATCTCAGATCAACATGATATAATTTTTGTAGAATATATAAAAGGGTTTTGGTATTTTAAAATTAATTTGAAAGATGAAACAATAAATATAAAAAAAAAAAAAAAAGGTTTCAAAAAGAAAAGAAAAGAATTGTGTTTTGTGGGGATTGAACCCGGGTCAAACCCGGTCCCCTATGACTTAAAACATGCGTGGAAACCATCTGATCCAAATCAGTTTTGTTGATTTCTATCATTTAGAATTTTATTTAACACAATTACCTGAGAGTCATCTTCCCCATTTATAAACAAGAACCCTAAAATTTCCAATTACACGAATTACCAACCAATAACCCCAGAAATCATAGGGTTATTGGTCGGCCAAAAACAAGGAGTAAAACCATATATTTAATCGTTACTTACAATGTCGTGTAGAACACGATTGCTTGGTCAAGTATAAAAGTCAAAACGTGCTCAATTAACCAACACAGAAGGATTTAAAGTAAGAATTAGAGGTTGAGAGATGATGTTCGGCGAGATTAGAAGGTTCAGCAACCTTCAATTTATAGGGAAAGGACTTGGTGTTCGAAATGGTAATTATTGACTCGTCCATGAATGTTGACGCGTCCTTTGGTAATGATTTGATGATTAACGCGTATTAGATGAAGATTAGGCCGGATTTCACGAGTCAATGGTCAACCATAATTAAACATTACACGTATTAGATGAATATTAGCCATTACGATTGTTTAAAAAAAAAATATATAAAGTAGCTGCTGCACGTCGAACAGGGCCAAGGAAGAAGAAGGGAACATAAGGGAATGACCTTAAATATAATTTAAGTTGGATTAAAACCAACTCGAGGATGTGGCCTAGCTGGTTAAGGCGCGCGTGAGTGTGTGTAGTGGCTCGGGTTCGAGACCCGGCATAAACACAAACCATCCTTTTTTTTTTTAATTAAGGTAAAGGGGTAGTAGGGAGTGTGGGCTGATCAGATGGGCCTGCTGATTCCCTGGGCTCAGCAGGGCCCAATGTAAAGGAATGGGGAAGGTGGATGGGCTTAAGGGATATTGGGTTTGGTTATGGTTGATAATGGGTTTGGTTAAAAATGTATATAAAATCTGATTTTTATTTTTATTATTATTATTATTATTAATCTTAAAAATATATATATATATATATATTTATATATATAATGAAAAAGTGACGGATGTCACAGCATCCCCTACTTTTAGAAACTTCGTCCCGAAGTTATTAGAAACGTAGGATTATGGATGCTTGGGTAAAAATTAAGATAACTATAGTTTGGAAAATTCGAATGATTTGGATATGGGGTTTGATAGGTGTGAGTTAAGGATTTGCATTAGGTTTGTCTCGGATAATAAGGAGAATAAGAATCTAGTAATTCACTAAGTTTCAAGTTTTAGGAATCCTATGATAAATGTACGAGTTGACTGACTATAGAAACACTAAATGAACTACAAGCAGACAGAGTTTGTTCCTGGTTCGACTCCAGTCTCACCTTCAATGCATCATTAGTGTTTGTATACAGGGTGTACCGCAGCTAACCCACCACACCTTTGATACCTCGAAAACGTACCGGACGCCTACCAAAAACTCTAATAGAATTTCACACTACCCTAACGCACCTGTAAATTCATGATTACGTTCCGGACCGGAATCATCAATTTACCTTACATTAGGGTTTTGTGTCCTTCTATGACCCCACCGATTGTTGAGCAGGTTCGATAGCCTCCACCAGCCGTGGAGTAGGTTGTAGGGCCTCTCCCGACTGTTTGAAAAGGCATAGCGACCTCTACCAATCGTTGAGTATGTTCAATAGCCTCTACCAGTCGTGGAGTAGGTTGTAGGGCCTCTCCCGACTGTTGAAAAAAGGCATGATGACCTCTATTAAGTGCAGCAATTATTATTCACATAGATTGCAAATTGATAGCATGTTTATGCAAGCAAGTTTGTAAGTACTACAACCATTAAGTGTGAGTGTTATCATGAATAATTAAATGTTTACGAGTATCATGAATAATTAGATGTTCAATGTGTAGTCAAATTAAGGGAAAAATCTAGTTTCATGTAATAACCAATGATGTTTTCTTAGAAAAGCATCTGTAAGATCAAGTATCAAGTCCAAACGTTTCAAATAAATGTAAGGTAGAGTCTTGTATGATAAATGTAATCAATATGATAAATTTCCAATCTGTGTAAATACACGATAGTATGCAAGGAAATTTCTAGATGTTGTATGCTAATGAGTGCGACAAAATTGGGTACAAAATGATAATAGGATCAAGAAAATGAAAACACGAGTATTGGATTCTCGAATCTTGGGAAGGTTTCATCCATGGCTTAACCAGTGGGATTAACGTCATCCTGATCGTCTGCTTCGTTGATATTGATATTGAAAGCTCGTCCATGTGCCACCAGGTTTACATTGTTCAATTTGGGACATTGAGGTAGCATGTGGTTAGGGTCTCTACAATGATAACATGCCCGACCGTTAGTAATCTGTAGTGGGTTCTGGGCAGCTGTTTGATGATTACTCTGTGTCCCAACCATTACTCGACAAGTAGTGACAAAGTGTCCAAACCTTCCACATCTAGTGCATTGACGACATGGAAGATTTGTAGGGTGATGATACTTGCAAGTGTTGCATTGAGGATGGATTCCCGTGTAGGCTTTCTTGATAGGAGGCTGAGCCACCGGATCAACAACAGCATGGTTCTGATTATCGCCCATTCGTTTCTTAGAGTTCGAAGCAGTAGTGGCGGCCTTTGCTAAAACAGTCTTAGGTTGTTCAACATGGGTGGTTTTCTCAGTAGGTGTCTTGGTGCCCTTCCTAACCAAGTTTCCTTGCCTTACGTGTTTGTCTGTTAATGTGGCTGCAAGTTGGATGGCTTCTTCTACCGTAGTGGCTTTGCCTCCAGTGACAACGTCTTGAATCAGGTCAGGTAATCCCTCGATATATTTTTCGATTGCTCGAGAGACTGGGGTGACCATGTGTGGAACCAGTATGCTAAGTTCGTGATATCGAGTATTATACGCAAGATTCTCACCACTGTCTTGTTTCAGTCCATGGAACTCTTCCTCCAGTTTCCTGATTTCGTTCCTAGGGCAGAATTTGGCGATCATGAGTTCCTTAACATCTGCCCAAGATAATGATAAAGCAATATCAGCTCCTCGATTGCGCTTTTCACCATTCCACCAGGTTAGCGCCCCCTTTTGAAGGACACTAGTAGCATAGCGAACGCGGAGTTCATCAGGACATTCACTGTTCACAAAAGTACTCTCCATGCTTTCAAACCATTGGAGGAGGCCAGTAGCACCCTCCTCACCAGTGAATTTTGTGGGGTTGCAGGAGTTAAAGTGTTTGAAAGTGCATCGAAATTGTGTCGTACTCCCTGTGTTGGCACTGTTACTATTTTGGGTTATCTCACTGACAAGGTTTGGGATCACTGCAGCAATTTGCTCGGCGACTAAAGATGCGAGGCGACGATCAGAACGTCGTCCAGAAGCACGAACAGGGCGTTGGCTGGCATCACGGAGCATGCGGCGAGCAGACATCTATGAGGTAGTCAAATAATAATCATGAAATGTAAGTGTATAATCGTACAGATAATTATGAAGATATGATCTTGTAAGCACTCATGATATGCAAAGTATTGTATATGAAACGAGAGGGTAGTATTGGAAAAACTTGTACAAAATGCTTGGAGTGCCCTTGTCTAGCTGTAAAGCTCAACAAGGACGTTGACTTTTCAAAGGAATTGAACCCAATGGTGATCAAAGAAGACATGCTTTAGCCTATAAGTGGACACTCACTCCAGGAATCCCCAGGTAAGCATAACAGGTCCGTAAATGGATTTATGCGCTATGCTTGCCTATGCCAGAAAACCCAGTGTACAGGCGTTCACCCTTCCAGATTGCACGTGTCCTTATCACACTCATTAAGGTTCAACGACTTTGAAGGAACAAAAGTAAGAGTAGGCATTATGCCTAAGAGTGTCTTCATGAAAGGTACTGTCCCTGTTCCATGATGATGTAGACTTTCCACTCCCTGTAGGACACCATCTCTATGCACCATGATGAAGGATGAAAAGAATGGAGAGAGAGAAAAAGGGAAAGATAGAAGAAGGAAAGTAGAGGGAAATGAGGGGTAGGGTAATTCAGGAAATATTATGCATGAAAGTTGAAGTTCGGTTATAGTCTAGGCCTATTTCATCTAGTAACCTAGCTCCCTATAACCATGGCTCTGATACCAATCTGTAACACCCCAACCGATGGCGGAATCATCGAGGTGTCACGTAGTGACGATTGTTCAAAAGCACATGGTACTTAAATGTAAATATTATTAAATAAAACCCAAAAATTGTCTTACAAGGAAATGGAAATACAAAGTCTTAAATGAAATATAAATGATGAAATAACTGCATAATAAAGCGCTAAAAGTTTCTTGATCAAACTGCACCTGAAACATGTACAAAAATAGGTTTGGTCAACATAAGAAATGTTGGTGAGCATTCCTAGTTTTGATATATATAGTAGATTAAAAGTTATACAATTCAAGTGCAAGCTACAGTGCAAATATGTAAACCATGTATCAAACAAATGAGCGAAATCAACCCTGTGACTGTATAATGTACTGTATGAACTGTAGTGTACTTATCCAACAAATGGATAATAACTTAACAATGGCCACGGATTCTCCGATGAAAAAGGGGGAGAATCAACCTAGGCGGGTTGTCAATCCAAATAGCGCTATCCAATGTTAAGGTCGGCTTGTACCATGTTAATGATTTCACTAAGTACAAATGTAATCCACATGTATTGTCTAAGCATAAAGCACGTTGTAAGCAATGCACATAGTACTAGAATTGTATTGTAAAAATGTAAATTTGAATTTGAATTTGTAATAGTGTACATGTAACACCCCAAAAATGTATAAAAGCAAAAAGGGGTAGGGATACTCACTGTTCACGTAGTAACTTGAAATTGGACTGGACAACGAAATATGAACTTGAGATTTCTCCCAAAAGATTAACCTAAAGTAATTGATAATGTGTGAGTGAAATAACTCTAGGATACATGTATATCTAAGGCTTCGAATTGGGGATAAACGTTTTATTTGTTTAATAAACTAATTGTTTATTAAATATAAGGAATTTAATAAATAAATGAATAAAAGTCTTTTTGTAAAATTTTAAGTTGAATATAGTCACAACATAAGATTTTAAGCATGAGAATATTTAATCTAATTATTTCAAATTGTCAAAATACGACTTTAATATCTAAAAATATTAAAATCAAAGAATTTCTGAATTAAAAATTGTATTTCAGTTCTATATGAATAGAAATAATTTATGTAAAATTTTGGTACAAAAATATTGTAAAATGAATTTATTATGATTTAATTATTATTAAAACTAACAAAAATTGATTAAAAATATCAAATAAATGATTTTTTCAGAAATAAAAATCATTTCTGAAAAGATTAATGTTATAAAAACTTAGGATAATTTTTGTGGAAATTTATAAGATCGTTTTGATAATTTAATGGATTTTTATAAATAAAATAGAATAAACTTGATTTATTTATTATATATATTAAATAAATAATTTTTTGAAAACTAAAAAATTGTAAGTTAAACTTTTATCTCAGATCAACATGATATAATTTTTGTAGAATATATAAAAGGGTTTTGGTATTTTAAAATTAATTTGAAAGATGAAACAATAAATATAAAAAAAAAAAGAAAGGTTTCAAAAAGAAAAGAAAAGAATTGTGTTTTGTGGGGATTGAACCCGGGTCAAACCCGGTCCCCTATGACTTAAAACATGCGTGGAAACCATCTGATCCAAATCAGTTTTGTTGATTTCTATCATTTAGAATTTTATTTAACACAATTACCTGAGAGTCATCTTCCCCATTTATAAACAAGAACCCTAAAATTTCCAATTACACGAATTACCAACCAATAACCCCAGAAATCATAGGGTTATTGGTCGGGCCAAAAACAAGGAGTAAAACCATATATTTAATCGTTACTTACAATGTCGTGTAGAACACGATTGCTTGGTCAAGTATAAAAGTCAAAACGTGCTCAATTAACCAACACAGAAGGATTTAAAGTAAGAATTAGAGGTTGAGAGATGATGTTCGGCGAGATTAGAAGGTTCAGCAACCTTCAATTTATAGGGAAAGGACTTGGTGTTCGAAATGGTAATTATTGACTCGTCCATGAATGTTGACGCGTCCTTTGGTAATGATTTGATGATTAACGCGTATTAGATGAAGATTAGGCCGGATTTCACGAGTCAATGGTCAACCATAATTAAACATTACACGTATTAGATGAATATTAGCCATTACGATTGTTTAAAAAAAAAAATAATATAAAGTAGCTGCTGCACGTCGAACAGGGCCAAGGAAGAAGAAGGGAACAGAAGGGAATGACCTTAAATATAATTTAAGTTGGATTAAAACCAACTCGAGGATGTGGCCTAGCTGGTTAAGGCGCGCGTGAGTGTGTGTAGTGGCTCGGGTTCGAGACCCGGCATAAACACAAACCATCCTTTTTTTTTTAATTAAGGTAAAGGGGTAGTAGGGAGTGTGGGCTGATCAGATGGGCCTGCTGATTCCCTGGGCTCAGCAGGGCCCAATGTAAAGGAATGGGGAAGGTGGATGGGCTTAAGGGATATTGGGTTTGGTTATGGTTGATAATGGGTTTGGTTAAAAATGTATATAAAATCTGATTTTTATTTTTATTATTATTATTATTATTAATCTTAAAAATATATATATATATATATATATATATATATTTATATATATAATGAAAAAGTGACGGATGTCACAGCTGCACCCCAAACTCAAAAGGTTCAAGGGAACTATGCAGGTGTGCACCCTAAGTGCACCACATGCAACTCTCACCACCCTACCAACCGACCCTGCTGGAAATGTGACACGTGTGGTCGACTGGGTCATACCACCCCTTTCTGTCGTGTTGTTAATCGACCCGTGAATAACCCACAGACTGCTACCCAAAACCAGGGAGTTGGTCAACCTAGAGTTTGTTACGCTTGTGGTGATCCCGACCATATGCTAAATAGATGCCCTCATCTCACGGCTTTTATCCAGACCCGTCAACAAAACCCAGCAGCCCCGGCAGTTCCAGCAATTCAAGCAGCTCCAGCTCGTGGTTGTGCTTTCAACATCAATGCTAACCAAGATCAAGCTATCAACGACGTTGTCAATGGTACATTTCTTATTACTAACTTATATGCTTCGATTTTTACCGGTGCAGATAGGAGTTTTGTCTCGTTAGAATTTGAACCTTTGCTTGCTCGTACTTGTCCTCACTTTACCCATCCTTTTACTGTGGAGGTTGCTAATGGCAATCTCATTCTTATAAAATTTATGCTCCATAATTGCACGTTGAACTTAAACGATTATAATTTTTATGTAGATCTTATATCTGTAATTAGGAATATTATGAATCGAGTTTGTAAACCTTTCTTGAACCAATACGTAAGTGTTTTTCGTCGATAACATACCCATATATTCCACAACCAGAAATCTTCACTTGAAAGAAATTTCGAGACGAAATTTTCTAAAGTAGGGGAGACTGTGACATCCGTCACCTTAGACTTTCATCTAATTGACGATATTAGTCCTTCAAATATTTCCATTTCAGTCCCTGTATGTGCGTTGTTTTTAAATTTAATTTTAGAACGAATAAAAAATTTAATCATTTGTATTCGTTAAGGACCGGGTATAAGTTTTAATCAAATGCGTATGTGAAACGTATTCGTAAAAGGTTCTATAAAAAAATTAGGTTTTATAAAGTTTTAAAACTTTTAAAGTTAAGTTAATTAAAGTTGGTTAAAAAAAACTAATCCAGTTAAATATAAAACAAACACAGTTAGAAATTCAGGGACTATTTTTGACAAGAGGCCAAAGTTAAAAATCAGCTTCTCTTAATTCCCTCTGTACACGTTTTTTTTTTTTTTTTTTTTATTTTCCGGTCGGGATATTGCCGGATCCGGCCAACACTCCGGCAACAAGTGTTATAGCAATTCAATTGGTTTTAATCCGTTTTAATGTTTGTTGTTGTCTTTCCCCATCATTATTCAACCGTTTCTATGGATATTAATGTGCCATAACGCGTAATAATCAAGTTTTAATCGGGTTTAAATGATGAAACGGTCTTGATAATCTAAAACCCGTTTTTAATCGTTTGTTATATAAACCAAACACGCCATTTAGTTTCTGCATCATTAAGCTTCGCAAAACACACAAAAAAACATAGCAAATCGTGTCTGCAAGTTCTCCAAATCGCGGCACTTGTGTTCAGTTTTTGCGCCTCAATTTCGAGCTTTATACGGGTTTGTAAGTTCAATTCGTTATGCCATTTAGTTTAGATTTGATTCCCGAGTAAAACGCCCTTAATCGCTGAACTTCTATCAGTGTATTAGGGCCGATTGATTTGAAGCTAGGGTTAGGGTTCTTGCTAGCTAATTGGGGAAGATGAAGATGGTCGGGTTATTGATAAAAATAATTTGTTTTACTAAAATTAACAAACAATGGCCTTGGTGTAGTGGTTTTTGTGTTTGGGATGCAAAGGATAGACCCGGGTTCGAGCCCAGGGAATCCCCCACATTTTTTTTGCAGTTTTTCTTTAGTTAGATTTAATTATTATTTTAATCATATAATAATCATTTTTAATACATAAAACTTAGAATATTCATAATAAATTCATTTTTGCTCCAAAAATTATGAAAATTTAGGAGTAGCTTCTTGACACCTCATAGAACATTTCCACAATTTTATTTTCTGAAAAATGTTTTATTTTTATATTTTATTGAATTAAATTGATTTAATCATAATTAATTGATAAAAAATTCATTTTTAATGATTCTAACCTCAAACTTTTTGGGTAATTATTTCCAACCATTCTAATCTGAAATAAAATTATTTGGTTCAGAAAACACTTATTTTTATTAATTTTCCTATTTTTAATCATTTAAACATGATTTAATCTCATTAAATCAGTTTTAAATAGAAATAAGTTTATAAAAATTATGGGAAAATTATTTTCATTAGTTTACACCAGAAATCATCCATTTTCTATAAAAATAGCATTTTTGGATCATGTCTTGAATTATTAGTCTTATTTATGATTAATTAGACATAATTAATAATTTATTTATTTGTACTATTAAATATCTATTTTATGAATACTTTTCTTATAAAATAGAAATGTTTTATGTTTGAAAATCTTATTTACCATTTGTAGATCATTGTGAAATACATAATTATTTATTTATACATTTATAATTATTGCATTTATTTATAATAATTAGTTAAAGTAATTAACTAAATTATTTTGTCATAATTACGCAAATATATTTTGATCTAAATATTTAATTGGTAATAATTATATTACCTAAATCATATTTACAAACTTTGGCATATTATTTTTAATATACAACTTTTACATTAATTCGACTAATCATAAAAACTCTAATTCCCCAAATCGACTTAGCAAACCCTAATGCCTTAGACCCTAGTTACTTTAGACTCTTAGACATTTCCTTGTTAGTATTCTTACACATTATAGGTTGAATTCCTCGGAATTCCCATTACTTAGCTCACGACCGCTTAAGTGGATTTTGATCGCTTTCGCAAACTGTGAGTATATCTTTCCCCTTTTTAGTGTTTTACTCTTTTGGGGTGACTCATGTACTATTATTATTAAACCTATGTATACTCTTTACAACGCAATGTGCTCCTTGATATGTTTTGTGTGAATTGTATGAACGATTTGTCAAAGTCATTAACCTTTGGGCCGCACCTAACAATGAGTAGTACTACGAATTATATCCCTTGGTTACTTACGTGAACGAGTTAAGTCCTTGGTCATTGTTATGGTTTTTCTTGAGCGATGGGTGAACGATTATTGAACAATGGGAGGCTTGATTTTGACCCTTTTACATATTACAAACATCAAGGCACATAAATTGCAAATTACTGGTTGAACGAAAATGGATATACTCACCAATGCATTATATGTGTTGACAAATTATTTTGTACATGTTTCAGGTGAAGTTTGATCTTGCATGCTTTTCACGCTTAGGCTGGACCTAGTGCTTAAATAAAAGTTGAACATTTATTATTTATGTTTGAGATTTATATATATTAAGACTCTTTGTATTTCGTTTTGAACAATGGAAGTTATTTGCTATTAATATTTACAATTTAGTCCATGTGCTATTGAACAATCGTCACTACGTGACACCTCGATGTTTCCGCCATCGGTTGAGGTGTTACATCGCGTCCGCGTGGATTAGGCTCCCTATCTCTTCAGTAACTATATTTGATTGGGCCACATGTGACTTTACTATTGTGTTTGTTATGTTTTTTTTTTCCTTTTAGAAAAAAAACAATAATTGATTGGGCCAATAACTTATCTTTGTTATTCTTTTAGAAAAAAACAAACAAAATAACTAAATACGCATGTAACCTTACTATTGGGTTGGTTATGTTTTGATCGGGATAAATACGTAGTTGTGATTAAGTTTTCCCTTTGACATTTTGGTATAAACTTTTGTTGAAATAATAGTTGTAGTCAAAATAGTATTGTAGATCATGACTATTTGACTAGTCAAAATAATAATTCTAGTCAAAGTCTTCCAAGATTTGTGCTTCAAGACTTGTTCCATCTTTGTCCCCCAAAAGCGGAAGCAATTTTCTATTTGGTTTTATTTATATGTTTGAGCTCTGCAGCGGGAGGGCTGCTCGGTTTCTAAACGCCAACGACTCTCAAAATGGCTAGGTGGATTTTGTATAAGAAATGTAGAGAGAATATGAAAGATGTTATTTTATTACTAGTAGGAATACCCGCGCGTTGCGGCGGGTCTCACTGATATTAGATTTAATGGTTATGTTTATTACAAACCACAACCCTTACCGGGTTCCTAACAACCGACCCAAACTTTTTAACTCCGGTCCTATGAATTTGGAGCATCTAAAGATAGTGAATCCACTGGAAAAAAAATTCTGAATCTGTCACTGATTACCGGTACTCATTTCGATTTTCGACTACAATTTATACATATTTTGTTATGTGACTAAGCTGGTTGATAATTCATCATGAGTAAGAATGAAGGCAAGACTTTCACTTATAGGTTCAATGTCATTAACGAAATATTAAGGCGATTTACCTACGCTATTAAACTTATACAAGGTATGAGAGTCAGTTTGGATGATTTTGTATTCAAAATTTAAATATAGATTATTTATTTAAACTTAAATACATCCTTTATCTCTTATTCATTTCTATACTTGAAGTAATAGCAGCAACAAAAGACAACTCATTTGATTAAGTTAATATGTTCATAAACTCAAAATGTTTATTTATTTTCGTTTCATCATATACTATTACTATAGAACAACATTAGTTTTGCAGATATACATGAATATCCCTTTTCTAGTTTAAATTATTTTAAGCTTTGCTCTCAATTAATTTCTCCCATGTACCTATATACCCCATACATTCAATCATCCCCTAACATATGTAACTGGAAATCGCTAATCCTCGCATACATCTCATGATATATAGAGTATTAACGAATCTTGGTGAAGGTCAGGCGCTACAAACCCATGCTTTCTGGTGTATAATGCTTGGGGGAGATGGACATCAGTGATCAGACTTGGCCATAACGGGCTTCTTTGACTTAGACTTGGCCATGAGGAAATATTCTAGTGGTATCAACATTGCATCTGGCTGCTCCTTCGTTACAATCGAGCAAAATCCTTGAACCTATAAACTATGTTTTCAGAAGTTGTACTATATATATACACATACAGCGGGATATTTGGGAATGGGTTGGGGCTGCGGATGGACAGTTCTCGGTGTCTGCGTGCAAGAAATTGCTGCATAATTATACGCCTCCTTTCTACCCTTTTCAGTGGGTAAAAGGGTTCCGAAGAAGGTCTCTGTTTTCATGTGGCGAGCGGAACAAGATAGATTACCGACTAAAAAGGGGCTGCTGAAAAGAAATATCATTCACGGCCCATCGGAGTGTAAGCTGTGCAGGGAATACGATGAAGACGCAGATCATTTATTCACGTCCTGTTACATTGCGTCTTGGATTTGGCATAAGATCGGATCATGGTGCAGCATACCTCCAGTGTATGCATTCTCTGTTCGGGATCTTTTAAAGTTGCATATTAATCGGCACATAGCAGCAAGCAAACGGAAGTGGATTCAAATAATTATTTACGCAGCTTCATGGACCATATGGAAGGCACGAAATGCGGCGATTTTTCAAGGAAAAAAGGGTGAACCTGGACGGGATATTTGGCGAAATTCAAGCGGTCTCTTTCAGTTGGGTAAACCATAAATCCAAATCGTCCGGGTGGTCATGGGAGAAATGGAAAGTCTTCGACGTACCAATAACGTGAGAGATAGCTGATATTGTTATAGTTTGAGAACTTAAGGTGTTTGGCGTACTTTTTATAGATTACGACTAGTGTCTTGTTAGTTTGTAATCTTGTATATATATTTTGGGTGAAATAAAGTGAAATTTGCAGATCAAAAAAAAATATATATACACATACACAGAGTAGAGAATACATACCTCTACCAATGCACTGAATCTATCTAGTTTTGTTGTCATGTGGAATCAGAACTGAACGGAGAATTCTCGCCCACAAAGATTAGGGAACGACACTGCAATCAATCATTCTTTGATGCCGGGTCTCCTGAATACAACTCGAATTACACCACTTTCTTGAACCAATGTATGGATTACGAGACAAAAATGGTGGGTTTGGAAACGGGTGAAACCACATTATTTTAGTTTAAGATAATAAATAAAAAAATTACCCATTAATCGCCTCAAGAAAGTTGAACACGCTTGGACTCTGCCTCCCATCAAGCAACTGCAAAAAAAAAAAGCAAACTTAAAGATCAGAACATGATTCAAAACTGGCATTGTAACAAATAGAATTTCTAAAAAAAGAGAGCAGTTGCCCTTCTACATGAGTTAAGTGATTCGTTTTTTGGAATTATAGCTCCTTTGCGTACTTCCTCCAATTAATTATTAAATATATAATTAAATCATTAATGTATCAAGATTCCACAAGCACATTACTGGAAAGAGGTACACACCTTGCTGAAATAAGGGATTAGCAGTAGCTCCTTTATTATACCACACATATCGTAATTAAAGTATGTTTGCTATAACATGCAAACAAGAGTCGACTTAAGTTAAAGTAGAGCTTCCTCGCTCATTTCCCAATAGGTTAAGAATAAAAAACTTGAGGTGGCAAAATGGGATGATTGGGTAACAGGTCAAAACAAGTCTGGTAACGTTGTGGAAATCTTTTTTTTACTCATCTTGCTCATCAGAGATAACAGAACCCAAATTGACCCACTCATAAATAAACGGGACAAAATTGCCTTGCCACCTCCAACAGGCATATTGACAATAAATAACATTGTTGCACAACCATTCTATCTTAGAAGGTGATTTCATATTGAGCAAGATAATTTGTAAAAATATCATGTATTCAACATATTAATACACATTTAAAAATTATTTGTTGTTTAAATCAAGCATAGTTAACACAGATTTAAACATTAATGCTAGGATTTATAAAATGCCAACTTTCACAAGTGTGCTAATGGTGCATGATTAATACTAACCAAATAAATACTGTACACAACCCGAATGAAAACCCATCCAATTTTCTTTTATCTTTGCTAGGCTTCCTCTTTGGTTAGATAACCGTATGGGTTCTTACCAGCCAAGTTCCACTCATCTCTACACATCTCATGTGTTTCATACTTTGCCCCTGCAATTAACAATAACCCAATGGATTAGCATAACCTCAAAAGTGAAAACCACTCCGAAATTTATAGAAATGGTTGAATGGAACGTGTTCACCAAGTCGAGCAAGTCGAATAGATGAAAAGTCATCTATGATGTCTTTAGAATATTGGTTTTATGTTCTACTTGACATTGCTGCTTAACATAATATAGATTTTAAGATCCAAGATTATCTATTAGAAAGGTGTATGTTGGCCAAGAAATTGCTGCAACTGAGACCTTTGCTTCCTTTTGTTTTTTAATTTCTTGGCCAATGCATACACAAACATTAGCACGCCTATTATTCTTTATTTGCAGCCAAAACTTCCAGTAGTGTAGTTTAAGTAGTGATACAATCCACTGTAATGAACAGCCAGATCTTTGATCTTATGAATTATTTTGTGTTTCTTTGCTTGTATACCGAGTAATTTCATTATTATCATCATGTAAGAAAAGTTGCGTATCTATTTAAAAATTGAGTTACATGCAAATTTGGATGTTTCTTTGTTGGAATGAGTGGCAAACAAAGTCACCCAATTATGTATGTGAAAGACCATGGGATGTGCACTAAGATTTTGGTTATGGTTAATGTTTGTTTTGGTTCTTATTAACAATAACAGGCATTTCATCGAGCAGCTGGTATGCACACTTTAAATACAACATAGAAATATTCAAGTTTGTTCAATTCACCCCAAAATCCTAAGCTCAAACAAGTGGCTTCACAAATTACAAAAACCTTGCAATGTAAAAGATAAAAGAAATTATGACCTGGAAGTGTGATGAAGGAGTTGTCGGAAGAGAGAATTGTAGTAACCAATAGCAAATTGTGCGTCGAGCATAACGACTGGAGATCATAAATAGACGTCATTAGAAACTGTTGTGTGGGAATCCCAAGTCATTCTTTGAATTAAATTGCAGGGCACTGATTGTGATAATTGACCATTCACATTAAAACCGATTCATCAATGACACTTCAAATGAATTTGTTAATGACTGATGACCAATTGCAACTGACGATTTAATGGTGAGAGCAAACTAAAGACACCTATGAATGGGCGGATTCAATTACCTAGTTCAATGGTTTCATTGGAGGATTAAATGAGATTCATTATTGGGGGTTACTTTTGATCTTGTAAAAGAAGGCATGTCGATTCACTTCAATTCTTTCATTACCAGGAAGTTATTACCAGGAGGCTGACATTAAAACATTAAATTGGTAGTGGGTTAGGAAGAGAGTGCATTATAGGGGCATTAAGGTAAACAATTTTATACTTTTAACTAAAATGTCATTACAAATTTACTAATATACCCTTTTAAGTGTCTTAATGTTCCACAAAGTTCCAATTATACCCTCATGATTTAAGCATGAATCACTTGTGCATGTTGCTTCTTAAGTTGTACGGAATTGAAAATTACCATCCTACCCGTCACTCTTCCTTAATAAGATAATATAGATAATGTTTTGTACAATACAAGGAGGAAACAATCTTCGATACATAAAGGAAGTACATAAAATAAATGAGGAAGTGACTAAACTTTAGGGCATAATCCAAGGAGGCTAATCTCTAGTTTTGGTCAATGATCAATAATGTTGGTCAATGGTCAAGGTCAACATTATTGATCACTTGGGGCACAAAGCAAGCAAGACTTTGACTACAATACTTTGACTAGTCAAGTGTTCATAACCTCCAATAAATAGAGTATTTGTTTGGTATCGTGGGCGTGTTCGTTATATTTATAAGAAAAGCTGAATACGCAATTGTGTTTTGTTTTTTTCCTCAACATTCGGGTATAGATTTCGTTGAAAAGAGAGTTGTATTTAAAATAGAACATTTTTTTCCATAGGTTATATGAGTACAACTAGTGTACTGGTACAATGTCGACCAACCATCATTGTTACTATTTATTGTTACTGGTATCCGATTTATCGGAACTAGTACATGTATTTGTATTTAAGATTTTCGAATGACGTAAAACACGTAATTTAACATATCACGATTGTATTTCTAGGTGTTCTCTTGTGGTTGCTATACCAAGTGTCAGTACCGTACCAAACTGATCACGACCATATACCCGTTGCGTAGCGCGGAATAATTCCACTAGTTTATATATTGAAGAGGTAATTGATTCATTTGTTTCTTTGGAGTTTTCATACAGAAAGCATTAAAGATGAAAATGAATTTTATGCAGAAGTGGAAGAAGTCAAGAATTAATTCTTGTGGGTTGTGCATATTACAAGTTTAGAGCATTCAAATTATAGGCACAAAGCTTAGTGTTAAGCTACAAACGAAAGTTGGGTTGCAAGCTAATCAAATATAAAAGGGGTTTAAAGAGTCATTGGGCCACAAGAAATCCATTCGGTTTGAGGACTATAAAGGGTTCGCGAGCAGAAGAAACACGAAACCAATATGGGCCAAATACAAATTTATCATGTGGGTTAATTAAGTTGATTAATAGAAGCACACATGGCAGCCCATGTGGAATCGAAACTCGGTGAAAGTTTAACAATTACGCTACCTGTTGTGGCACGCGAGAGCATCGGCGTGACCACCTCCAAACCATCGCTCGGGCAATAACTCGCGTGGAGATGTTTTGGCTCGCTCCATGACATCGCTCGCGTCCCCCTCAAAATCCAAGCATCGGCGTGACCACCTCCAAACCATGTTTTGTGCTCCCGGTGGCTTGCTCGCGCCAGACTTAGCGTGAGGCTGTTGTGGTGTTCACAAGCCACGTGGCTCGCAAATGGCTCGCGTCAGGCTGTTCGCGTGTCCACAACAGGTAGCCTTAAAAGGGACATTGGACGGCGGGTATTTTGACGGCTGTGTAGTCCGTGTGGAGACTTGCATCATCTTTAGTGGTTAGATAAGCGAACGAGAATCAAGATCAATGATGGCTATGTGAGGCTGAGCTCGGTATCGGTACTAGTACCGAAAGTACCGATACCGAAAATTGCCAAAAATGGGCATCGGTACCGAAAACGTTTGGTACGGTACCGATATTTGAAGGTAAAATCGGTAAATTAATGATATTGTACTGAACCTATACCGATTTCGAAAACGCCAAAAAGTCGGTACCAAAAATGTTGACTTTTATTTAACCTGGTTAGGATTGAATTTTGTTAGCACCTAAGACTATTTTGGATTCAATTGCTTTTTGATTTTGTTAAACAGATTGGTTTGGTTATAAAATTTGGTTCAATATGCATGTAAATTGAATAAACCAAACAAGTCATGTCTATGTGGTTTCTAGAATAATTTGGGGTTTGGTTTTGTTTAGCAAAGCTTAATTGGTGGTTTATGAATACAAATCTTTACTAACCATTCTATAACCATCAAGTAAATCGAATAAACCAAAGGAGTCAAGTCTATGCGATTTCAAGTTAGGTGAAACTAGGTCATAAGTCTTATTTTACAAATCTGAAACCTAAAGATTTGTTATCTTTCTCATATATTATTTTTAATCTAATCTCAATTGCATGTAATTTTCATAACTAATCAAATAAATCAACCCTTCGATTTAAATTTAATTGTCTAGTTTAATAAAGGAGTAATGGATTTAAATAATCCAAATTATGGGCCATTGGCCGCTGCTGGTCCCAACTAACGAAATATCTGCTAGCAGACCCACCTTTCGACATATTGGTCACCAACGGACCCAAACTAACTGAGGCCTAACTCCGTTAGTGTGATGCATATGTGGCAATTTGTGTGTTAAAAATGATAATACGTGGCGAGTGATGTGGCATTTCTATTAAATAATTGATAAAACAACATGTATTTGTGTTTATCAGCCCTAAATTCAAACACCAGACCCACATCGACACCATAACCATCTTCGATCCACCACCACAAACCACCCTCCACCACTGCTCTGCCATCACTTTCCTCACCCTCTTTGTCGTTCGCCAACCACCCTCATCGTAGCCCATCACTATCATTGTTTTCATTGCTCACCATAACCATCACACAAATAACAATGGAGGGTCTACCATATCATCACCTCTCAAAGTTGCAAGTGATGGTGACGAAGAAGAACAACACTTTAAGAAACTTCATGATTAGTCGAAAATCATTGTCGGTCCAAAATTGAAAACATTCATATGCCAATAAAGCTAAAGATTTGCAGGTTTTTAGGGGTTTTCAGGTTCTAGGGTTTGCAAGTTGGTGAAAGTAGATGTGATGATTTGCAGGTTTAAGGGTTTTGCGTGTTCTAGGGTTTGCAAGTTGGGGGTTTCGATTTGTAGGTTTGGAGGAAGATGATGATGATGGTAATGATGGGGGTTTCGATTTGCATGTTTGGAGGAAGAAGATGATGATGGTAATGGTGGGGGTTTCGATTTGTATGTTTGGAGGAAGAAGATGATGATGGTAATGGTGGGGGTTTCGATTTGCATGTTTGGAGGAAGAAGATGATGGTATGGTAGGGATTTCGAGTTGCAGGTTTGGAGGAAGAAGATGATGATGGTAATGGTAGGGTTTTCGATTTGCAGGTTTGGAAGAAGAAGATGGTGATGGTAATGGTGGTGGGAGTTGGTGGTGGCAGGTGGTTATGGTGGTGGCTGTCATGGTTATGGTGGTGGTGCGATGGTGATAAGGGAGTGAGTGGTGGTGGTGGCTGCCAAATGTGAATTTTGTAACACGTTAGCACCCATATAGGCATCCACGTCATCATATATATTAACAAAGTTAGGCCTCAATTAGTTTGGGTCCGTTTCTGGTCAATATATCGAAAGGTGGGGTCGCTAACAGATATTTCGTTAGTTGGGACCGACAACGATCAATGGCTAATAGTTTGAATTATTTAAATCCATTACTCCTTTAATAAACTGCCAAATTATTGACACTCTAATTCCCTGTAGATTCAATAATCTACTTGGTCTTACTAGTAAAGATAAATAGGACACTCTTTTAAATATACTAGTGGGAATGCCCGCGCGTTGCCGCGGGTATTTTTTTTTTTTTTTTTTTGCCATGTGTTACGAATAAAACAAAAATAAAAAAACATGTGCACTGCATTTAAATAAGTACTTGTAAAAATAAAAATGTGCACAACTACTAAATCAGTTAAAACTGGTTGCAGTTCGTATTCAGTGTCGAACAAATCTTGACAAACCAAAGATAATTAACATTATCTTTGCATTTATAGTTTTTGGTTTGAGAACATGGATTTGACTTTTTATTACACTTATAGTTGTCGTATTCTGCATGCATGAAGTGACTCTACAATTCTGTTTGTGACAGTAAGAAATTAAGCCTCTGCTGTTGCCTCTAAACTTCATGAGGCTCCTGTTCACGTTTCAAAGCTTTTGCAGCTTCTTTTTCCTTATTTCAGCTTGAATGAATAATATTCATCATTTTACCATACAATATTAGCGTTGTCAATTTCACCCAACACTTAAAATACAAAAATATTACCATTTCTTTATCTATTCTCTTCCAAAAGACCAACATGTCCCTTGCGAGTTTTCTTGTGCGAATTGAAGCGCCCCTCATCAACTTAAGCGATCTGCTCACCTTCATCTTTACCTGGAACAAAGAGGAACTTCTTAGGCATCTAAACAAGAAAAGACAAACTTTTAAAAAATCATAGAGCTTATGCACCGACCTCCCATTTTCTGCAAATCTCTTAGCATTTGTTAACTGCTTTCTTTGGAAGCTGATGAAAACCATATGAAGTTTTGGTATGTCTTTTTCTGACCATGTTCACCCATTTTTTTTTTCCATCTCTTCTTTCTCAATAACATATGGATCATTGTTGACTTTCTGCTTCTTCGGCAAACTACGCTCAATAATCTGGAATGCAAACGGTTCAAAATGAGAGCATTTAAGTGACACCAGCCAACAAAATCTTAAGAGTAACAAATAAGTAGAAGTGGCAACTTTCACCAGTATACTTATGAATGAATTGACTTGGTTATGTTTTATCTCACAAGAGAGATGTATATAGAAAACAGTTTTTTGGTCAAAAAAGTGCTCCAACCTTTCAGTACGGCCTAACCTGACCGGTTTGGTTATTTAACCATGTACAAAAATATACCCATTGAGCCATTATCCAACCCACCAACTTTGTCACCTTTACGTACAAGCCAGTTTGAAGATGCTAATACAAACCTCGTATGTGTCGCCTTTCTCTAACACCTTCACATAGTGAACTTGCAGAGTTCCACCATGTGACATAATAGACCGCCGAATTCTACCAGCCGCTCCCTCTGGAACAGAAAGCGATTCCAATGCACTATCACTGTCTTTAAGACTGAATTTCTGGGGAAAGTTATTTACAGATCGGGCCTTTAATTTTGCCTGAAGGGAGTCATACTGGGGCTTAGGCTCACCCAACCCTACTTAGTTTCTTGGGCCAAACTTTCAGTTAGTTGACATCAATGAAGCTAATGATTCCAAATCAAGTGCGCCTTTAAGATGAAACTCGTCCACCCGAATCTCCGACATTTTAGGTAAGTTAAATGAAGTAGCCAACATTTCAAACTTGGAGGAATCCTGTAACTGGCACCATGTCCATTATCCAAATACATAGGTTTTGTAAACAACCTGCACATTAAGATACAAAACTCAAATAAAATACATTTAACAAGCATATAATTCACGTAAACATTCAAACGACGGCTAGCAAACCTATTCATGTCAAAATATGGAGAAACGTCCACTTCATAGTTACCCTGCTTCCTAGTCACACTACCAGTCAAAAAAATGAGGTATTACGTGTATGTTATAGTACAGTCATAGCCTAGACTAAACCAATATGACTTCCATGGAAGTGCAATATGTTCTTAACGGTGGATTTAATCCTAGTTCAATGTAGGTATACTAAAACAGATAAAATTCAACATTAAGACAAACTTACTGCTCCTCTAACCATAATATAACCATTGTTCTTGTAATACCCTGCAATTTTATTACAAGTAACCAGAAGATAACAATTCTTCTTTCTCTATTCTTTTTCCAAATAGTATATGTATTTTACTTGAAATATATCCAAATATTCCAAAACAAGTGGATTAATGCTTACTTACCGCTGGTAAACCCTAGCCGCATTGCTGGCGTTGTGGCGGGATACCAAGAAAACTTCAAATGGGGTCGAAGTTCAGGATCCTTGTAAATATCAAACAGATGGATATCGCTTACTTTCTATATCGACAGTAAACTGAAATAAAAATAGTATATGTATTTTATTACTTGAAATATATACAAATATTCCAAAACAAGTGGATTAACGCTTACTTGCCGCTGGTAAACCCTAGCCGCCTTGCTGGCGTTGTGGCGGGATACCAAGAAAACTTCAAATGGGGTCGAAGTTCAGGATCCTTGTAAATATCAAACAGATGGATATCGCTTACTTTGTATATGACGGTAAACTGCAATCAAAGACGGTGAAAAAGTTGTTATAGTTAATCGTAACTATACAAAAACGTTTTTTTTACATGATCATGTCAAGTCATTTATACCAAAAGACCTAGTTATGGCTAACCAAGAGGGGCATGAATTCTGCCAGCTCCACTTGAATGAATGAACTAAGCAAAGTAATTGGTTTAGCATGCTCAAAAAACAATAATATGTGCTACTTGATTATAGTATAAGCATTAACATCAAATGTTTAATGCAAGCTTCAATTAGAAAACTCAAATTTTCACTATTAATATGTAACTAATCACATTGCAGACTCAAGTCAAATAAAAAAACAGCAAATGAAAGGAACCTTTTAGACATCAGACTAAACGAAAAGAACATGAATGAGAACCTCAGTCTAAAGCAATGTATTTGATTTGTATACAAACTCTATAACTACTATGCAAGAACAAAATTTTGTAATACATAGAAATAAGCAAAGTGGTATTGTAATCTGAAGCCAAATCATTGTTTTAAGCATTGAAAGTATGCAAATGGTAAATACAGAAACAACTGCTCTTTTATTCATTATCTTAAGCCTAATCCTGTAAACTTTTAACAATGCAAAATTGAAGAATGCCGACTAAATTAGTAACATTATTCGTGAACGTATTGAGTAATATAATAGAGGAGTAAAATTTGTAAATATTGTTATTAATAGGGATGCGAAGGCCGTCGTGGAACAAATCGCAGGAGATCCAGCAGGTGATAATGCAAAAAGCGTTGCTGGAACCGTCGCCGGAGTCTGAGGAAGGTGAACGGAAGTTATACATTACGACTACTCGGCAGGAGGAGTCTCCGGCTGCTTGTGTACGTGATGACGGTTGTATTATTTATTATAACAGTAGATCAAGGCGTACTAAAGACCAACCTAACCATGCCTACTCTTGCAAGTAACACCTCAAAATAAATGCATACACACAACCGTCGCAAATGCGCAAAGGCCAACTACTAATCACATTTTAAAAACCACATAGAAAATATGTTGTTCATGATGTTACCAGGTCACTAAGATGCACAAAACACTATCAGTTGTGTGTTTTTTTATTGTTTTTTGTTTTTATATATAAATAGCTTTAAATATATTCAAATCTAAAAAAAATTCACGCCCATTTAACACGTTAAAAGTAAATGTATAATCTATACATTTGAGTTTAAAAAACTAAATACCTGACCAAGGGAAACAGCAAAGTAAATGTCGAGACTACGTTATCCCCTTCCGCCATTATTTCCTGCAAACCAACAAAACGTTTAACAATCTTGTTGAATCAAACAATGATAAAGTTCACATCTTTCACTATCTTTGTTGTTTAAAACATTTATCTACCTTGTTATCATCATCGTCTTCAACCGATTGTACCAAAAACAACAAAATACAAACATTCGTCAAACTCTGCAAAACCAGAGCCAAATAATTCATGTTGATGTCAAGCCAATGCGCATAAACATACTCCACCAAATCCATCACACTAAAGCAAGCAAGCACCTCACAACATAACAATAAAATAGCAACAAACAAAAACCATTTTAATAGCACGATAAAACTGTGTGTCAACACGATACGATAACCGTACAGATGATGCATCAATTTTAATCCAACGGTTGGCGGTTTTAACACCTGAAACGGCTTTTTTTACACTTCATCTTGTTTGCTGTTTGTTTGTATTAGGTGTCACATGTAATATCAAATATTTAAAAGCATTGTGGTTATAGTATATATGACAGTTCTCATGAACCCGAGATGATGAAACCTTAATCTAAATTATATAATTGGAGATTAACTCTATATATAAGAAGTACAATATTCAACATTCAGTATCAAAAAATGACACTTCGTGGTCTAATTTGAAATATAACTACTAAAATAAGCATCCTACATGAGAAAAAGATATCTAGAAGTAAAACCAAATTTAAACCAGAGGAGACCTCAACTGGTAGTAATCAAGCAACACTACAAAAATCAACTCATGTTCATAAAGGATAAGACACTAAACCTGCTCGACTAAAAAACGAGGAAATCGAGACATAAACCCTAGAATTGCATAATTGTAGCACAATTTTTCCAAAAAATATACAGGCATCAACAAGGAGAGCGTATGAACTTAAACGAAATTGTGGTTGGATTCATAGAATCATACCTGACAGTGGATCCACACTCCAAGGGGCGTAATCGGCCACCACAACCATCGGCTTCATCAACGTTACTCTAAACACTGAACTGTAAGTTGCGAAATTGCGGTAGAGATCAGATTGTTTGTGTCCCATTATCGAAGGGCATGTGAGGGTTTTATCTCCATCACCAACTCTTCAAGTGCAACATGGATTTGAATGAAACCATATAAGTGAATTGGGTGTATGATAAAGAAGGGAATATGATTAAATGAAGCATTAAATTCTTGGAATGAGTTACGTCTTCCAGAATGAAGTTGCAGAGTTATTAAGAGGGGGAGTCTGGAAACGGACAGACGATTCAATGATCTGTATTGATGAACTGAAGAACGCATACGATTGAAGGGCAGGGATGGGAAATGAAGGGCAGTAGTGTAAATTTGTTTAGATATTGTAAAGGAGGATGAAAGTTAAATGTCTATATTACCCTTCTAAGTGTCTTAATTGTTCCAATTATTCCCATAATACCCTTAAATTTCTTGCTTAAATATGTTGTACATGTTGCTTGTTAAGTTGTATGGAAATGAAAATTACAATGTTGTACATCACTCCTCCTTTATAATGTATACTAGTGGAAATGCCCGCGCGTTGCCGCGGGTGTGTATTTGTTTTTTTTTTTTCACAATGTAAACTACCCAAAATATCCAAACATTGGACCTTCTAATGAACATCTCACATCTCGTGTAAAATCCATTCAAAATGATTCATTAGCAAGAGACAACACACATGAAGGTGGGGGCGTTGGTTTTCTTTAAAACCCATTAACTGAATAGAACCTTGCTAGATGCGGTATATATATAGAGGAAATAAAAATAATAGTGCATAATAAGATGAAAGTTTATACATATTTCTTTTGCAAATTCACAGGCTGCCATTGTTTTCCCTGTTACTGGCAGGCATAAAGAGCATGTTCCTAAGTGGTGCCTGAGGAGCTTTTGTATTGGCGGTTGCACCAGCCAACTGCTTCTCTTATGCAGAGACTGGTTAACAATCACGTCACCAAATGCATTCCCATTTTGAGAATTTGACCCGTTTTGACCACCACATGATACAGAGCTCAACCCACGTAAATAAAAAGCCAGACCGTGGATATCTCTCTCTAGAAGATTTCCTGATCAATGATGGTTGTCATAATATTCTGTCTACAAAGCTCCAGACCATTCTAGCACCTACTCTGGCATTATAAAAAGATAATAGTTTATTAATATGAAATTAAACCATTAGTGCATAAAAGAAACTAAATTGAAACAAGAATATATCAGCCGAATGACTCTAAAAGTGTAACACACATAATGCATTTTGTAATTTATAACATGTCACAAAAAGAGGGCCTGGTCCAGAAAAATGCCCATGCCTGCACCTGCAGATACAACCAAGTCATTCCATTAATCATGTTCTGTTTGAGCACATCAGGCGGGTTTGGTAACGGCTCTGATCTGAGATCGGGTTCAAACAAGTTTTTTAGCGCAGTTTGAGATCGGCGTATAACCCCAATCGACCTATCTATCAACATTAACACTAACGCTTCTAAATAATCCGTGTTCAGGGTTGGTGGGTCGAACTCGACATAGACCCAAAATTTTAAATGAACCTAAATATTATGTTATACGAATCGCTATGACCGAATAACATCACCTACAAGCCCGAACCAAACTTATCACTTATATGGTCTTATGTAACCTCAATTTATAAAAACAATAGTTATTTTAAATACTAATACCTCATTGTGGTGAGTGAATAGATTATTAGATATGGTAATACAGTTAGATAAAGAATATGATCAATCCAAATATGACTGCTTCCGAAGATGGATATAGCGTCACCGTCCGCCATGGTTCTCCACCCGTAATGGGACGGGGCGCTTCAAACCATGGCGTTACCTGTCGGTTTGCAATTATGGATATGCAGCCCATGTATGATAATGTTTGTAACATATTGGATTGTGATACAAGCACCATTTGCAATATGCACATTAACTCCGTGCGCATCGATTGTTTCACTGTTCATGAACAATTCTTGTTTTAACGTGATCACCATGTCGTGTTTAAACACGATCCACAATGCTTCGTCTTGGATGACCGCGTGTCGCAGGGTCCCTGGCTGCGGGTTCACAGCGTCATCGTCGTTTGGGTTACCAAAATATTGTAAGCACCGGATAACACATGGTTTACTATAAAAATTGTTGAATATGGACTTCGCTAATAAAGTTGAATTTAGTATAAGAACTAAGGACTTAACTATACCTTTAACTAATAATATAAATATTATTGAAGATGAAACTAATGTTAAAAGAAATTGTATGAATCCTCAAACTGATTTAATGATTAGGGATACTAAAACAATTTTTGCAAAAGTTGTTAAACAATCACTTAATGCCAAATTAAAGTAGCAAACAATTGTCATCAGCTCTTGACACAAGTATTAACATGATCTATGAAGTAGAATCGAGTCTCATGATGCTACTAACCTATGAATACATGTCTTGGAAGTTTTGTAGCAAACAATTGCAAATCGATTTTCCTAAAACACAATTAATACATACCTGCAAAACCAATTTTGAAGATGCGATTGAACCCAAAAATCAATATTTAACCCTGAAATCAAACGATTAGACCCATTTATTTGTTGGAATCGTTACCTTGGTTGTTACTGATTGTTCTGTTGGCACCAATTCCTCGCCAAAATCCTAGAAACCCACCGAAACCACATCCGCCACCACCTGAGTCTTCTGGATTCACTGCCCTTTTTTGTAGACTAAATAGTTTAGAATGAAATTATATCATCGATTACTCCGACGGTTGCGTTTCTGTATTTAACCTCAAGAACGGTTTAGTTCATCAATTTCAGTTGGGTTTCATCATTGATTATTGGCGATTGAATGATCCTAAAGAGTTCAGCTCAGCACAGGGGCATGGATGGAACACTTTTTTGTGATTACAAAGGAGGAGATGAGTGAAATGTCTACATTAGCCCTATAAGTGTCTTAATTGTCACAATTCTTCCCATAATACCCTTAAATTTCTTGCTTAAATATGTTGTACATGTTGCTTTTTAAGTTGTACGGAAATGAAAATGATCATGTTGTACATCACTCCTCCTTTATAATGTATTATAGATTATAGATTTTTGAGTAACCTTACGACATCGATAGCATATCATATTTAGTATCTAGTTATTGATGTATTTTAAGTAAGAGAAGTGAACAAAAAGTACATTAAGAGGGTGTTTGGGATTGAGTTTGGAAATGAAAAAGTGCTTGGTCAGAAGTACTTATTGGCTTATGACTTTTCAAAAGGGAGTTTTAAAAAAAAGTGTTTGGATTAGCTTTTGGGATGAGAAATGTCAAAAAGTCAATAGATTGTCTTTTTTTTAAGTGTTTCACTTAACTTATTGTGAATATTGGTTGTATGGATGATAGATTTGTAATTTTTTTTCAAAAAGTCAAAATCCAAAAGCCAAGATTTCTAATTTCTCAAAAACAGCTTTACCACCCTTAAAAGCCAAAAGGCAAAAGTCAAAACAGAAAGTGCTTTTGAGTTACACAAACAGCTTATTGACTTATTGGCTTTTTGGAAAAGCCAATAAGTCAATAAGTTGTTTTAAAACTCAATCCCAAACACCCTCTAAATAATATTTCAGCTTCATAACTATTATTATCTCTATATGAGTTTGGAGAGCTCATGAATAGTAAACGGATTTGGTTGGTACATAGGAAGGTGATCGGTTGTTATTTGTCGATGAGGAAACTAACGTGTTATCTATTCCATTCTACCACTTACTTGACAGTGGTGCATTGGCACTTTGTATTAGGGGTATGCAACGGTTCAGAACCGGACTGAACTGACCCGAACCGGAACCGAATCGGAACCGTTTAGTGATAAATATAAGAACCGGAACCAAACCGTCTAAAAACCTACCGGTTTGGTTCAGATTCGAGTTAAATGGTTCTCGTGTAAACGGTTCTTGTCGGAACCGTTTGTCAATTAAATCTTAAAACTAATAATTAAATCAAAGGCAACTTTAGTAAACTAAAGTGTGGTGTCCTACTCATATTACGGACCTATGATACATGTTTAGAAGTACACGATACCAACCGCATATATGCAATGATTGTAATTTTGACACTATGAAGGATATGTGTCATTCATTCCTAATGTCACCTTTTATACTACATCATTGTCCGATACGCATTATAGGCCAACTTGTGCACCTTATAAATGAATTTACATAATTCAAATGGAACTCCTATCTCAACAAGTTTGTTAGATATTATATTGTTAACATGACTCGAATACTATTCTTTATAAAGATTAAACTTGGGAATTGAAAATGTGGATAGTCGGTCTACAAACTACTTGAAAAGGCCTACTATATTAATAGGGTTTTAAATATAATATTTAAAGTTTTAACCTAACCCGGTTTTAGCGGTTCTTTAAACAGAACCGCGGTTCTGAACCGAACCAAACCAAACCGGGAACCGTTTTCACCAAAATATAAGAACCAGAATCGAACCCTAAATACAAGAATACGGTTCGGATCTAGTAGTTCTGCATCGGTTCCTCGGTTCTAGCGGTTCCGAACCGTACATTGCTCAGCCCTACTTTGTATCATATGTGATTAAAATTGAGATCGAAAATAAAAAAATTAAGTTTATATTAGCATAATAATAGCTCATACTTAGATTTTGATGTTCATATTCTGTTTCAACTTTATGATGTTTTAGATATTCTGTACTTTTGTTTTGTTTTATATCATCTATCTTTAGTGTTTATTAAATTAGTTGTAATGACTCCACTTATAATATATATAGGGGGAGGATCAAATGAGAAGAAACTATTATGAGAACAAAAAGAAAAAATGAAACATTAAATACTTTAACTATTACTACATTAATTATTATCACTTTAATTAATTAGTCATTAACACTTTATCCTACACATTATCAAATTTTGTCCTACACACATCAAAATGCATCATACATCTATCGAAATGATCACACGTTTATCCTACACATATCAAGATTATCATACGTTAATATCCTACACATATAGAAAATCAACCTACTTTTTTCCTACACATATCAAAATTATCCTTCACTGTAAATTAGGATTGATATGAAATAATATATTTGAAATTGAATTATGAGTTTCATTAATTTAACTAGTTTAGGGGGGTTACAAAATAAAAATCATTTATTTTACATCAACTACAATTATTATATGAAGGATTCTTATTGGTTTAAATTTGTTCTTTTTCTTCTTATACTATTTGTTCTTCTCATTTGAACTCTCCACTATATATATATACTAGTGGAAATGCCCGCGCGTTGCTGCGGGTGCTTTTGTTTTGTTGCATCGTAGTTGTTTTTGGGGTTTGTGGTGTGGGTATGGCGTTTGTGGATGATTCGCTATGGTGAGATGGAATATATAGGAAGCAACAAGCTGAAGAACAAAAGTATATAAACGCATTGGTGTTTTGTCCCATAAGCTTAATCGTTTACACCAAGGTCAACCACAAAAGCGGGCAAATTTTGCATAATCGTTTTTTATATATTTTAACAATCATAATTTTAAACTTGGTGAAACTTTTAATTAGAAAATACAGGTTTATTTTAAAAAATTAATAATTAATTCCGTATTAAATTCATCTCGTTCACTATATTAATTAAAAAATAAATATCTTTAATGAAGTAGGAGAAAGAGGCGAGAAACCAAAAAGTAGATGGCTTGTGTCCCCATTATGTTCAATTATTATAAGCAAGAGGTATGAATTTTTGTCACGATCCGAAAACACAACACGAACCTAACTAAAACTTGCGGGTTTGGGTTTAGCATAAACGTGTTCGTTTAACCCAACGCATGTGGGAGTTAAATGTATAATCTGCAAGTCAAAAGCCTTCCTTTAACCAAAAAAGGGCACCCCCATTGCAGTCTTGGATTGAGGGTCAAACACTTCTCTTTATAGAAGATGTTTCTTTTATAAAGACCACTATCACTTGACCTTAAAACTTATTATACTGCATATCACCATTAAAACTCAATATACACAACCCATAAGGTTTCCCAAACACACGCCAAACACATATCAATTTTAGGCATCCATAAGCATTCCAACATTGGCCAAACTTTGACTCTGGTGCTTCCCAAGAATATAAAACTGAGCTCTTGATATATGGTAAAATTAAAATAGATGCCAGTATGCCTGATCACCTAGAAAAAAGTTCCTACAACAGAAAAGAAATTATTTTTATATCAAACCTTACAAAAAGAATTATTAAAAAACTTATGTAAGTGATGGAAAGATACTTATCAGCACATAAAAAACACTTGGCAGGGTTTTAACCAGAATCAAAGCCATTTTTTTACAAAAATCAATCTGACCCGCACCATTTTTAGCCGAGCCTACTTTGAGTTGTTATTTCAGCAATTGTGTTTTCATCTTATAATTTTAGCTTACAATATTGGGTTTTATGCCAACCCTATACAACATTCAAGAACTTAAAACTGACATGCTTTCCCAATTAAAAGCATCACCATAGACTAAAACTTTGGTGTTTATACTTCCCATCTTTGTTAAACCATCAAACCTTTTTTCAGTTTGTGGGATATCAAGCCAACCTGGATGGTGAAGCAAGAGTCCCAAAAGCCAAATTGAATGGAGAAACCAAATGATAATGAGGAATGAAAGACTTCTAGATTTACAACCTTCTATTTATGCTGGAATCAAACTTGAAACTGACTTGGGTTGATTGCAGTTGCCGTTTCGACTTTCTATATTACAATTGATGGATAAAATTGATGACATGACTGATGATCTGATTTTTATTCATATTCAATTTGCTTTATTAATTACTCCCACCATTTAATTGTCGGTTTCAATTTAGTGGCTTGTGTTAGTGGCTTGTGTGAATAATAGCAAGGAACATGGAAAGGGCTCCATCATAAATTCACCCACATGGATTCATACGATTATATTCCGGATGTGCAAGTGGTTTTGCAGGAGAAGGGTAGTATAGGAAAGATTTTCATGACATTTAGGGTGTGAAGCAACAAACCTTTCATATGCCATCTTAAAAAGGTGAGAAAATTACATCTCTACCCATCTCTCCTCCATTCAATCACAATTCACGATCCATTAATAGTTAAGTAAATTATCTATTGCAGTCTATAACTCTGTTTAATATCGTAGCGCTTTGGTAGTCACTCAGCACATAGGCATTAGGTTTGTTAAAATGTCATCTTGAGAAAATAAGGAAATCAATGTACCGTGGAAGCGGATTGGGTAAAGCATTCTTTTGTGTCTTAGATTCATTTTTCTCGTACCAACAAAGACAATGTTATGACTTTCGACCATATTCTCTCTTATGCTCAAATCTGAAAAGTGATTAGGTAGTCATTTAATTCAAATCTAGCAGAAATCAATGTACCGCGGAAGCCGATTGGGTAAAACATTCTTTTGTGTCTTAGATTCATTTTTCTCGCACCAGCAAAGATAATGTTATGATTTTTTATTGTAGTCTTTCTTATGCTCAAATCTAAAAAGTGGTTAGGTAAGTCATTTTATTCAAATTTAGCAAACATGTGAGGTTTGTAAGCAAACTAGCGAACTTTTGTTTAGCAAAAGGGCCTCAAATTTAAGATTCGCTTTAGACCCCCCAACATAGGGAGCTGACCCTGGTTAATCATATAACATATCAACTTTTTAAAATTAAAAAAAAATATTAACAATACTATACTTAAATCAATGAGAATAAAATACTCATTGTTATGATGTAAGTTTTTTTTAATATTAGCTTATGAAAAATTTATGGTCATTTAAAAATTGTGGAGGTAGTTGTCTTAAAACTAAGAGAAAAATATAATTATTATTTAAATAAGCAAAAGTTTATTAAAATTACGGGATTTAATGTGTAATTAAAATAAGGTGTTAAAGTGTAAAAATGTTTGAATGTCTATTTATCCCCATTTTTGGGTTATACATTGTGGCATTAATGAAAGAAAAGTTTTTTAACTTTTAGGTATCTTAAAACATAATTATGTTATGCATTATTGATAGTATTGATTAATGTTTTGATTTTAACAATTTCGTAAGTGATAGCTAGGGTGCAAATGAGCCGAACAGCTCACGAGCTACTCGAGATTAGCTTGATAAAAAGCTCGAAACGAGCCGAGCCGAGCTTGAGCCTAGAACAAAGCTCATTTACTTATCGAGCCCGAGCTCAAGCCTGACATATGAAGCTCGCCAGGCTCCACGAGCCTTATCGAGCCTTAGTATAATATTAATTTTATTAATATTTTATACTATTTACCCACATTTAAGGTTGTTTAATAAACGATCCGAGCCGAGCTTTTGACTTATCGAGTTATCGAACCTATTATTTATATTATTTAATTTAATATATTAACTAAGAGGGTGTTTGGGATTGCTTTTGAAAATTGATTATGCGTTTTGTTGCAGTAAGGGTGGAGCTGTTTTTAGATTATTGCGTTTTTGTAGCCTAAAAATCCATTTTAAAACTCAATCCCATACACTAAACACTGATTATTTGCGTTTTCAAAACGTAATAATCGAAAAATCAATTTCAAAACTCAAGCCCAAACACCCTCTAATAAACACTAAATGAGTCGAGCCCGAGCCGAGCTCAAGCTTGAGAAACTACCAACGAGCTGAGCTTAAGCTTTAAAAAACAAAGCTCGAACCAAGCCAAGCTCAAGCTCTTATAAGTTAATCGAGCTCAAGCTCATGAAGCCTGGTCAAGCTCGGGTTCAACTCGACTCATTTTCACCACTAGTAGTGATAGCTAAATAATTGAAAAGAAAAATTCAAACTCTTGATAGATTAGAAAGTCAGGGACATTAACAGAAATATTGCAATAGATATAATATATATGTATGGATATTTTCATCCCTAGTACTGATAGCTAAATAATTGAAAAGAAAAATTCAAACTCTTGATAGATTAGAAAGTCAGACATTAACAGAAATATTGCAATAGATATAATATACATGTATGGATTGATTTTGCATTTATGCTAACTAGTGTGATTTGTCACACGTTGCGGCGGTATTTGATCGGTGTCATAGTAACCGAAGAGATATGTCTAAAAGAATAAGGATACGGTAAAAACGTATACAAGTATCATGTAACATCCCGAATTTCGGGACTAAATTTTTTCGTTTAAAAAAAAACTTAATCTGTATCTCTGAAAACATAGATATGTATATCTGGGTGTGGGGCTAATTTAAAACATTTAAATAACTTAAAAAAATAAAATAAAACAACCTGTACGTTTAGAGAGAGATGATAGTGATCTCACCACATTTACACAAGCATATTATATATCTTACCTTTAATAAAAATAATATAATAATAATTTATAAATAAAAACTAAAGAATCCATTATTTACCCCACTTGTTTCTCTCTCTACTCAACTATTCTTCAAAATCGAGATTTCTGAATTTCGTTCCCATCTCTCAAGAATCAAAGGCATGAGAAGCAAGCAATAAGACGATGATGATAAACGAACGTATCGACGATGGCGATTAGAAGGAAACTACGGTACAAAATTGTTATAGGTTTTATGTTTTACTCTTTTATATTTTTTCCTGCCCATTCAGACTCGTCGTTGCCCTCAAACACCTGCCTTGACCCGTTTTGACCCGTCTGATCACTTGCGTTCACCCGTTCTGACCCGACATTCCATATCTAGATGTTGTTAGATATAGAATTTGACCCGTTATGTATGTTTGACGTACCCAGGTGAACCCAAATGACAAATGAGATGTACCCATCAACGGTATCACGGGTTGTGGTTGTCGGCATTAATTGTTATACCATCAATGATCCAGATTGATGGTGTTATCTTGGATGATGATGGTGATGCTAGTTGGTATTAGATGTTTGAGAGGAGATGAAAGTTAAAGACTCGAGTCAAGTAAGTTGGGTCGGTCAACAATGGTTAAAGGTTGAAGTTGACAAAAGAGGCCAACCCTAGTTAAGTGTAACCTGAGTTAGATACTATTCATGGTCATTTTGTTTTGATATATAGTTAATTATAACCGACACAACAAGCTTCCATATAATTCACGCGTCTATGAGTTATAAGAATGGAGATCATGCGTTCGAGCCTTGAAAACACGTCAATTTCCGCACCATGTTACGGTTTCAATTTTTATAGTTTACGATTATTGTGTTTTGCGATTAAGGTAAGAACTCTAAACAACTTATATGTACGGATTTGGGTTCCTACTACCTCATAGATGGGAATTATTAAATTTGTTTTATATGTTTTGCGATTCCCACGATTATGTTTGTATTATATGTATATGTAGTTGTACTATTTTTAGCAAATAATTATACGATCCACCGAACAACCAAATGTGAAAGGTGATGCACTGAAAAAACAAATTACAGAATATGATGCACCAAATGTGAACTAACTACGCACTGAACTACCAAATGTAACTCATCGAAAGTGGCAAACTGAGTGTGTTATATGTATACTAGATTATATCCCGAGAGCTTCCCAGAATAGATAAATCTAATACGAACTGACAAAATATGTGTTATGATGTAGCATAGAAATTAATCTACTATAATATTAGAAAACAACAATTTTAATCATGTGAATAAGAATGAAAATGTATATTAAAGTGAAAATGTGCGTTTGGATAAGGAGCAAAAGCAGAAGCAACCATTGCAAGGCGTGATTGAGGCGATAGTTTTGAAGGTGTAGCTTTTTTACAAACGATTGGTTTTGATCTATTCTGCTCTTGATGAAAACAAAATTCTCCTTTACAGTTTTATTTAGTGAAAAGAATCATTAGAAACTTGTGTATCCCACGGGTTATAACATTTTTTTTTGTTTTTTTATTTATTATTAAGTTAGAAAATTTAATATTACATAAGGACATGAGGATGAATCAATAAAATATTAAATGGTTTTTAATAAGCGAAAATATAAAAAGAATTAGTTAAAAAATAAATATTAAATAAATAATAGAAGAACGTGAAATAATTATTCAATAATATTATTTCATATGAGAGATAATTGAGATAATCATAAGTTTTTTATTTATTGTATAGTAAAGTAATAATATTGATAAAGATAAATATAGTAAAGTATAATAAAGATTATAAATTAATTAATGTTAGGTTAATTAGGTTTAGAAATTTATGTATCCTAAGAGTTATAACATTTTATTTTATTTTATTTTATTATTAGGTTAGAAAATTAAATATTACACGAGGTTGGATCAATAAAATATTAAATGGTTTTAATAAGAGAAAATATAAAAAAAATAGTTAAGAAAATAAATAAGAGATAAACGTGAAATTATGATCTAATAATATAATTTCATATGAGAGATAATTGAGATAATCATAAGATTTTTATTTATTATATGGTAAAGTAATAATAATGATAAAGATAAATATAGTAAAGTAATAATAAAGATAAAAATTATAAATTAATAAATATTAGGTTAATTATAACATAGTTTTTTTGACGGGAATTAAAGGGTGGGGGTGGCCTCACACAGTAGCATGTGTCCCTACCCCAATCGTTATATTATATATATATATATATATATATATATATATATATATAGATTGTTTCCTTATATAGCTGTTGTTTATGTTTATAGTTGTTGTCGCACTTAATAAAATTACTCAAACATGCATATATCTTTTATGGACGTTAATTAGGATTTTTATAACCAAGATTAATGTATTTTATTTTAAATGATTGTAAAATCTAAATGATTTTATTATTAATGAAAATACGCTTGTGATTTGATTACCGTTATAGTAACATGTAAGCCCTTGCGCGGGTTGGGTGTTACACAAACTTTCTTGTTTCCTTCGACATCTTCTCAACAACCGTGTGCCTTTAGGGCGACACTGATTGGGATAATGACTATCACTGGTTTTTGTGTTTTCCTTGAAAATTCGCTAATATCATGGAAAAATAAGAAACATGATGTTGTTTCTAGACCTTCTACTCAGGCTAAGTATCATGCTATAGTTGTGACTATAGTTGTGTTAAGATTTCACAGCCTACTCCTCTACATCATGATAACAAAATTGCTATGCAGATTGCAAAGGATTTTGAATATATTAGCGGACAAAGCATATTGAGATTGACTGCCAGGTCACTCATCATCATTTACAGCTCAGGACAATCTTGCTTCCCTTCATTTTATCATCTATGTAAATTGGAGATGTGTTCATCAAGGCTCAGTCTGCGTCTTGATTTCGGTCCTTATTAGGTGACAAAATCATTATTGTTGCATTGTGAGTTTGACGGAGATATTATTTATTTTGGGGTTTGGCTCGTTAGCTAGTAAGCATGTAGCACGACTATATATATAATATTAATTTCTCTTTCATTTGAACCGGTCGATTTTCTTTTATGATAAAATCCTAGTCGTATTCCCCTTCTTTGACTCTATACATGTTTATAAATTATCAAATTAAAATAATATGGTTTGCCAATATTTAATTTAAGCAATTGAAGTTGAAAAATATGAAAAGACCATACTTCTATACAAGCATGCATTCACTCGATAGATGAAATAAATAAATATGAAAAATACAGATGAACATGAAGTGTTCATGAACATGAGAAACCAACATACAACACAATCCCGATGGAAAGAACAAAGCAAACTAATCAATAACTTTCAGCAACATATAATGGCAAGCACTTTCCTCCACGGTCGCTGCAAACAAAAACAAAACACAAATTACATCACGACATCTTTATGACAATAACATCCAACCGCTATTTCTATTGGCACTTATTTTAATTAGATGGCGACATCCATTTTGTATCTATAGTATGTGACAATCAAACAAATGGTTGCGTGTTCATGTCCTAACCAGGACACGAATTTGTTGTTCGTAAAAACATGGATGTTCCTTGCTTGCATGCGAGTTTTGTACAAGAAGAAAACAAGATTAAACATGTGACAAAAGTAACTGGATACATACATGCTTACTACGCATTCTTAATTGATCCATGTACGCGCATTGCTTCAAACGCGCATTTATCCTTTTGATTCACGACGTCAGGATGGATCTTCTTCTTCAGCATTTTTCTCACCATCTTAGTTTCACACACAAAAAACATAAATATTATTATTAACCTAGACTACCATAATCTTGCCAGTTAATTGTAGTGAAAAGGAAAGAAACGCTCACTCGATTTATTTTCTTGATTGGGCGAGCCGCAACTTCTTTAGTTATCTTCTTTTTAGAGATCAATGCAACCCTGTCATCATATGAAGCATGTTTTGTGTTAGATTCAGGACTGTTGGGGACTTTGATCACTTGAGCTTCATCAGTCAACTTCTTCTTCAACATGTTCTTATCAGAATCAGCCCAAAACAGATCAGCAAGAGTGATTCTTTCACCATCCTTCTTCGCCTTTTTCATCTGATCGCTATCATCCACACCGTGATCTTCATGATCATTATGTTTACAAGCTTCATCACATTGTGTGTGATCATCATGAAAGAACCCATGCTTACAAGCTTTCAACACAATTGGAAATTCCAGTACTTCTTCTTCTTCTTCTTCTTGGTGATCTCCACCGTTATCCTCATCATGATAATCAGTAGATAAACATTGTTTGCGCTCGTATTCACATAAGTATGTGTCGATGTCTTCATGGTCGAAATCTTTCAATAATGAAGGATCAAACCCAAATGTCCCAATAGCAAGTATGCCTTCTTTCCAACCATCAAACACACCATCCATCCCTTCATTTTCAAGCAGTGATATATTGTCCTTCCCATTCTCCATAAACTCAGCTTTCTTCACATCTTGGCTAACTTCATCTATCAAAAATCAGTCACATACTATATTTAGAAATTAACTTATTGTTAATAAACATGATATACATAGAATACAATACAATTGTAACTAGAGAAAAAAGGTGAAAGCACAATATATATATACACAATGATATACAAAGAGCCCACTAACTAGCTATTATCCTAACACTGATTAAAAGAAGTACAAAAGAGAGATTAAGTTATGAGGTCATGAAGATCTCACATTTCTGATGAAATCTACGGTGAACCCAGTTGAAGATCTGTGGAAAGTTATAAAAACATGTTAATTAAGTTGTCATTAACATACAAAAAATGCTAATAAACATCATACCTTCATCTTAAATTCGACTTTCTTAACCGATGTAAGTTGATACACAAGAAACAACTAGCTAGTTTTATGTATATATTGTAGAACGACAAAAGATATATGATTTTCAATGAGACTAACGTTATAGAAGGTGCAAATATAGGAGAATACAAGGTAAGGTAGGTGGGGCTAAAATATGTGAAGGTTCATATAACAACACGTCGCACAATCAAAAGGCCCCGTCAGCATAAGGTATGTTTGCCTTTAACATTTGGTACTGTTGCATTTGGATCTTAGTTGCAATATCACAAATTAACAAGTTGTATTAATGGATAACGACGGTCGCCTTCAACCAACTTATAATTTCTCATCTAAAAGATCAGGATCCAATGCTAATTTTATAAAAAGTGACCAAGGGTCGAGTTAGATTGTAAATGAATCATGTTACCTGCTAACAAAACTGTGGACATGCATGTTGGAGATTTATAATTGTTTTGATATGAATGATGGAATAACAAGTGACATGATCCACACATCAACAAACATAAAGTTGATAGGGTTAAATTAAAGAGAAGGGAATAACTAATAAGACCCATGCATCTTAATTCTTGACCTTTGTGGACCTTGAAATAATATCATTTGTGCTGTAAATTTGACTGCTAGTTTCATGTCTTGAACAATAAAAGTTCTAGCCATGATCACCCGACAAAGTTAAAAGCAGTGGACAATGTTGTACTTCTGAACCACTTAAAATCATCTATAGCCACAAAGAGGCTGAAAGAAATAAACAATAGCTAAGGAGATGTGGAATGGTTGCAAAACAAAGAAGTCTTTTTTTTTTTTTTCTTTTCTTTTTTTCTCTTTTTTGATTTGGTGAGATACAATATGCAAGCAAGATAAGGTGACATGTAACTAATACAAAATTATGTGGGAGCTAATTGTACTTTGCTCTATCTTATTAGGTCACTGTTTATTTTAATCAAATCAGGTTACATCAGTTAATCAGGCTAAAGTTTTTATTCTCTTATGGGTCCTCTCTTTCTTAATCAACATATCAAAATAAATTTGTGAGGCTAGGGTGTGTATTAAATAAACAAATCAAAATTCTACTAATTTGATTCATACCAACCTTTCTTTAATTACTAATTATGCATATATAAAAACAATACTAATCAGGTAATTCGAGAATTTTAATTCAGGATCTCACTTAATATATTAATCAGCTTCTGGAATTTTATTGGGGGACAAGGCAAACCTATATGTGTGGTTAAAATATAGATCAAAATTCAAGGAGTTGAAGTGAAAAAAAATTTTGGTGTAACTTTGAAATTCCATGTAATTTGGTTTTTGATCTTTCGCTAGCTAGGAACTTGCTGGTGGGATCTGTTTTAATAAAAGTACTTTGCGGTTCAAAAAAGATAAAAACACTTAATATACTATTTGTTGGACCCTCTTGATAACAACTATGACTAACATGGCGTTGGATACCATTTTTTTCATGGTTTAACAAAGTAAAGATACCTTTCCAATGTTTATAAGATACCTTGATGATAAAAGATATAACTTCATCGCTACAAAACAAACTTCTATAGTTCTATCAGCAATGGACAAATCTATCAGAAGGCCATCGATGAAAGTGGACCTCGTTGGTAATCTTTTGATCCACTTTCTGATATATTACCGACTTGCAGTAGTATCAACGATCGATTACTGATAAGTTCTCTGGTGTCACAAACGTGGTGTCTTTTTTTCTAGCGGATTACCGACAAAGAGGCACCAATAGATTAGCGATGGTTGTTTTAAATGTATACGAGCGAATTTAGTTTACTATACCATCCTTGATATTCACTTATTTAAGAAAGTGTAGAAACAATTAAAAATTAAATAATGGTAAACATATTTAAATTCTAAATTCTAAAAAGACAAAATTACACTTTGTGTCCTTTATGTATCCCTAGAATTATGAAACGTGTCCTTTATTTTATTTTATTTTTGCATTTTATGTCCAAAATCTTTTTATATCTTGCATATTGTGTCCTTTATCACTAACTGGGTTAAAAGATTCAGTTAAGTTTATTAAACCTAGGGGTAAAATAGTCCATTCACGTCTCTTCATTATCCTTTCCCATTTATAACAAACCTGCACATATTTGATAGATAAAAATCCCTAATCGACCATTTTTCTTCATTTAATCAAATTAACCTATAAGTGCTTTTATCTTTGGAAATTCATAATAATGATTTTTATTCATCTTCCGCTTCTTATTTTCTTTGCCAACTCGACTCTTCACTGATGGAACTCTCAATTTACCTTTGAAAATTTAAGGTGCAAGCTTAATGACTTTGGATGTAACTGGTGACTTCTTGTTGACCGGAATTTTAGTGGCTGGGTGTAGAGGTGTTTCAGAAGAAGATCTATCCAATTTCAACAGTGTTAGTCAAATTCACACAAATTAAACATCAAATGCATAATAAACATGTGAATGTCACATTTAAAAACCCTACATCAAGAATCTTTATAATGAGCAGATTTGAGCAGATCTGAAGTTAAATACAATTAATTAAGAAATTAAGAAAATGCAATTAATGAGCAGATCCAGGAAGAATCTTTAGCAAGAAAATACAATTAATTAAGTGGGTATTAAATTTCTTGTAAAAAAAAAAACAGATAATGAGCAGATCTGAAGTTAAATCCAAAAAGGAAAACAAGTAACCTAGTACAAGTTGTGCTAATTATCAATAATAACAACATTAACAACAACATTAATAATAATAATAATAATAATAATAATAATAATAATAATAATAATAATAAGGTTTAATGATAGGAAATTGAGATAAAAGAAATGAAACATACGTGGATTTGGTGGACATGATGATAATGGAGAAGGTGTTAAGTTGTGGAAATGTTGAAATTAAAGCAGAAATAGAGAGTGGATATTATTATTATGATGAAGAAGAAGGAGGTTAATTATTTTCATTAGGGTCAGTCGATGCACTATTCTTTTCTTGATGGAGTTGTACGTTGTGCAGTCATGGTTGTACCATGAATCAAACATCCTTTGCCCAATCGCTCGCTCTCGGATGTTGGTGATGGTTGCTAGCCGGAACTGCTATGGCGATGATGGTGGTGGTTAGAAGGTTGTGGGTGGTCGGTTTGAAGTAGGGGGTGGAGGTGCTTGTGGTGGTGGCAGTGGGTTTGTGTTGAAAGTTTGTTATATAAGTGAAAGGATGATAGAGGGACATGAATGGACAGTTTTACCCCTGTGTTTAATGAAGTTAAGTGAATTTTTTACCCCAGTTAGTGATAAAGGACACAATATGTAAGAAATAAAGAGATTTTGGACATAAAATGCAAAAAAAAAAAAAAAAAAGGACACGTTTCATAATTTCAGGAATACATAAAGGACACAAAGTGTAATTTTGTCTTCTTAAAATAAGAAATTACAAAAACTACAATAGTTTTTATGGTAATACAAATGTTTATGTATGTATAACAATGGTGAATTGAGTTGGACTTTTCCGGCATATGTCTTGTAACTAGTCAATCCAATCATACGGTTTAAATGATTATTGATTTAACATATATGTTATCTAGTTGTTTTTAATTAATTGTTTAAACAATGTTTGAGTTGGTTAGTACTAGTATGAAGTTAGCATAAATAGATGATTATCTCTATTTTAATTGGTGTGCTTTCATTGATAAATGGTAAAAGAGTAGAAAGAGTTTGTTCAATCGTGTGTGTGTTCGATCAAATGCCCGATTTTCCAATATTGGGCCAACAAAATAGTCCACCACTACCATTATAAAAATGTTGCCGTGTAAACACACTTATATAAACTTTTATTTGAGAGACGGTGTGTAAAACTTTTAAGCTGCTTGTACTAAGCAAACATGTTACCATTTGACTCCGTTTAGACTTTCAATAACTACATCCAAACCAAAACATAATCCATTTTAGCTTTAAAAAATGAAATGCTTTAATATATCCATATGATGTTTCAATTGGATAACATGATCGAAGTGCCTACAAAATTGACAATTTCATAGGCACACACTCTCCCTTCACGTTGGATTCTTGTACTTACAACTCCTTGATAACAACTATGACTAACATGGCGTTGGATACCATTTTTTTCATGGTTTAACAAAGTAAAGATACCTTTCCAATGTTTATAAGATACCTTGATGATAAAAGATATAACTTCATCGCTACAAAACAAACTTCTATAGTTCTATCAGCAATGGACAAATCTATCAGAAGGCCATCGATGAAAGTGGACCTCGTTGGTAATCTTTTGATCCACTTTCTGATATATTACCGACTTGCAGTAGTATCAACGATCGATTACTGATAAGTTCTCTGGTGTCACAAACGTGGTGTCTTTTTTTCTAGCGGATTACCGACAAAGAGGCACCAATAGATTAGCGATGGTTGTTTTAAATGTTTACGAGCGAACTTAGTTTACTATACCATCCTTGATATTCACTTATTTAAGAAAGTGTAGAAACAATTAAAAATTAAATAATGGTAAACATATTTAAATTCTAAATTCTAAAAAGACAAAATTACACTTTGTGTCCTTTATGTATCCCTAGAATTATGAAACGTGTCCTTTATTTTATTTATTTTATTTTTGCATTTTATGTCCAAAATCTTTTTATATCTTGCATATTGTGTCCTTTATCACTAACTGGGTTAAAAGATTCAGTTAAGTTTATTAAACCTAGGGGTAAAATAGTCCATTCACGTCTCTTCATTATCCTTTCCCATTTATAACAAACCTGCACATATTTGATAGATAAAAATCCCTAATCGACCATTTTTCTTCATTTAATCAAATTAACCTATAAGTGCTTTTATCTTTGGAAATTCATAATAATGATTTTTATTCATCTTCCGCTTCTTATTTTCTTTGCCAACTCGACTCTTCACTGATGGAACTCTCAATTTACCTTTGAAAATTTAAGGTGCAAGCTTAATGACTTTGGATGTAACTGGTGACTTCTTGTTGACCGGAATTTTAGTGGCTGGGTGTAGAGGTGTTTCAGAAGAAGATCTATCCAATTTCAACAGTGTTAGTCAAATTCACACAAATTAAACATCAAATGCATAATAAACATGTGAATGTCACATTTAAAAACCCTACATCAAGAATCTTTATAATGAGCAGATTTGAATTAATTAAGAAATTAAGAAAATGCAATTAATGAGCAGATCCAGGAAGAATCTTTAGCAAGAAAATACAATTAATTAAGTGGGTATTAAATTTCTTGGAAAAAAAAACAGATAATGAACAGATCTGAAGTTAAATCCAAAAAGGAAAACAAGTAACCTAGTACAAGTTGTGCTAATTATCAATAATAACAACATTAACAACAACATTAATAATAATAATAATAATAATAATAATAATAATAAGGTTTAATGATAGGAAATTGAGATAAAAGAAATGAAACATACGTGGATTTGGTGGACATGATGATAATGGAGAAGGTGTTAAGTTGTGGAAATGTTGAAATTAAAGCAGAAATAGAGAGTGGATATTATTATTATGATGAAGAAGGAGGAGGTTAATTATTTTCATTAGGGTCAGTCGATGCACTATTCTTTTCTTGATGGAGTTGTACGTTGTGCAGTCATGGTTGTACCATGAATCAAACATCCTTTGCCCAATCGCTCGCTCTCGGATGTTGGTAATGGTTGCTAGCCGGAACTGCTATGGCGATGATGGTGGTGGTTAGAAGGTTGTGGGTGGTCGGTTTGAAGTAGGGGGTGGAGGTGCTTGTGGTGGTGGCAGTGGGTTTGTGTTGAAAGTTTGTTATATAAGTGAAAGGATGATAGAGGGACATGAATGGACAGTTTTACCCCTGTGTTTAATGAAGTTAAGTGAATTTTTTACCCCAGTTAGTGATAAAGGACACAATATGTAAGAAATAAAGAGATTTTGGACATAAAATGCAAAAAAAAAAAATAAAGGACACGTTTCATAATTTCAGGAATACATAAAGGACACAAAGTGTAATTTTGTCTTCTTAAAATAAGAAATTACAAAAACTACAATAGTTTTTATGGTAATACAAATGTTTATGTATGTATAACAATGGTGAATTGAGTTGGACTTTTCCGGCATATGTCTTGTAACTAGTCAATCCAATCATACGGTTTAAATGATTATTGATGTAACATATATGTTATCTAGTTGTTTTTAATTAATTGTTTAAACAATGTTTGAGTTGGTTAGTACTAGTATGAAGTTAGCATAAATAGATGATTATCTCTATTTTAATTGGTGTGCTTTCATTGATAAATGGTAAAAGAGTAGAAAGAGTTTGTTCAATCGTGTGTGTGTTCGATCAAATGCCCGATTTTCCAATATTGGGCCAACAAAATAGTCCACCACTACCATTATAAAAATGTTGCCGTGTAAACACACTTATATAAACTTTTATTTGAGAGACGGTGTGTAAAACTTTTAAGCTGCTTGTACTAAGCAAACATGTTACCATTTGACTCCGTTTAGACTTTCAATAACTACATCCAAACCAAAACATAATCCATTTTAGCTTTAAAAAATGAAATGCTTTAATATATCCATATGATGTTTCAATTGGATAACATGATCGAAGTGCCTACAAAATTGACAATTTCATAGGCACACACTCTCCCTTCACGTTGGATTCTTGTACTTCCAACTCCTTTTCATCTCTTGAATCCACTCTCTTCCCTCTCACACTCAATTTCTGTGAGCATCCGTCCCCAACAGACAATCATCCCCCTCTCTCTTCGCCACCTAAGTAAAGTTAGTAGACTCCCGTTTCTCTCTCGGTCACCTAAGCAACCGACGCCCAAAAATCTCCCTTGCAGCCACTCTTAGTGTAAATGGTTAAGAACCCTATCTCACATGTGGATTTTAATCAAATATTTAGCCAACCTTTGTTATCTAAAATGAAAAAGGGTTAACCATGTGAAGGTAGATTGTTATGTAGATTATGATGATATTATTAGTATAGCAGTAGTATTATTATTGTTAGACTATCCTGAGTGAGGGGAAGAGGGACGGGAAAGAGCCCTTCAAGTCCTCCACACCGCCCCGGTAGGGCGTGGAAGGGGGGGAGAGGGTTGGGCGGGGAAAGCTTCAAGGGCGTGGGGCAAGGGTTGTTAGCTTGTGATTGGCTGTTTGTTTTTTTATTTCTTTTAAATCTATCACACAATTAATTAATTAATAATAATAATAATAATATTCCTTTCACCTCCCCCTTTTTTCGCTCCCCACAATTTTCATCCTTTATACACGGGCTGCACATGGCACTTCATCCCCTCTTTTCCCCCTCCACTCCTTATAGGGCTTATTGTGTTGAACGGTGATTTGATAGAAATGGCGTGTAATTGGTCAAAAAGAAAGAAAGAAGGTATTTTATTCATCCAATAATGCATGCAAAAGGATTAGCTGAAAATAAAATGTGGGTTGTCCGTAACTCGTTTTTTTCCCTTTGGTTTTAGACGAGGGGATCCGTACCAACAATTTAAGTGTCCCTATCAAATATGTAGCCCTACTTGCTACTCTTTCCTTCTTTCTTTCTTTTTTTTTTTTTTTTTGAAAGGTTAATTTCTTTTTAAATCCTGTGGTCTGTGGGACTTGAACCCAAGACCTTCCCCAACCTAGGTGTTTAAAGGCTTTGCCTGTGCCTTTTTTTTCCTCTTCTTATTTTATTATTTTTATCATTTTATTTTGTATTGTTTTTCTTTTCATTAAGAACGTCTAGACCCGCAATAATTCTTGTTATAACATTTCTCAATATTTTCTATCTGTGTTTATTCGATTTATTTATTGATGGCTTCAAATCATTATTTGTTTTAGAGTGGATGGGGTAGCGGGTGATTCTATCGCACCATCACACTATCATACCCAATATATACCATTTTGTCACCTCATTTTCCTCATACTTCATCACATTCATCACAAAACACTAGTAGTGGAATAATACAATCACACTCTTCTTTTTTTTAAATAAAAAATAAAACATTACATTAAATAAAAAAATAAAAACAAATTACATAAATAAAATATTATAAAAACTTACATTAAAGAAAAAAAGTTACATTAAATAAAAAAAATACTAGAAATTAAATAAAACGTTACTAGAAAATATAAAACCTAAAATTTGTTGCTTAGCATTCGCCACGCCGAAATGTATGTAAAATTCATGCCGACCTCAGTAGCATAGTCGATTTTAGCAAAGTCTTCCGGCATATCTTCATTCTTGTCGGGGTAATATAGCTTCGTTGTCTTAAAAAAATTTCGTACTTTTGCCACTTGGATTCAAGGCCCACGTACTTGTGAGAGATTGAATCACACGTACGTTGTGATCCCCCGACAAGTGCACCAAACTCGGGTAAAACTTTTTTCCAACATGGGCCGCTCCGACCAAGGCTACGACCACGACCACTGCTCGTTGATGCGCCATTGTTGGGGTGTACGGTGTTGTACGCGATCATGAGCGCAATTTCCCCCTCTTCGTCCACGTAACCATTGTGTGTGATTTTTTTTGTGAAGATGAGAAGAATTATATATATATATATATATATATATTTTTGTGTGTGTGAAGATGAGAAGAATTTTTTTAATGTGTGTAAAAAATTGGGGAAATATGTGTATTTATAGTGGGGTAATTATTTTTTAGTTTTTTTTAATGCATTTAACCGTTGGCTAACGGCTAAAAATCAACTAGCGGAGTGTGATGGAGAGCATTTTGTAATTGTGTCACGACCGTGATTCAGCTGACGGGGCAGTGTGCGCGGGCATCACAGCCATCACAGGGTGGCCATCACGGACCACCCCGTCCACCCTTATAAAGATTCCACTACATATATCTAGTATCGACCAAATAAAAAATTAAAGTCTTGAATCTTGGTGTAGAAAATATGTCAAAATTATTATAAGGCTGTTTGGTGTGGAGTCGGGGAAGGGCTCGGTGAGGTGAGGTGACACGACCCCTGATCGGGAACACCGCCCCTCCCAAAAAAATCTCGGTGCAATCGGTGAACATCCCCCGACTTCACCGGATGGATTTGATTGGTGGATGGATTTGAACGTTGGAAAGAGAGTGGGTTTGGAAACCATCACCACACCGTATAGCCTAACTCGTTTTATCTAAGGTGTTGTTTGTTTTTGAAGAGGTAAAATGTCTGCAGTCTGGGAGGAGGAGTATGATGAGAAAATACAATTGAGAAGAGGTTTGAGTGTTTAGAAGAGGTTGGAGAAGAGGTTGAACCATGTATGCGCAGAGAAGAGGACACGCAGACATCTTTTAGGGATATGTGTTCTAAAAAACAAACAATCTGCAGACCCTAAACGTCTGTCTGTGTCTGCGCAGCACAGACAAAAGAGGCCAGAAACACTTCTAGGAAAAAATCAAACACCACCAAGTAACCCTTCACCTTCCTTTACGACTTTACCGACACCGCATCCGCATCCAAGCACTTTTTGACCTTCTTATGTCTTATAGTAACACGAATATGTAAAAATTCCAAGTTGTATATTATAACTGATGATGATAATTCACAAAGGTACAATGATAAATTGTCTTGTTTCGATTCATAAGCGATTCTGTCTCAAATGAGTCTGTGAACCAAGTACGGGTGCTAGTTATTTACTTATTATACCTAGTTTTTCATATAAAAAAATCTTATTGAACCTGACCGGATTCGAACAAAACCAGGCTCTTTGGTCTTAGTTTTTTGCATGAGTTATGAGAAGTCTTGATATCCATTAGGCCAAGTACCAATGGGCTAGGTCAGTACTGATATGGGCTTTAGAGTTTCTTTACAAGTTATATCTGAATTCATTTCCTTGCAACATGAAAGTATATTAAATAAAAAGAAAAAAAAAATAAAGCAAAGAATATAAATATGTGTTGGCTTTATTTTGGGTCCAAGAATACATGTTTCAAGTGTGATTGCAAAGCTTCCAGAACTAATCACCTTAAAACTTTATTCCAATCTTCAATTAGCTCATAGTATCAATGTTTTTCTATGTGATGCCAGATGCCTTAATGCTAAAATTTTCTATTTAAACGTTGTTTTTTTCCATTCTTTACCAACTTAGTTCATAATGTCTAGCCAACAAGCCCCTCCATCCCGCCCATGGTTTCGTTTAGCTACCATGAGGCCACCAGCACCTGCTACTGCACCTTCACCTGTTGCCCAGCCTAATCAAGGTCCGTCACCACCGAGGCCAGCCTTCGCTCGACCAGCATTTACCCCTCCTTCCCAAACTACCCCCATCCCACCAACTCAACAGCCAAACCCAACCGCGTCTCCTATGCGACCTACCCCACCCTTGGTTCCAACTAGTAATGTGGTTGAGCCACCCGCTCCAAAACCTTTGCCACAACCTACCCCAACCCCTGTTCAAACTACTATTGTGGTACAGTCACCAACACCACCAATTTTGCCACGACCAAATCCAGTTCCAACTACTAATGTGATGAAGTCACCCCCACCGCCAACTCTACCACAACCTACCCCAACTCCGGTTCCATCTACCAATGTGGTGAAGCCACCCGCACCACTAACTCTACCAAGACCTACCCCAAACCCGGTTCTAGCAACTAGTGTGGTTGAGTCACCCACACCACCAACCCTGTCACAACCTGCCCCAACTCCAGTCCCAACTACTAATGTATTGAAGCCACCCACGCCGCCAACTCCACCACAACCAACACCAACACGGGTTCCACCTACCAATGGGGTGGAGCCACCTACACCACCAACTCCACCACAAACTACCCCAACCGTTGTTCCAGCTACTAATGCGGTGAAGCCAACCAAATCACCAACTTTGCCACGAACTACCCCAACCCCGGTTCCAGATGTAGTGGAGCCACCTGCACCACCAACTATACTACCATCATCTTCCAACCCACTAACATCTCCAATGCGTAAGCCCCCACAACCAACAGATCCTACCATTCCTACACAACAATCAACATCTCCCGACGAGGTCATCGTTTCTCCTCCACCATCGTTGACAACTACAGGGAGCCCCATCACCACCACCAGTGTTGCAACCATGTCATCCTCCCCGCCTAAAGTTGTCAAACCACTAGAACAATCCCCACCCACTAGTGTGGTAACACCACAAGTTTCCTCTCCATCCCTACGACCACCATTATCTCCACCCAAGAAATTTAATCTTATTCCTTCACCACCATCCTCACCGCCTCGCCCTCCCCTAAGGCAACAATATGAACATCCATCACCACCATTTTCACCACCAAAAATCATCACACTGGCTGAGAGACCCTCACCTCCTCTTTCTCCATTAGCGCTCCATTCGATACTTAAACAAAAACCTCGTCACGAAAGCCCAACTGAATACAAGCAAAAAACCATGCTTGTTCAGGAAACGAGAGAAAACCTGAATAACTCATTTGCAACTGGTAACTATAATGGCATGCACATGACTCATAACACTACCAAAAAAGCTGAAACTGAAAAGAAGCAATGGGACCTAGAAGATGTAGGGAAGAACATTATAACCATTGCAGGTGAAAACAAAGGAGCTATTATGACGATAACCCCTTCTGGCGAAGGTAAAAAAACAAGAATACTCTGGGAACATTAGCATATCAAGCAATGGTGAGACAAACAATAATAATCAAAATCTAAACCCTGCATTCCTAAACAGCAATGTGCAAGGTGTTAACAACTCCATGCTCTTAAATTGCTCAATCGATCATCATGATCCTGGAATCCAGCTCGTTTTCAATGATCATGCTCAGTTTCATTCCAAGGAAGAATAAACTAGTTGATAACATGCATGCATGCATACATGATGATATCAAACTCAAATGATATGATTGAGAGAAACTAAACGGTCATATTATCGACATCCTGTGACGGTTTGACTGTATACATATATTGTGAGTGAATGAGTGAATAATTAAGTTTGAATATATGCATTATCAATCGATTGCACCACTATGAATTAATAAACATATAATAATGTTGGAGATGTTGCCTTCAGCCCACTTATAGGCCCAGTCGTTTGAAGCCCAGTATGATTAACTTGTTGAGTAAGATTAGCATAGGGTTTTAACCCTAATTTAGGCCTATAAATATATCTCTTGTACTTGTAATATTTGTATCACTCAATAAAACAATACCCCAGTTGCCCCCGTGGACGTAGGTCAGTTTAGACCGAACCACGTAAATACTTGTGTTCGTGTGCGTGTGTGTTCTACGATCCTAACAACTGGTATCAGAGCTCAGGCTCTAGATCAGTGAAGGAACACATACCTGCTATCACCCACCACCACAGCCGTCACCCACCTCCGCCATCCGCCGCCACCAGCCTCCTCCCTACGCCGCCACCTTCCTTCGTGCGCAGCCGCGCGTCACCCTGCAGCCACACGTAACCCTTCTGTCGCCGCACAAACCTTGCCCGTTTTAGGGTTTCCCGCTGTCACCATAATCCCCTACCGTCACCACTACCTGCTGCCGCCCTTTTATCTTTCTTTTTCTGCCGCTGCCGACCCCAACACCCTAGTCTAGGGTTTTCTCTGCTGCTGTCCTAATCTGAACAGAACCAAGGGACGGGTTCTACCTTTGGTTTTCTTGCTGTTCTCTTTAGTTGAGCAAGGTCAGATTTTTTTTTTGTTGTTGGGTGTTTTTTAGTTTGTTGTTTGTGTAAGAAGGAAAGATAAGAATTTTGGGTGGAGAAGACAAGACTTGTGCGTGGACTGTCAAAAGAAACAACAGAAAGCTTTTAGGCTTGTTTTCTTGCACAAAGGGATTATAATATAATATCATTTGTGGAGTTTGACTTTTTGGTCAAGGGAAGTGATATTATTATTTGGCTAGTTTCCTAGACATTTAGACAAGGGATAATGTCTGAAGAAGGAAAAGTCAAGGTAGAGAAGTTTGATGGAAAGAACTTTGGTTGGTGGAAGATGCAAATCAAGGATTTGCTTATACAGAAGGAGTTAGATGCTGCACTAGACCCTCCCCCTGAGACCATAACGAAAGAATGGATGAATCTTGACAAGAAAGCACGGTCAACGATTAGGCTTGCTCTCTCCATGAATGTAGCTTACAACATTCTGGAACAAACCACAGCGCGAGGGATTATGGAAGCTTTGTCAGACATGTACGAGAAGCCGTCTCCTGCTAACAAAGTGTTTCTGATTCGGGAGTTAGTCAATATTCGTATGAAAGAGGGAAGTTCTGTTACTGAGCATATTAATTTATTTAAATCACATTTGACACGTTTGTCTTCTGTGAATTTTAAGATAGATGATGAATTGCAGGCTTGTCTATTGTTATCCTCATTACCTGACAGCTGGTCAGGCACAATCACAGCAGTCACAGGGTCAGTTGAAGCTCTCAGTTTTGGAAGAGTTCGTGATTTGTTACTGAATGAGGACTCCAGAAGAAGGAACAATGGAGAATCAAGCTCGTTGCTCAGTACTGAAGGAAGAGGGAGAAGTAGTAACAGAGGAGGAAATAAGGGTAGATCAAAGTCAAAACGCAGGAGCAAGTCAAGACCTGGAAAGCCAGGGAAAGACATACAGTGTTGGAACTGTAAGGAGTTTAGGCATTTCAGAAGTCAGTGTTCTGAACCTGCGAGAGAGAAAAGGGAGGTGAATGCTACTACATCCTCAGATTCAGAGGATGCTCTTATTTGCTGTATTGAGAGTTCTGTTGAAGACTGGATTATGGATTCAGGAGCGTCTTTCCATGCTACTTTTAGCACGAAGAAGATGAAGAATCTGCGAACAGGTAACTTTGGTAAAGTTCGTTTGGCTAATAATCAGAGTCTTGATATTACAGGAATTGGCGACATAGACCTTAAAACTCCATTGGGAACCATTTGGGCCTTGAAGAATGTTCGGGTCATTCCTGGTTTGAAGAGGATGCTTATATCCATCGGTCAACTTGATGATCAGGGATATGATGTTCACTTTGGTAGTGGACAATGGAGAGTTGTTAAGGGAAGCATGGTAGTTGCTAGAGGCAAGAAGAGAGGTAGTTTGTACATGGTTGAAGCATCAGCTGATGCAGTGAATGCAGTGTCGAGTGACCAGAGTCAGACAAAGTTATGGCATCAAAGACTCGGGCACATGAGTGAAAAGGGGATGAAGATGCTTGTTGCCAAGGGAAAACTTCCAGAGTTGAAGAAGGTCGAGTCAGAATTTTGTGAACCGTGCATCCTAGGCAAGAAAAAGAAGGTGACTTTTGTAAAGACTGGGAGAGCACCGAAAGCTCAGAAATTGGAGCTTATTCACTCAGATGTATACGGACCGACATCAGTAGCTTCACTTGGAGGTTCTCGCTACTTTGTGACCTTCATAGATGATTCAACACGCAAGGTATGGGTTTACTTTCTTAAACATAAATCTGAAGTTTTCGATACTTTTAAGAAATGGAAATCTGCTGTTGAACTTGTAACTGATTTGAAGGTGAAATGCTTGAAGTCGGATAACGGTGGTGAATATATCAGCAAGGAGTTTACAGATTATTGTGCTGATAGAGGGATCAAGATGATAAATATAGTTCCAGGAACTCCGCAACAGAATGGAGTTGCAGAGAGGATGAACAGAACATTGTGTGAAAGAGCCAGGAGCATGAGATTGAATGCAGGGCTCCCAAAGATGTTCTGGGCCGATGCAATTAACACAGCAGCACATCTTATCAACCGTGGACCCTCAGTACCGTTGGGATTCAAGCTTCCTTAAGAAGAATGGAAGGGCAAAGCAGTTGAGTATGATCACCTGAGAATCTTCGGGTGCAGTACTTACGATATCAACCCAGAAGGTGACAAGCTGGATGCTAAAGCAAAGAAGTATATCTTCATTGGATATGGAGGTGATCAAATGGGCTACAGGCTTTGGGATTTTGAAAGCAGAAAGGTAGTCAGAAGCAAGCATGCTGAGTTCAATGAAGAAGAATTGTACAAAGACAGAAACTTGGATAAGTCAAAGGTTCAGAAAGAAACAGTTGAGTTTAGTGTTGAGAATCAGAAGAAAGAATCTGTCACAGGACCCGTAACAGAATCTGAAGATGACACAGAACCTGAGACTGAAGATGGTGAGAATGAAGAGTCAGTGGGAGTTTCTGACAGTGGGAGTTCAGAGTCTGAAGACGAACAGTCTCCACAGCAACCTGACCAAACTGATACTTCGGTCAGGAGATCCACCAGAGTTTCTAAAGCGCCGGATAGGTACAGTCCCAGTCGTACCGGCCCCTCAGTTAATTATATTCTCTTGACAGAAAATGGTGAACCAGAGAGCTACTCTGAAGCAGTCAAGATGAAGGACTCGTTCCAGTGGGAGCGAGCAATGAAAGAAGAAATGAGTTCACTAGACAAGAACAAGACTTGGGTTCTTGTAAAGCTTCCGCAAGACAAGAAAGCTCTTCAGAATAAATGGGTTTTCAGGGTCAAAGATGAACATGATGGTTCTAAACGGTATAAAGCCCGTTTAGTGGTCAAGAGATTTCAGCAGAAGAAGGGAGTTGATTATGATGAGATCTTCTCTCCAGTGGTGAAGATGACCACCATCAGGTTAGTTCTGAGTATTGTAGCAGCAGAGAATTTGCATCTAGAGCAGCTAGATGTGAAAACAGCATTTCTACATGGTGACCTTGATGAAGACATTTACATGGCACAGCCTGGGGGATTCCAGGTTATTGGAAAAGAAAATTGGGTGTGCAAGTTGAAGAAGAGTTTGTATGGTCTGAAACAAGCGCCAAGGCAGTGGTACTTGAAGTTTGATAATTTCATGGTGAAGACCGGTTACAAGAGATGTGAAGCCGATCACTGTTGTTATCTAAAGAAGTTCAAGAGTTCGTATATCATTCTACTTCTGTATGTAGATGATATGTTGATTGCAGGATCAGATATGAATGAGATAAGCAAGTTGAAGAAGCAAATGTCCAAAGAATTCGAGATGAAGGATTTGGGTGCAGCTAAACAGATACTCGGGATGAGTATCACCAGGAGCAAGAAAGATGGATCTTTGACACTGTCCCAGGAAAAGTACATTGGGAAAGTGTTAGAGAAATTCGGTATTAACAGTGAGAAGACCAAGCCTAGAAACACGCCCTTGGGGAGTCACCTCAAGCTTACCAAAGATCAGTGTCCCAGAACTGAAGAAGAAAAAGCTGATATGGCTAGAGTTCCGTATGCATCTGCAGTAGGTAGTTTGATGTATGCTATGGTGTGTACAAGACCTGACATAGCACACGCAGTCGGAGTTGTCAGTCGGTTTATGTCAAATCCGGGAAGAGAACATTGGGAAGCAGTCAAATGGGTGCTTCGTTATTTGAAGGGAACGTCAAAGATGGGGTTATGTTTCAAAGGGAAGGATTCAGTTCTCAGAGGTTATACAGATGCTGACTTGGGTGGCTGCAAAGATACATTTAAAAGCACCACAGGTTTCGTTTTCACAGTGGGAGGAACTGCAGTCAGTTGGATGTCCAGACTTCAGAAAAGCGTGGCTTTGTCCACAACAGAGGCAGAATACATGGCTATAGCTGAGGCCAGTAAGGAGCTAGTATGGTTGAAAGCTTTTCTAGAAGAGTTAGGGAAGAAGCAGACTGAGCACTTGTTGCACTGTGATAATGAAAGTGCAGTGAAACTTGCTAAGAATCCTGTGTATCACAAGAAGACGAAGCACATCGGGATAAGATATCACTTCGTGAGAGGATTGGTTGCTGATGGCACAATCAACTTGAAGAATATCTCAGGTGCTAAGAATCCAGCGGACATGTTCACTAAATGTGTGACGTTGGATAAGCTGAAGCTGTGCGGAGCTTCAGCTGGTCTCCAGGAATAGTGATGAGGAGATCGTGGTAACTGGGGGTGCATTAAAGATCAAGGGGAGATCTTATCTACAGAAGTACAGAAGAGATGGTGCAGTTCGTGGTCCGAAGACACCAAGTGGGAGATTGTTGGAGATGTTGCCTTCAGCCCACTTATAGGCCCAGTCGTTTGAAGCCCAGTATGATTAACTTGTTGAGCAAGATTAGCATAGGGTTTTAACCCTAATTTAGGCCTATAAATATATCTCTTGTACTTGTAATATTTGTATCACTCAATAAAACAATACCCCAGTTGCCCCCGTGGACGTAGGTCAGTTTAGACCGAACCACGTAAATACTTGTGTTCGTGTGCGTGTGTGTTCTACGATCCTAACAAATAAGTAATATATGTTGTTTAAATCTATGTGATTGGGCTAAGGATGATATGTTACGAACACCATCTCCATATATATCCTAAGTTTATCTCAACAGATTTATAAAAATATTTAAATGGTTTATTTTTTTTCAAGATTAAATGTAATAAAATGTAACTTTTTTAAAGCCAAAATATATTAAAAAACGACAATCACCGACTAGAAAATGCTAGTTGGTGAAAATAAGAGAAGTTACATGACAAGAAGTGGATCTTTAAGCCACTCAGTCCAACCAACCTTAAAACTTTGTTTCCTAATAGAAAAGCAAAAGAAGACACATAATATAAGGAATATCCATTCCGTGTTACTTAGATTGCTCCTAGAAGGTAATAAAATGTATCTCAGTAATCTTTGTTATGACAAATAAGGCCTTCGGTGTGGAGCCGGCATAGGGTGGGTATGCCCATGCCGCTTCAGCAAACACCGCCCCTCTATGCCCGGCACGGCATGGACAGCAAGGTGGTGACTTTGGTGCCGGGCCATCATCTCCAATAATATGCATTGCAATATTATAATATTAATTAATTAAAAAATATATATTAAATGATGATGGGCCTCCTATCACACCCTTGGACCATCATCTCCATGATGCTCCTACCTTACGCTGACGTGGCAGCTGAGGTGAAGGACCATCATGGATGATGGGCCTCCTCCACACCCAAAGGCCAAAAGAAGATATCACGACTCTAAATCAATAAAAGCCCGCAAAAGTATAATGAAGTTAACAAAGATAACAATATAACCCTAGTAAAATTATTTAGCCTCTTATATTTGTCTAAAACAATATTTTGTAAATTAATGAACTTATATGTATTTTTCAAAATGTTGGGCTTATCGTTGAAATGGGCTACTGAGGTTGCTTCGAGTTGCTGATACGCTGCTGCTAAGTTATTGGGCTCGAGTCTACAATGGCTAAATACATGCCAGTCCATGACGAGTCATCCAAACTTATTTATAAAACCCCAACACAAAAGGATTTTTTTTCACTCACCATTTCAAATATTAGAGTAAGTCAAAGACTAGCTTTCATCTCATGGAATGTAATGGAATTAAAATTAGAATTCGTGCGAGAACTAGAACTTGATTTGATTTGGAGTGTAGGTATGTTCGTTTCACAAAATTGAATGAGATCTGAATGTAATTAGTATGTATATTCAATTCCATATCATGGTGTTCAATTCCAATTTTTTTTTTTTTTTTTTTTTTTTAAACGAACAATATAAAAAATGAAATATGCATTCCAATTTCATTCAGAGTTCATTCTATTCTATGAAACGAACGCTAGTCCCTCCTTGTTCCATGTATAGTTTGGTCTTAAATTTATGTAGTTCAACACTTACTATTGAACTCCAATGATGATGTTCATCCTTGTGCAAGATATTTGACAATTTTTGATCATCTTCACCATCACTGCACCAACTGCTATGCATAGTCGCCGACGACTTGACGTATCTAGGTTTGAATTTTACAACCGTTGCCGAGCATTTTACGGTTTGTAAAAGAATAATTGGCTTTCTTCGTAAAGCAAGTAAACTATTTTCACATGGTTCTAAAGAATTATAACACAAACAATTAGTATTGTTAGTATAAGAAAATAAAAGAAAAAACATATAGATAAAGTTGTAAAAAACTAACCGCATGGCTTGAAGGAAATCAATGAACACTTATAGATTGCCTTAAAAGTACATCATCCACTAACGTACCACGTAGGTGATACATAGATATGGCATTATAATCAATTATCAATGTTATGTCATTAGGTATAAAGATATGGTCAGCTTTTATCATCCTCGTGTGTATTTGATGAAATCCCATTACATTATGATAGTTTGTCTATTTTGATAAATTGCGCGTGATGCGACGGCAAACACATACACTATCAGAGCGTCTATGATCCGTTCGGTTTGGTTATTATCCTCAACCAAAGCCGAAACCGAAGTTATCAATTAGCCTATTCTATTAACCAGCAGGTTTTTGGTTAATCGGTTCAGTTAGATTGATAGTTTTTGGTTTGATTCGTTTAATTTCGGTTAATAGCCAGAACCAAACTTGGGCTAATATTTTTGCTTACAAATACATGAAATTAAAGCATAAATTCATGAAAGGGAGGTATAAATGAGAAATATATAAATTGGAGGTATAAAAGCTAGAAATATATTAAAAATGAATGGTTCAATTCGGTTAATTTTGGTTAAATGAGGGTACAAAAAGATCGATAACTAGTTTTTTGTTTGTTCGGTTTTCGGTTAATCTTTTCTGTTAATTCAGTTTATGGTTGATTTCAGCTTGGCTATGTCTGTATTTAGTTGGTTTTGGTCAACGATTAAGATATTTCTCACCCCTAGACACTAATAATCACGTAACATATCATTTTTTAATGAAAAAACTGTAACAATACTATACTAAAATTAGAGTAGAGGTAACGTCTACCTAGACGTTTTCCATGTTTCTTTTGGCTTTTCCCACATGGTCAATGTTTATTTTGGTGATTTTCCCTATCATTTATTCAACATGGTAAATCTACGACTCATTCATTCTCTTATTTATTTAATATATTTGTAACTATTTCTTTTATTTTATATTCTCTTATTAAGAATGATTTATTATTTCATTGATTCAGCCACGTGTAATTACAAAACTTTCTAACCTACTAATAAACAACAAAGTAGAATGTTATATCTCGTATAATACATAAGTTTCTAACCTAATAATAAGTAAAAACAAAGTAAAATTTACAATAAGTAAAACATACATCAAAGTTTATTTTTTTTTAAACACACATATTGACAATTGTTTGTGTTAACGCTTACATTATAATTATTCAACACGTGTTAATTTAACTCGTGGAATATACAAGTTTTTAAAAATGTTTTTTATATTACTTCGTAATGTAAGAATAAATATATCTTAGTCATATATATTTATGTCTGGTCATATAATCATTTATCTAATATTGTTCAATTACTAATATATCCTTATGTTTATAATTGGTAATTCCTTGATAGAGGGAACTACCCTTACTAACTGAAAAAGGTATCCCCAAGGTGTACATATAGAGAGTTTATTAAGAGGTTAAGAGGGTGTTTGGGATTGCATTTGAAGTTGTTTGTGTAATCCAAAATCACTTTTGGTTTTGACTTTTCAATAAGGGTAGAAAAACTGTTTTTAAGAAGTCAAAAATCCTAGCTTTTGCCATTTGGAAAAAAAATACAAATTTACCACCTATACAACCAATCTTCACAATAAGTTAAGCGAAACGTTTAAAAAAACCAATTTATTGACTTTTTGACGTTTCTCATCACAAAAGCTAATCCAAACACTTTTTTAAAACTCATTTTCAAAAAATCATAAGCCAATAAACACTTCTAACCAAAAGCACTTTTGCATTTCCAAACTCAATCCCAAACAACCTCTAAGAATTGGCAGAACTATAATGCCATCGCATTCACGAATTGGTCGTCCCTATTATCTCTCTCTCTCTCTCTCAACCGTGTTCTTCAAGAACACATAATCGTATCAGATGTTTACACCCTAAAGGGAACCCGACCGTGCTGATAAGATGTCGTCTTCCAATACCTCTCTGCATCAGTTGAGGAACTCACCAATGTATTAGGTATCTATTGTATCATGTTTTCTATTACATACATACAGAACTGATCAACAAATAAATATATAAAATTCTATTTATTCAACTTATGTAATATACGGTGTTCTAATCTAATTTATTAATAAAAAAAGTTATTAGTTTAAAAAAAAAAAAAAACATAAGATTGATTAAGGTAAGAAAAGCGGCTGGAATCCTAAAAAGCAGGTTACCGCCCATGTCCTAACCACTAACACCAAATCCATTTTCGTCTCTCATACAAATTGCACCATCCACATTTATCATCTTAATTGGAATAATTCTTTAATAATTGACTTTTTTTTTAATTCTTTAGCAACGGTTGGTATCTTCTAACATTTATTTATGAGCTAAGCTGTTGCTTTTAAACCTACAATAAGTACTAGTTTTTTTTTTTTTTTAATTAGCATATAGAAGTGCAAAAGATAAAACATGTATAGTTTTGTACAAAATACCTGTATTGTTCACCAACTTTAGCATAGAATGAGATAATATCTAGCAAAGTTGTAACTAAAATTTTATATTTAGATATTTTATACTCTAATTTTCTTACAATACATGTTTGATTGGGTAGGGGACAAGCATGCTTGCGTTGATCTTACTGGGGTGTCTTCCTTGGTGGGTTTGCGAGATAGCGGCTTTGTACTAGGGCAGACTGTTTTGCGGACGGAAACTATAAAGGTCGCTAAGTATGAAGCAACCTGTTTGAAGAACCAACACGAGTTCCTGCCGTTTGCTTTTGACACCTTTGCATCCCTGGCCCCTGATGCAGTTTGTTTCCTCAACCGATTGCAGAAAGTGGTCCACGGTTTCTTGCAAAGCTCTAAAAACCAAGGTTTTATATTTAACATAATAGGCTTTGTGATTCAAAAGGGGATATCGAGGCAACTTGTTGCTCGCTTACCCACTATCCAGACGTAACTTGTCTTTCTAGAATGAATTTAACTTATAAGGGTTGAATCTATTGGTGTGACACCGAGAATGTACATAATTGTAAACCTAATGGACCTGATTAATGTGTTACGAAGCTTTTCATAACATACAACTTTATTTCTTTTTGTGGTTTATTAGTTGAACTTATTATATATATAATTAATTTTTAGTTAACAATTATATGCATTCACCAATCACCGTAATCATTCAACAAATAGTTCATTATCATTAAGTACATCCATTCACTAGGAAACAAAAGGGTTCCGAATTTATGCTATTGTATTATCAAGTATGGTTATACGAACCTTTAAATGTTATGTAAAGGGTTGTGTTCGATTCTAATATGATTCTTTCAAATGAGGATACGAGGTATGGACGTGAAAATGATGTGTCAATAAGGTGCAATGAATGGTGAATGTAGTGCTAAATATAAATTAGTTTTGGAAAGAATATAAGGCTCCATCAAACGATGTCTCCAACGATATTGAAGGTGATTCTCCTTAACGTTGTTATTGCGGATTTGTAGTAAAAGAATTATTTTTTTTTTTTGAACAGCAAACAACCTTTATTCAATAAGCACTAGCAAGATGCTAGCAAGAAGTCCGAGATACAATCAAACCAAAAAACAGCCAAACAAAACAAGCAATCAAAAAACAGACCGGAACAAACCCCAACCCAAACACAAAACCTAACCCATCTTAGTAGTATCAAACCTGCACCAATCGCCCCAAGCCATATTCGTCATATACCCGCGATTAATAATCCACAAAAAAACTCATAACCTTTATCTCCTCATAAAGTCTGCTCGCTACGATCTGTTTTTGCTTAAAAATGAACTCGTTTCTTGCCCGCCACATGCTCCATATTGCCGTGAGCACAACCCCATAAAACGCCTTTCGCGCCCTTTCCCCTCTAAACGCCCAGACGTGCAGCTTTAACAAGTCTTGCAGATGAAAAACAAAACCATTCGAAACTTTGCACCAATCAAAAAACATGCTGCCAGACTTCGAAAAAAAGAGGACAGCCGGTAAAAAGATGATCCACAGACTCAACACCAGAATCACACAATCTGCATTGGGTTGAATCGATTTGGATATGGCGTCTAAGCAAGGCATCAGCAGTCGGTAATCTATCCTGAGAGGCGCGCCAAGCAACAACAAGGACTTTTTTTGGAATCCAGTTACACCACTCGAATGCAGAAACCGGAAGGTTGTTTGAAGCTTCAAACAAACATTTCCGCATAGCTTTAACAGAGAACCCTACCGAGCCCCCTGCCGTCCACTTCCATGAATCGCACCCTGGGCTGAACCCGACCCCATTCAACAGCAGAACCAATTCTTGAAGTTGCTGCTGTTCATTAGGCACGAGAGTAGACCGCTTCCAATTCCACACAAAATCCACCGCACTGCCAGTGTTGAGTAGTCGGTCGGCAACACAACAAGTCCTATTCTTTTCAAGGGCAAAAAGTAAAGGAAACTTACGCATGAGCGGTTCAGTGTCAATCCACCAATCGTACCAGAAAAGAATAGAAGACCCGTCCATCAGGCTACCTTTCAAAAAGAGGCTTACATCCACATTCAACCTTTCCATAATAGACGGAATACTAGCAATTTGCTTCCAAACCCCCCCAATAGAGATCTTCAACGGGATATAAGACCACCCTCTCCCATTCCCATGAATAGACCACACCACCTTCCTCCAAAGTGATGATTGATTAGACTTAAACCGCCACCACCACTTAGATAACAAGCCTAAGTTTGCATCTCTAAGGGACCCTAATCCAAGCCCACCATATTTTTCAGGGACAACCACTTTCTCCCAGGCTAACTGAAGAAACAATAAGTACACCGGAGATTAAGACTGACCTCCGGGGGGTTAGTACTTATGTAACTACAGGTTTAATCCTTTACCCAAACCGTTATGGTAACCCGAGAGTTTGTTAAGGTGAGTGTGATATGTATTGTGTGTGCTACGAACAAGAGATTTAAGTGGTTCGGTCGTTAATGACCTACGTCCACTATAAGTACACCGGAATATTATTACTAACAAGAGAGAGTTACAAGTAGAGAGTATAGTAGTGATAGTTGTATTTGTGAATGAATACATGAGTTGTATCTGGTGCTATTTATAGGCTTAGTAGTGGGCTGCATGGAAAGGCCCACAAGTGACACCATTGGCTTGGGCCCAAACCGGGGCCCAAGCCCATGGTCCTTCTGGAAATGGCGGGAAAGGACGAGGCACTGTTGATGACATCAGGCTACAGTGTGGTCGTTGTTGTGGTTGGACACGTGGCGGCCTTCTGGTGGTGCATAGTAATGTCGTACTTGCTACAGTGTCCAGGCTATCTCTGCTGGCTGATTTGACGTCTGACAGTGGGCGAGGTAATGCCTGCTGGTCGCTGTTCACGACAGCGTGTACAGTGCAGCCGTTCACCTTTTGTACTATCTGCCACATGTCCTTCTTCTGTTGGTGTATGCTCTGACACAGATCCTTATGAATCTTCCTTTTGTCATCCCTTGTACCTCCTCTGACGTGCCAAGGGAATATTCCGCGTGTGGTGGCACGCGCGTATCAGGTATTAGTTGTTGCTTATCATCTGTGCCGGCGCGCGAGGATGTTGATTGCCTGTCCTCGCGCGAGTATGCTAGTGCGCCGTAACCTGGCGCAGGGTTGTTACCTTGCGGGGATAGGGACGCCCTTCAGATTAGGCTCCCTATCCCTTCACTAACCAACTCATTTTATCCACCTCATCAGTCCCGCCCCAAAAGAAATTCCGCCTAAGTTTTTCCAGGGCGTTAATCACTTGGATTGGAGCCCGAAATAATGAGAAGTAATAAAGAGGAATGGAGCTCAAAACAGACTTTAGTAACGTAATACGCCCACCAAAAGAGAGGCATTTTGCCTTCCAATTTGATAACCGCTTCCGCATCTTCTCAATAACCGGGTCCCAGCTACGAACCAAGTTCATATTAGTTCCAATAGGCACCCCTAAGTGAGTGAAGGGGAAAACACCAACTGAACAATTTATAACCGAAGCCACATGAGCAGTTTCCTGGTCATCAACACCAACCCCATATATACAACTTTTCTTTGGACTAATCTTCAATCCCGATACTAGATAAAAACCCCGAAGAAGTCTTCTAAGGTTTAAGGCATTTGACACAGACCATTCTCCACAAAATACGACATCGTCCGCATATAAGAAATGCGAGATTAGAGGCCCCGAACCACCCACATGAATGCCACGAAAAGTTCCCAAAGTACACGCCCTCTTCATTACACAAGTCAAACCTTCCATAGCCAAGATAAACAAGAAAGGGGAGAGCGGGTCCCCTTGTCGAAGGCCTCTACAACAAGAGAACTCAAAAGTGGGCGAACCATTTACAAGAACCGACGCCCGAGAGTTCCGAATAATCGACATGACCCACCCTCTCCACTTTGGCGAGAAATTCATTTCGCCCATAATATTATCCAAGAATTCCCAGCTTAAAGAATCATATGCTTTCGCAATATCAACTTTAAAGAATAATCCTTTCAACTTCGACTTCTTCAGCCACGCTATAGTTTCATTCAGAATAAGAGGACCATCAAGAATATTGCGGTCGCCCAAGAAAGCTGTCTGCTCCTCTGACACAAGGCTGGGCATGAAGCCCCGAAGCCGAATCACCAAGGCTTTTGATAGCACTTTATTCAGAATGCCCACAAGACTAATAGGCCGATAATCAGACAAAGTAGCCTGATCTCTACCTTTTGGAATCAAGGCAATGAATGCTGAAAAACAACCTGCATTTATAAACCCATTAGTGTGGAAATCCTCAAACATCTTCACAAAATCCTGTTTTAGAGACGGCCAAAACTTCTTAATAAAAGAAAAATTGAACCGTCAGGCCCTGGCGCTTTATCCCCATCACACTCCCAAACCGCACTGGTAATTTCCTCAATAGAAAATGGTGCATCCAAGGCTAGAGACTCTTCAGCAGTCAACCGTTTAACATCTGGGCATATAAACGAAGGCTGCACATGTACAGCTGCAGCGAATTTCTCAGCAAAAAACGAGCCAACTTTGTCTTTTACCTGAATAGGATCATTAATCCAGACCCCATCACACGCAATACCATGGATTCGATTATTAGCCGAATTAAGACGGATAATCCCATGAAAATATTTTGAGTTTTCATCGCCATCTAGAGCCCACTTGATACGCGATTTTTGTTTTGCATCAGCGGCTCTTATACGTTCTTCCTCAAACAAAACTTTCCGAGCATTAGCCCTGGACTCCAATTCTAACTCATTCAAAGGACGACTTTCAGCCAATAACTCCAAATCGTCAACAATTTTTTTACATTCAAGACTCTTTCCATCTCTTCTTTTACGCTCTGCATCAACCCACAAACGAATTCTCCCTTTCAACCACTTTAGCTTAGCAGCCAAGGCGATATCCGATGGCCCGTCATATACAAACCTGCCCAAAATAAAGTTAACATGTTCTACAAAACCTGGCAACTCCAACCAAGAGTTATAAAACCGAAAAGGAGTATGACCATAATCCGCACTCTTCAAAGAGAATAATACAGGGCTATGATCGGAAAGAAACCGGGACAGGGCTGTAACCACCGCATCAGGCCAGGTCGACATAAATTCATTACAAACCAAGATCCTATCCAATTTACTCATTTTATCACCAGACCCAGACATATACGTGTACTTAAAGCCACACATATTATACTCGAATAAATCCGCCTCCGTAATGAAACCATTAAAAGCTAGCGCATGCTGTGGAAAAAACTCAGAATTAACCCGCTCATCAGAAACCCGAACCTCATTGAAATCCCCCATCATCAACCATAAACCACATAAAGATCGCCTGTAAAACAATAACTCATTCCAAAAATCCCGCCTACTAGCAGGGTCATTTGGGGCATGAATATTAGCAATATTAATATGAACACCTGAATGAACCAGAGAACCCGAGACAATAAGCACATGTTTTGACCGAAGAACCCCCGACTGCCTAAAACAAGCCGGATTCCACCAGCAAATTAACCCCCCGCAACCCCATCCGCATTAACATAATCGAAGTTAAAAAGAGAGTTACCCCAACATTTAGATAAAATCCAAGACGGAGGATCCGAGATCTTAGACTCCTGGATAGCCAAAAAATCCACGCCATGAGACGTTTTCAAACCACGAACCCAATCCGTCTTCCCTTTACTCCGAATCCCACGAACATTCATAGAGAGCCAATTCATTGACAAACCGACTCACCCACTTCCGAAATAACTTCATCCGCAATCTGTCCTTTAAACGAACGAAGATCAAAACCAACAAGTTCACACACCTGAACAGTCGCATCCACCTCTGCATTAATTGCAACCGCCTCTTCAAAAATGTCCGGATTATCCGGTGCTTTTCGGAATAGACAACTTTAATATGAAGTGATTAAATGTGTGTACCGTAAAAGGAATATGTCGTTTTTTTAGGATTTTTTTAAAGAATCAACACTCGATAACTAATAAAACATACTTCTAATTCTACGTATGCACATCTTGCTCGAGTAAAGTCTCTGTACAACTTTGTCACTTTCTCAATACATTCTAAAGCTGGGATGTGAACCTGGAAAAAAAAAACAACAACCAAATTGGTATAAAATAATGTCATGACGATGATTGATAACATACCTGCATGGTGGTGATGATTAATTATCACTCATCAGCTAAAGATTTACTTGGTGTCTAACAATCATAGGTTACATCTAACCGATTTAGCAACCTTTGTAATCAATGTTCCTAGTAATACCAATAAAAAATAAAATAAAAATAGATTGTTACCAAACTTACTAAATCTATGAATATATATGTAATAGTAGGTTTAAAAACATATATAATATTTTACCATAATTAGTTACTTTCCTAAACATGATTAATTAATTACATAAACACCCTAATTTGGTTGTTTTTTTTCTAAGTTCACATAACAGCTTTATAATATCGTGAGAAATTGACAAAGTTGTACAGAAACTAAACTCAATTAGGATGTGCACACATAGAATTAGAAGTGAGTTTTATGTGTTATGAAGCGTTCATCCTTTAAAAAAATTCCATAAAAACGACTTATATCCTTTACGGTTTACGATACAAATGTCACTTCATATTTAAATTGCCTACCCTGAAAAACATCCGAGTGATAAACTCTTTTTTGACCGATCAAACCCACCGAGCGACCCCCAGTGGCAAAGACACGGGCTCACCCTGACCCACCCCAGATCCGAGGGTTGATTATCTCAGTGCGGAAAACCTCAACGCTCGAACTTAAGACCTGTAGGGAAAACCCTCACACCTCCACCACTCTGTTGTGGCTTCATTGGCACCCAGGTGATAAACTAGTTTAGAGATATCAGGTATGTTTGGCAAAGAGCTTTTAGGAGCTTCAAGCTACAAGCTTTTAAGAAAAAGCTCCTACTCAATAAAAAGCCTTGTTTGGTTGAAGAGCTGCAAGCTTTTAGATTAGGAGAAAAAACTCTATAGTGAAAAGCTACTACTACAAGCTTTTAAGAAAAAGCTCTACTAGTTACAAGTTTTTAACTAGTAAATGACATAAATACCCATTCTATTTTAAAAACAAAATAAAAACCTTCCTTACAAGTTTTTAATTATGCCCATTTTAGTTATTTTATACATTTTAATAAAATCTCTAACTAGTTTGCCAAACACCAAAATATATTTAAAAAGCTTCCAGCTTACAGCTAACAGCCTCCAACTAATTTTGCCAAACATACCCATCGTATTCTACTCCCCCAAGTTAATCCCCGTGTCACCCTACAAATTTCCAAACCAACCTCTAATTTGGATGCTTGCTTGCTTACGTATTTAATTTAATTTAATTCCTCTTTTTAACTCGTAATTTACGCGGATACCACCGACTTTATTTTCCAATATTCTCATCATCTCCTACCTGTCTTTCCTTTTTTCTCTGGGTTACCATTGCCAATTCCATCACATAAACATATTATTATTCCTCTGTATCACCCCATCTATTACCAGTCTCTACAAATGGAACCATATTTTTAGTTTTTCATTGTCTAATCACTATACCCAATTCCAATCACTTGATTAATGGGGTTTTTTCTAATACTGTTCTTTATTCTTTCTTTGTTCGTTACAATTCGGTTATTTTTTTTACCGAACGACTTTAATCCACCTGTTAAAAAAATGGAGTCACTTGATTGAAGACCGAGTTCATGTCCATCAATCGCTTAAAGTGCCTGAACTCGATGAAAACTACAAAGAGAATATGTTTTACCGAAAGGTTTATACATACCTGAATTCGCTCTCAACGATTGAAGATTCAGATAACATAAACCTCATCTCAGGGAAGAAACAAAACGACGTCGTTCTGTGTCTGGATAACGATCAGACGATTCAGGACACGTTTCTTGGCGCTAGGGTTTTGTGGACGAACAGAGTAGAAAAGATGGACGAACAAAACGTTTGTAAGAAAACGTTTGTGTTGAAGATGAAGAAGAAGGATAAACTTAGGGTTTTACAATCGTACATTCAGCATATTTATAGAGTGTGTGAAGACGTCGATTCACGAGGCAAGGAATTGAAGCTGTTTATGAACACTGAGAACAATCGAAGAACAGGACGATGGAGTTCGGTTACGTTATCGCATCCCGCTACGTTCGAGACGATAGCGATGGATTCGGATCTTAAAAAGAAGGTTAAAACCGATCTCGATTTGTTTATAAAATCGAAACAATATTATCATCGGTTAGGTAGGGTTTGGAAGCGTAGTTATCTTTTGTATGGACCGTCTGGTACTGGTAAATCGAGCTTTATTGTAGCTATGGCGAAGTATCTATCGTATGATGTTTACGAAATCGATCTAACGAAGGTTGTAGACGATTCGGATTTAAAATCGCTTTTGTTACAAACTACACGTAAGTCGTTGATCGTGGTTGAAGACCTCGATCGATTCCTTACATCGAATCCGAATAGGTTAACGTTAACGTTAACCGGTGTATTGAACTTTATGGATGGCGTATTGAACTCGTGTTGTGGTGATGAGAAACTTATGGTTTTTACTATGAATAATAAGGAGAAAATCGACGAATCGATTTTACGTCCTGGAAGAATCGATGTGCATATATATTTCCCGTTGTGCACTTTTAGTTCGTTTAAGATGTTAGCGAATAACTATTTGGGTATAAAGGATCATAAATTGTTTCCGCAAGTTGAGGAGATTATGCACACCGGATCGACTATGAGTCCCGCGGAGATGAGCGAGCTTATGATGTCGAACCGTGGATCGCCAGGGCGGGCGTTGAAGTCGGTTATAACGGCTTTGCAGATCAACAATGACTCTAGGTTGTCATCGAGCGAGGATTCGTCGAAACCGGCGGAGACGTCGAGTGTGTTCGTTATGGATGGTAATTGTAGCGTGCCTGTTGTGAAAGAGATTCAGAAGCTTTACGGTTTACTAAGGATGAAAAGTAGTAAAAAAATTGGACCGTCGGATCAATATTTGGGGTCTATGGAACGGTCACGATGATGGTTATCGATGATTAGAATAGGTTATTATGGTCCCGTTTTTATTGTTTTTTTTTTTTTTTTTGTTAGGTGTTATAAATTATTTCTGAATTTTAGACTGTTTTAGTTTGATATTTTGATATGGAAATGTAAGCAGCACCCCTCAAAAGCTATGCGCTCCTACTATTAATTGTTTTTTACATATTATTTGGGTGCGAAATGGGTAAAGAAATGAATATCTTTTGTGTATATAATATGGATTCTATCAGTATAAAAACAATGTATGGCATAATTGCATAAACGCTTATTCACTTGTATGATTGCATAGTTCTATAGTTATATACTTATATCTAGAGATGAGCTTGGGACGGTATCAGTATCGAACCGATACCGATCCCGACAATACCGATACCAAAAAGTCCAAAAAAACCAATACCGATACCGAAGACATACGGTACGGTACGGTACCGGTACGGTACCAGTATGGTATCGGTATTTTACCTTAAAATACCGATACCATACCGATCCCGTACCGATACCGATAATACCGAAACCGAAAATCCATAAATATGGGTACCGATACCGATCCCGAAACCCCTCGGTTCGGTATCGGTTTGGTACGGTATCGGGATCGGTATTCGGTCTGATATGCTCATCCCTACTTATATCATTGAATGATTACATAGTTGCCATACGCAACATTGATTTACAACAATGTTCATACATGTTGGGATGATTTTTGTAGTGTCTACTTGGGAGTGAGGGCACTCCACGACAAGTGGGGCGTGGTTAGATTGTTGTGCGGCAATACTATCACCACCCCCTCGGCTACCCTAAAAATGTAACCGCTTGGTAAGTAATCGCTGCAAACACACATTTGATGATTTTTGGTGTGAATTTAACATGACAAATGGGGATTGGACGTGTCTCGACAAAATTGCGGAGGGCACCCTAACCACCCTTAAAATTTATTATATATAGTACATGTACCTCTATATTATATTCAACTTCTATCTATATAGGTTCGCAAAGTCCATTATTTGGTATATAGAATAGATACTTAGGTTGGATTCATATGAATGTGTTATTAAAATATAATAAAACAGCACGATACATTTTAATATCTTTTGGTTTATGTAATGTCATGTCGTGAACAATTATGTGTGTCAAAAAGTACACATTTACGCACTCAAAAAGTCACATGTTAATTCGATCCGAAAGCTATTTATTCCTTCGTAAGAATGACAAATTGACAATGATCCGTTAAAGATTTGGTTGGCAATATCTTTTAAGGAATGTATTCTTAGACTATAAGGAGTGGGGGGCGGGAAACAGGGGGATGAAGCGCCATGTGGCACTTGTGGGACCCTTGTGGGGGGGAAAATAATTGTGGGGAGTGGAAGGGGGGGAAGAGGGGGGGAAGGAAATAATATTATATTGTGTTAAAGTTAAAAAAAAAATAAAAAAAAAAAAACCTGACCAATAAGAAGCTGCCACCTCACCCCCACCCCAAGCCCCACGCCGGTGAAGCCTCTCCCGCCCCCAGCCCCACGCCACTTCCACGCCCCTTTTGCGGCGGTGTTACCCCCCCTTCCCGCCCCTTCCACGCTTCCACTCCGCTTAGTCTTATGCTTATTCTCTTAGTGGGTGTGCGGAAGATTTGGTTTAAGATTGTATTCATATATTTACTTTCAAAGTTTATATTTTTGTTTTCTCGTCACCTATTTTTATAATTGGTACGCAATTATTAAATCAATTTAGGTCATAACATAAAAAAAAAAAAAAGAGTAAACATATATTTTATTGACTAAAAAACAAATACACATAATGAAATACAAATTTGAAAATTTTGGTAGAGGGATACATTATTGTGTATGTGGTGGTAGGTTTGATTTTGGGGTACAATTCTGGCAACTTTACAACACTAGTCATGAATGATAAATACTCGAGACAATGATGACTGACCAAACGGAGATGGTAGGTAGTAGGCATGCCCAACCACAAACCAAATACTAAATGATTATCACCTCCTTCAACATCAATTCAAAATTGGAATGTAACATTGTTTGGATTTATCATATTTATTTTTGTTTTCGCATTTCAATAGGAAGGAACCTCTCTTACCCGAATCCAAATGGGGTAATAAAACTAAGGAAATAAATTGTATAAAGATGATGCTATATATAAAAGCAAGATATGGAATGTGTAGTATTCCATGCCGGTTGAACAATTTCATATGCCGCTTCTCAAAACTACTTCATATGGGCTCATTGTGGAAAGTAGGGCTGTTCACGAGCCGAACCGAACGGACCTCTGCTCATGCTTGGCTCATTTACAAACCGAACCGAGCTGAGCGGCTCGTTTACAACCGAGCTGAAAAACGAGCGAGCATTGTTCGAGCGCAATTTTTTCGAACGAGCGTCGAGCGAGAAACGAGCGAAAAGTAATTTGGACAACCATGAAATTGGGATGTTATCTTCAATGTTTTCGTTGTCGAGTGACAACTAAGGTGTAACTGTCCAATGAGGACACTAATATTGAGGTCCGAGTGTCCAAGAATGAGGCTTAGGTTTAGGCAATGAGTATACTACAGAGAACAATTGTCGCTTTGTAACATAAGATGATATCAAACGACGACTAGGGGTGGACGACTAATAACATAAAGAAGTCAAAGTTGTCATTTTACGACTTAAGGTTTTACTATTAAACTTAGTATTAAATTTTTATTTGATAAAGCGAACTATTCATATTTTATTTGCATATATTGGGCCAAATATTATGTATAAATCTGTAAATATTACTATGATTTGTGGGTATATATATAATTATATATATAATAAATAAATAATAATTTATTCGAGCCGAACCGAGCCGAGCGGACCTTTGCTCGTGCTTGGCTCGTTTACAAACCGAACCGAGCCGATCAGCTCATTTACAACCGAGCGGGCAATCGAACGAGCATTTTTCGAGCATTTTCCGAACGAACGGCGAGCGATCCACGAGCGACGAGCGATTTGAACAGCCCTAGTGGAAAGTATGGTCGCTGTGTCGAACCACTTTTGAGGCCGAAAAAAACATGGTCATACGTTCTTCTGTTGTGAATATGATCCTTTTTTTTTTCCAAACTAAGGTGTAAGACTAATTAGATCGCTTGAGGCGCTTCCAATAGGTCTAGTTGGGGATTACGCTATCGACTTTTATACATCATCATTTACTCCATCGTGGTCCACTTCTCTCATAGAGCTCATTTACCCTTTTAGGTTATTTGCAAGATATAGAATCAAATACACTTTATCTTTGTAAAACTCATGAGAACAAAATGTTGATAACAAATAACTCTATTCTATTACACTTATATAGTAGATGAACCAGAACTCAATTTTTTGTTATCAACACCGAGTTATTTGTTATCTTTACTTTGGTTATCACAATTTAAAAAAAAACATGCTTTGTATCGAAACCGGGGGTTAGGATCAAATACACAAGGCACTTTTTCTAAGAAGAGTGAGAATGATTGTGATCCATTGATCATATATTTGAAGGGTTGAGATTAGTTTGTTTGAAAAAAATAAATAATAAATTAGAGGAAGGGCATAAAAGGAAAATCAAATTTGTTGACTTTCTCTCTCCACATGCAATGCACATGTCAATTTCCCCCATCATTTTAAAACGTCTATAACTTTTTCATACGACTTTTTTTCAAAAAAATTTCACCATATTAACGAGCGGTTTTTTATCTTTAATATGAGTACCACATTGCTACATTAAAATTGAAAAAAAAATTCGTGCTAAATGGGTTTTCTTCTCCATTGTGTCTTTCTGCTCGTTCATTGTGTTATAGTATGCATGTGTGCTTTATAAATATGTTATTTATGTTTTTTTAGTCTACACATGATTTAACTTTGTCCATTGTGTTTTTAGTATGCTTTTAATTGTGTTTTACGCAAATGAGTTTTGTATTTAGGTGTACATTGTGTTTTATTATGTTGTTCATTGTGTTTAAGTCTATTATTCATTGTGTTTTAGCCTTCTGTTCATTGTGTTTTACACAATTGGGTTTTTAACTTTTTTTTTTCAAAGTATTCATTGTATTTTAGTCTTCTGTTCATTGTGTCTTTCGTATGTCATCCATTGTGTCTTTCGTATGTCATCCATTGTGTCTTACGCAACTGGGTTTTCAACTTTTTTTTCAAAAGTATTCATTGTGTTTTAGTCTTCTATTCATTGTGTCTTTAGTATGTCGTCAATTGTGTTTTACTAGACTCTTGAATGTGTTTTATACCCTATATTTAATTGGTGTTCATTGTGTTTTACCTTCCATTGTGTTTTACATTCCATTGTGTCTTACGCAAGTGGGTTTTGATTTTATTTTTCAAAAGTATAGCAATATGGTACTTATATTAAAGATAAAAAGACGCTCAATTTTATGGTATAATTTTTTTTTAAAACGGATAACGTATAAAAAAGTTACGGGCATTTAAAAATGAAGGTGGAAATGGCATGCGACTTGCATGCGCATATGTTTTTGACAAAATTACCCTTCCCACTTGTTAATCTTTTGAACACATGTCATTTTCTAGTGGCTTCTCACCCTTCTCATTTTTTGTAGCCTTTGTAGAATAACACAACCCTCGAAACCGGATACCATTTACAAATTCACAAATATATTCAAACTATCTTATCCGTGTGTAGCCTTAAACTTTCTTTTAGTTGCATGACTTCAAACTAAGGCATGTTCTCGGCTGTACATTTAACAAGTAGATAATACTAAATTCTTTATGAAAAACACAATAAATAAATCAATGGCATTATACAGTTAAAGCTTAAAAAATAAAGATGTATGCATAAATTTTATTGCCGGCATTATAGAAACAATGTAACCTCGTTTACACCGGAGTATATATTACAACTTGTTGATAAACAAGGTGTGTCATCTAGGGGTGTACAAAAAGCTCGCGGCTCGAGGCTCGCTCGAAAAAAGCTCAACTCGAAGCGGCTCGTTTTGTTTTCGAGCCGAGCCGAGCTGGCTCGTATTGTAATCGAGCCGAGCTCGAGCCAGGGGTGTTCAGCTCGTGGCTCGGCTCGATGGCTCGACTCGTGGCTCGGCTCGATGGCTCGACTCGTGGCTCGACATATGGCTCGACTCAGGCTTGTATATGTGTAATTAATATATAGATGAAACTGGCTCCAAACCCAATTATAAATGAAAAATTTGAAAATCACGCTCATACTACCTATCTACCTCATCTTTTCATAATAAATAAACCATAACTTAGAAAAAAAAAATATATACATGATTATGTGTAATTTTTTTGTTTTTTATTTAATAAATATTTCTAAAAAAATAAAAAAATATAACGAGCTGGCTCGAGCCAGCTCGAGCTCGGCTCGAACATTTACGAGCCGAGCTCGAGCTCGACTTTTCAGCTCGAACAGAAAAACGAGCCGAGCCGAGCTGGCTCGGTTTAAGTTCGAGCTCGAGCTCGAGCTGGGCCTGGCTCGGCTCGACTCGGCTCGTGTACAGCCCTAGTCATCTCACGAAAGAAAAATATATTGAAAATCTCGTATATCGTCAACCCAAATTGGAGTTTGAGCTTGCAAACGTCAACAACAAATTAACTACGTAGCGTGATATAAGTCCCAAAGTTGAAAAATGAGCCCTTTGGTTTTAATAATTCAAAGTCAACTATGGATATAGACAAAATGGTTTTCAACTTCATGATAATGATAAACTCCATTTAAATCCTATCCTCAAATGTATATATTTTTTAACCTTGAAATTTCATTTAAGAAAACAAACCAACCAACCCGACCAAGCCCCAAAAACAGAGCCACCCCCAAACAAACACAAGTTACACCATGTATATGTTGGAACGAAAACGATTAAAGCAGATTACAAACACCGGATATTGGGGGACACCCGCGACACTAATTTTATTAATAATGGAAGAACAAATCTGAATACAAAAACCTTTAACCTATGACCCTATTTATACTATTAGAGTCATAATCTTATTCAACAAGAAAACATAAAGATAAGCATTATCATCTAAACAAACTAAAAGATAGCTTGATAACTAGATAAGTAGATAACTTTGTTTTGATAAGGATTAATTCAAACATTCTCCCCCTTAATCCTTATGTCACCTCCTCCCAAATCCTTTACTCCAAGCAAGTTCCTCATTTCTTCAAACCTCATCCTTGGTAATGCCTTCGTCAAGATATCCGCCTTTTGTTCTTCTCCGCTTACATGTTCGACTTGAACTTCTTCTCTTTCTATGCTTTCTCGGATAAAATGATATCTTGGATGAATATGCTTGCTAAGTCCATGAAACACCGGGTCTTTCATCAAAGCTATTGCCGACTGATTATCAACTCGTAACATCACCATCTTTTCTTTTGAACTAGTAACTTCACTCAACAATCCTCTAAGCCAAATTGCTTGACACGCGGTTACGGTTGCTGCCATAAACTCCGCTTCACATGACGATAAGGCTACCGTTTTTTGCTTTTGAGAACTCCACGAGATAATCGAATCTCCCAAGTAAAACACCATACCGGTTGTACTCTTCCCATCTATCGGATCCGTTGAATAGCTACTATCACTATAACCAACTAGTTCTTCGTTTCCACCTCGGTTATACTTCAGCCCAAAGTTCACTGTGCCTTTAACATATCGAAGTATATGCTTCAAAACCTTTAAGTGACTTTCTTTTGGATCCTGCATAAACCGCTAGTAACACCTACCGAGTAACTAAGATCCGGTCGAGTATGTAGAAGATATCTCAGGCTTCCAATCAGACTTCTAAATTTTGTTGCATCAACCGACTTCCCATCTTCATCTTTCAATACAACCGACCTCGCTTCCATGGGATATCGGGAAGAATTGCACTGAGATAAGCCGGCAATTTTCAGAAGCCGTTTAGCGTATGCCGTTTGTCTCAGTAGGATCCCATCTTGTTGTTGAGCTACTTCTATTCCTAAGTAATATGAGAGTAGTCCCAAATCTTGCATATCGAACTCCCCCTTCATTTGTTCTTTGAATCTCTCTATCTCCATATTACTTGAACCTGTTACAATCAAATCATCTACATATACTCCCACTATGATTAAGTCACCTTTCACGACTTTAACGTAGACAGCTTGTTCTCTCGGGCAACGATTATAATTGAAACGCTTTAAAACTTTGTCTAACTTTTCATTCCATGCTCGAGGAGCTTGACGTAGACCATACAAAGCCTTGCTTAGTTTATACACTGTGACATCCGTCACTTTTTATTTTATTTTAATAATAATAATAATAATAATAAGATTTTTTACAACATGAACCAAACCAAACCCACCCTTTTTTTTCTCTCTTAAGGATTCTGAGCCCATCAGCAGCCCAAGTGCGAGCCCATCTCCCTTGACCTTTACCCTAGCCTGATCCAGCCCATCAATCCGGCCCAACACCTCCATCTGCTAAAAAAAAAAATAAGTTTCTGCCGGGACTCGAACCCGGGCATAAACCGGTTCAACCTTAAACACACGGACACTGAACCAACTGAGCCAAGACTCGTTTTTGTTTTAACCTCGACTCAAATTATATTAATGCCTTCCTAAAACGGGTCTGTGTTCCTCTTCTTCTTGGCTGTTACGAGCAGCAGCAGCAGCAGGTCAACCTTTGGCCACCTAATTGGCCCTTCATATGGAAACCATTGACTCAATTTACTCGTGTTATTGAACGTGCAGTGTATCACGCGTATTATATTCATTAACCCGGTCAAAACATTCCATTTTTTTTATAACTAACGCGTCATCACATTAAACATGGTCAAACATTGCTAAATCTTTAATCCGACTCTTATACTATAAATTGAACGTGCCTAGACCATCCCTACTCGCCGATAATCATTTCTATACTCTTAATTTCTGATTTCATAATCTACAACGAAGCAATCCTTGTCGCATTTGACTTTTTCTTGACCGAGCTTCGATCTGATCGTGACTCAGTGTAAGATCTCTTTTGTTTGTGGGTTTCAATGTTCGGCCTCTTGTGAACAATAGCCCCAATGATTCAGGGGCTATTGAACACGAATTGAATGAGTTTAGGAATTAGGGCTTGTTTGATATAGAATTGGGGAAGAACACATGAAGCAGTTTATGTATATATTTATTTCGAATCAATAAACGTACAACCAACTGGTATAGACCAGCTGATATTGCACGCGTGATATAGGGTGACGAACCGGCCATTGGCCAGGGTTCGAATCCCACAAACATTGTTTTATTTTTCTTAATTAAACCTATTATCAAAACTAACACATTTAACATATATAATTATTTTGAATCCAATATAACACATTCTCAGGGTGTGGCTCAGTTGGTGGCCACGCTTGTGATAAACCCGAACCGGCCAGAGGCCCGGGTTCGATTCCCATAACCAACAAGTATTTTTTTGCCATTTCTATATATATACTTAATACATTAAATCTTTTAAAATCAGTTTTAAATACTAAAAGTGTTTTGTAAATTCTACAAAAATTATCATATGATCTTCAAATGATAAAGTTCATCACCCCAAATTTTAGTTTTTCAAAATTAATTTATTTAATATATATTATTAATAATACAAGTTTATTCATTTATATTTATTAAATTCTATAAAAATATCTAAACGACTTTATTAAATTTCACAAAATTATCCTAAACTTGTATATTCTTAAAACATTCCAGAAAATATTTTTATTTCAGAAAAACCGTCTATTTTATATTTTTAATAAATTTTTGTTAGTTTTAATCATAAATAAATCATAATAAATTCATTTTTCAATATTTTTCCACCAAAATTTTATATAAATTATTTCTAACTATCTAGAACTGAAATACAATTTTTAATTCAGAAATTATTTGATTTTAATATTTTTAGATATTAAAGTCATATTTTGACAATTTAAAATAATTAGATTAAATATTCTATTTCAAGAAAATAATTTATAAAAATTATTTTTATACTTAAAACCTTATGTTGTGACTATATTCAACTTAAAATTTTACCAAGAGACTTTTATTTATTTATTTATTAAATTTCTCATAATTAATAAACAATTTGTTTAATAAACAAATAAACGTTTATCCCCAATTCGAAGCCCTAGAAATACATGTATCCTAGAGTTATTCCCTTACACGTTATCAAATTCTTTAGGTTGATCCTTTGGGATAATTTCCAACACATATTTCGTTGTCCAAGTTCAATTTCAAGTTATTACGTGAACAATGAGTATTTCCTATCCCCTTTTTACTTTTATACATTTTTGGGGTGTTACATGTACACTATTACAAATTTCAAATACAAGTTTACATTTTCACAATACAATTCTAGTACTATGTGCATTGCTTACAACGTGCTTTATGCTTAGACAATACATGTGGAATACATTTGTACTTAGTGAAATCATTAACATTGTACAAGCCGACCTTAACATTGGATGGAGCTATTTGGATTGACAAACCGCCTAGATTGATTCTCCCCCTTTTTCATCGGAGAATCCGTGGCCATTGTTAAGTTATCACCCATTTATTGGATGAGTACACCACCGTTCATACAGTACATTATACAGTCACATGGTTGATTTCGCTCATTTGTATGATACATAGTTTACATATTTGCACTGTAGCATGCACTTGAATTGTATATCTTTCAACCTACTATATATATCAAAACTAGGAATGCTCACCAACATTTCTTATGTTGACCAAACCTATTTTTGTACATGTTTCAGGTGCAGTTTAATCTAGTGCTTTATCAAGGAACATTTAGTGCTTTATTTTAATTCAATTATTTCAATATTTACATTTCATTTAGACAAATGTATTTTCCATTTCCATGTAAGACAATTTTGGATTGTTCAATAATATTTACATTTTAGTACCATGTGCTTTTGAACAATCGTCACTACGTGACACCTCGATGATTCCGCCATCGGTTGGGGTGTTACATACACCATTCTCTCTTTCCCGGTTATTTCGAACCCTTCCGGTTGCTTCACGTAAACCGTTTCCTTAAGATCTCCATTCAAAAATGCGGACTTAACATCGAGATGAAACACCTTCCAACCGCGGTTTGCTGCCAATGCTAGAATCAATCTAATTGTTTCAATTCTAGCAACCGGTGCAAAGACGTCACTATAATCAATTCCGTATTGTTGCACGTACCCTTTTGCCACCAATCTCGCCTTGTACTTTATCACTTTTCCCTTTGCATCTCGCTTTATTTTGAACACCCACTTGAGACCAATAGCCTTATGACCTTCCGGTAAATGGGTTAGATACCAAGTTTGGTTCTGTTCGATTGACTCGAGTTCTTGATGCATCGCTTGTACCCAATTTTCATCATCCTTTGCTTCATCATAATTTGCGGGCTCCTCTTCTAATTGTGGGTTCTCAACTTCTTGCAACATGATAAAATCATCAAAACGTTTTGGTGTGTACGTTTGTCGAGTGGACTTACGTACATTATTCTCACTTGAAAAACTTTCATGTGATTGTTCTTGCATATTATCATCAGTGAGCTCATCCTCACTTTCATTCAAGACCTCTTGATCATGCAACAATTCAGAATTTACATGTGCTTCACCATCAACAGCTTGTGGAGCTATGACAACCAGCTCAGTCATCTCAATCTGGAATTCGATCCATTCAGGTCCACTTCCAGTCTTCATTGCTTCCATACATGAATTCCAATCAAACACCCTTTCCTCTTCACACTTCGGTTTCCAAGCAACTATGATCCGATTTTGACTAGGATCATATAAACGATCTCCCATTGCTTCCGGTTCACTTCCAAGGTACACGAGCATTCGACTTCTGTCATCGAGCTTCCTTAAATTAACCGGTGGGGGCTGTTGCATGAGCACAGCATCCGAAAACTCGAAGGTACGTTAGGTCCGGCTTAAAACCTCTTAAAGCTTCATATGGCGTCACGTTTTTCAAAGCTTTAGTTGGTGTTCGATTTTGCAGATACACCGCGTGTCGCACAGCCTCGCCCCATAGGTTTTGTGGAACTTTCATCGCTTTTAGCATGCTACGAGTTGCATTCAAGATGGTACGGTTTCGCCTTTCGACGACACCATTTTGTTGCGGTGTATACGGTGCGGTGAATTGTCTTTTAATTCCCGTTTCATCACAATAACTTGTGAATAACTTGTTCATAAACTCACCTCCTCGATCACTTCTTAAAGTTTTGATCTTCAAGGAACTTTCCAATTCAACCTCCTGTTTAAATTTTTTAAACACACTAAGAGCTTCATCTTTAGCCTTGATTGTGTACACCCATGCATACCTCGAGTAGTCGTCTATGAAAAGTATATAATACCGATTACCGCTAATGTTGCAGGAGATATTGGTCCACAAAGGTCCGTGTGGACTAACTCGAACGGCTTCTTCGCACGATAACTTGCTTGTTTGGCGAACGGTGCTCGACTTTGTTTACCGGCTAAACATGCATCACAAAACCTGGTTTCATGTGATATTCGGGGCATTCCAATCACCATGTCTGAATTCTTCATGCGAGTCATTGATCTAAAATTTAGGTGACCGAGCCGAGCATGCCACAACCATGCCTGGTCACTTATGAAGTTTAAGAAACATACCGGTTGTCCCGACTTTAGTATTATCTTGTAAAGTCGGTTTTGACTTCTTGTTACCTTCATTAGTTTTCTTTGTAAAAACATTGGCTAAACAATGAACCAAGTCCGGCCCAAGAAGCACCCCACCTTGCTGTCCCTGTTACCCAGCCCAGACAACACCCGCCCACCCAGTTAAGCCCATCTAAGCTGGCCAAGTCCACCTCCCTTTTCCCCCTTGTCTGTTTGTAACAAAAAAAAAAAGTTGTTTCTACCGGATTCGAACCCGGGCAGACAGCGGCCAGCATCTACACAAACAACCACGAACCAGCTGAGCCACACGTAAATCTTGTTTTATTTCCAACTTGTTTTATATAAATGCACTTCCTTCCTTTTTTCCCTTTCCTCCTTCGCGACCAGCAGCAACAGATATGGCAAGAGTTTACTATTTTGACCAATCAATTTACCATTTTAACACGAAATTTATCATGGGGTTGACTTGGAATCGTGATTATCGGCCATTAGTGACTCACCAATACGATTATTATCCATCAATTGTTACCAATTAAACTCGATTACGCGTTTGACATTCAAACCTTGGTCAACCTTGCCAATTCATCAATCCATTGATCCTCTATATAAATTGATCCTCTGCGAAGCATTACAACTCGCCAATAATCTCTTCTCAACCTCCAATCTTCATTATTACACTCTGTTTGTGCTTCACGATTACGATTTTGACTTTTATACTTGACCGAGCTTTCGTGTTCAAAACGAACTTGTAAGTTTGATTTTTCCTGTGGTTTTGTATATCAGCAATCACTCATCAATAGCCCCATGATTAATTGGGCTATTGATGAGTGAATCAATCAATTGCAGATCTAGGGTTCGTGGCCTTTGATTTGGGGATAAAACTGATTCAGCATCGTGTATATAATTTATTTAGGACAGAATTTATCACAACCACAGGTCTTGGCCAAGTGGTTGTGACTGATGCTTGAAACCATAACCATCCGGGTTCGAGTCCCGGCTTGGGCGCCCTTTTTCCACTTAATTCATATTTTTTTTAAAACAAACCAATTTATAAATATATATTATACATTAAATCTTGTAAATTCATTTTTAATTATTAAAACCTTTTTATAAATTCTAAAAAAAATTATTTTTATCAAATCTGATGTAAAAGTTTTACCCACAATTTTTAGTTTTCTGAAATTTATTTATTTAATATTTATAATAATTAAATCAAGTTTATTCTATTTTATTTATAAAAATCTATAAAAATATCAAAACAATCTTATTAATTTCTACAAAAATTATCCTGAGTTTTTATAACATTAAGCTTTTCAGAAATGATTTTTATTTCTGAAAAATCATTTATTTAATATTTTTAACCAATTTTTGTTAGTTTTAATCATAATTAAATCATAATAAATCCAATTTTTAATATTTTTGCACCAAAATTTTATACAAATTATTTCTGATTATTTAGAACAGAAATATAATTTTTAAACTGATAATTCTTTAATTTTAGTAATTTTTAATTATTAAAGTTAAAGTTTGACAATTTGTAATAAATAGATTTAATAATCTATTTTAAAGAAAATAATTTTATAAAAATTATTTTTATACTTTAAACATATTCTTGTGACCATCTTGGGCTTAAAATTCATAAAGAGATTTTTGGTTATTTATTTACTAATATTCTCTCAATTATCAAACATTTTTAGTAATAATCAAACAAGCATTTATCCCCAATTCGAAGCCCTAGAAACTTACACATTTGTAGACTTGATAGACTTAGACATAATTATTACCTTATTATAGGGTGATACTTGATACATTTGGGCAACACCATTATTCAATTTTTCAACAGATATAACATTTTGCTAAGGTGAGTTTTACATAGCCCCTTTTCTATTTATCACCATTTTGGGGTGAAACATGTTACAACAATATTTATGCAATTCAATCATCAATGTGTCTTTGTGTATTTCTATGTTGCATTATGTCTTGAACATGACTAGGGTAAACATTCATCAACCAAACGGTATACATTGATAGATCTATTGGACTGACAATCCCACCCGGATACGTGCCTCCTACAAAGGTTACGTGGGTGTTTGTTACTGCAATATAAACGAGTGAACCATGAGCGTATGGGATGTACCACAATACAACAGTCAACAAGGTTGATTATGCACACGATTTACTGCTAGTATGTTTTCGCATATGGACTAGATTGCCATGACACATGAATTGCACAACAATTTTATTCTATTATCAAAACCTATGTAATTCTCACCAACTTTTGTTGACCCAAAATATTTTCAACTTAACATGTTTCAGGTTCTACTTGCTTGAGGATTTGAATTGATGCTTGAAGATGTTTTGCATAGTTTAATTCGATTTGATGTACAAACAATTGTATGTAACGTATTTAAATTATTTAATGAAATTTATTATTCACCATGAGCTACTGAACAATCATCAATACGTGACATCCCGATGTTTCCGCCATCGGTTGGGGTGTTACAAATCGCCCCTTACAAACATGAGTTTGCTTTCTTTATCCACTGCACTTTCATGTCCTTTAATGCGCTCTTCAAACGCTTTCAAACGCGCAACACAATCTTCAAACGCCATTGTACTAAGGTCGGCTACTTGCTCAATAGTTGCCACTATTGCTATGAATCTTGATGGCATTGCATCAAGTAAACGCTTGACGACTACCGCATCTTCCAGATCTTTTCCCATACTGTTAAACTTAGATATATATTCCGAAATCTTACCAGCAAAGTCTTCAACAGTTTCAGAATCCTTCATCTTTAACGTGTCGAGTTCATGCTTAAGTGTTTGAAGACGTGCTTGTTGTACCCGTTCCGCGCCAAGAAACCTGACACGAAGTGATTCCCAAATCTCTTGAGCACTCTTGCTTTTTGAAACTTGTGCAAGTATGTTCTCTAGTAATGCTTGGTAGATAATAGCACGAGCGTACTTGTTCTTCCTCTCATCTACTGCTTCATTGTTTGTCGGATCTACCGTTTCCCACAAGCCTTGCGCATCTAAGATCGCTTCCATGAGAACAACCCACGTGCCATAGTTAGTAGCAGTGAGTTTTGGACAGCTTAACGAAGTAGACGTCGGATCTCTCTGTTGGACACCAATCTGATTTCCTGGATTCGCTCCACCGCCTTCTTGACCCGACATCGTCTAAGGATCAGTTGCCTCATTATGGTTATTCGCCCCACAACCAGATTGGATCAGGCCTTCTTTGCCTCCAACAACAACTGAATAGAAACAGATTGTTTCCTCCTACGTATGCTTCGACTAGAGCCAAACCTTGGCTCTGATACCACTTGTTGGAACGAAAACGATTAAAGCAGACTACAAACACCGGATATTGGGGGGACACCCGCGACACTAATTTTATTAATAATGGAAGAACAAATCTGAATACAAAAACCTTTAACCTATGACCCTATTTATACTATTAGAGTCATAATCTTATTCAACAAGAAAACATAAAGATAAGCATTATCATCTAAACAAACTAAAAGATAGCTTGATAACTAGATAAGTAGATAACTTTGTTTTGATAAGGATTAATTCAAACAGTATAGAGGGTGTTTACATCAATTATTTCAAAGAAGGTTCTTAAACTTAACCAACATCTAAGCCATAAAAATGTTCAAGACTGTATATTCGTCATAATCTTACCAGCCTTAACGCTTTTATGAGCAGAAAAAATTATATATGGCTCATATAACCTTATATGGGCACGTATAAACCTTGGGGTGTCAAAATAAGATGTAGGGGTGTTTGAATAGTGAAGACCTTTTTTTTACTAAATTATAAAATTAAATAACATTACATAAGATAAAATAGTAACATTACGTAAAATAAAACAATAACTAGAAAACATAATTTGTTGAAATAATGACAGGGTCAAGGTTGTGGATTTGTTGTTTGGGTTGAGCAGCCAATGTGTTAAAGCACCACTGTTGTGATAACTGGTCTGTTGGACACAATTAACAGGCATGAAGACAATGTAGGAGGAATGGTTAACAAGAATAAGACAATCGAAGAAGTTACAAGACAATGAAAAATCTAAACAAGATGCTAAAACTAGTGTTATGCTTTCGTTTGTTGTTTTTCATGATGTATTATGCTTCTCACTGGCCAAATATGTAAAGGTCATGTGTTTTGTTGATGTAGTTTTTTTATAATGTAACCAAAATTACTAGTATGTTAATGAAATGAAATGCTTTATGTTTGGATTATCCAATCATGGTTATATGAGAAAACAAATATAACATATGCACAACAACACAACAAATGAGATACAACAAATATACAATATGCACAGTAAGTTAACTATAAGCATACCACATTCATAACATAACATTTCAAACTAGGCATATTTAGCAATTATTGTTTAAACAAGCTTGCATACCGAAAGTTATATTCCCACCTAAACAAATAACACAAAATCTCCTTGTATTATTTCCTTAAATATACAATTGTTTCCTTGACTGTATGTCTGTATTGCATGCTTTTGAGTTAATTACCAAAACCGTCCATGTGTTTTGGACCAATATGACAGTCCAGCTCAAAACTTTAAAAATTGCTTGAACAACCCCCGACTTTTGACGAAATAAGCCAAAACAGTCCATTTCGTTAACTGGGTTAAGCCAGTGTCGTTAAGTCATGGGTATATGGTCAAGTCACCTATAAAATTATCTTCTTCCCCATGTCCATTATCAGACCCGCCACCCACCTCATCTTCTTCAATCTATACCCACCCACTACCATCTTCACCTTTCACCACCACCACCACCCACCATCTCTTCCACATTCACCACCATCACATATACACACATACCCTAACCATTCATCATTTGGTAGCACACACAGACACAAACCCAGATGCAATTACCTTGATTTCAACATTCCTTTGTTTTTTTAATAAATTTTTCATCCCATTACTTATCTTTTTCCCCAAATTAAAACCCTAGGTTGGGTCACCTGAACAACCAACATCATCCCATCACCACCAACCTACCCAACACTGATCTTGTAGCTAAGCTACCAATAGAACATTTCTCCTCTAAATCATGTTCTACTTTTATCGATTTTTGTTTTCGACGTTAAGTCATCAACGATCATGTTTCTTTACCTTATAGATGGCAATCTTGATTCTTGGTAGAAAGCCTATTGAGGAATTCATAGGTGGTGATCATTGTAGTTGCAGACAAAGACATTGAAGCCCATTTTAGACCCAATTCTCTGTAACTAGGGATGATCACATAGCGCTGAATATCGATCCCGTCCCGATCATGATCCCGTACCGCACCGTACCGAACCGAAGGTGTTCGGTATCGGTACCCCACATTTAGTGGTTTTCGGTTTCGGTATTATCGGTATCGGTACGAGATCAGTATGGTATCGGTATTTTAAGTTAAAATATTGATACTGTACCGTACCGTATCGGTATTGGATTTTGGGAGTTTTCGGGATCGGTATCGGTTGGTACCGATAACGTCCCGAGCTCATCCCTATCTGTAACAAGCAAACAAAGACATTGTACATCACCACCGTTGATTGACACCTCAAACAGTAAAGCATCACCACAATCACTACAAGCTATTGTCAAGGGAGAAAGGGGTTATTGGGTTACCTTAGTCTGATGTCGACTTGATCACAGAGGAGACACCGCCGCCGTCAGAACCACTACTCAACTACTATGTGTGTGTGTGTGTGTGTGTGTGTGTGTGTGTAGATGAGAGAGGATGCATGTGGTTTTTGTGTGTGCAGGGGAAGAGATGGGGAAGAAGACAATTGTGGGAGAAAATGAAGAAGACAATTGGGTCCAAAGACAATGATAAGTCAATTGTGTGTGCATGGTATAATAACAATGAAGAAGACAATTGTCTATGTCTGCTTGCCTTTGTCTTTGTCTTTGTGTGCAAGGTATCATTGTCAATTATCATTGTCTTTGTCTGCAACTACACTGAAGAAATGGGGACGAAGACATTATAAGAATAACCCATCTTGGACCCAATACTGATTACATGTGTAGGTGACTTGACCATTATACCCATGATTTAACGACAATGACTTAACCTAGTTAACGAAATGGACTGTTTTGACCTATTTCGTCAAAAGTCAGGGACTGTTCAAGCAATTTTTAAAGCTTTGGGCTGGACTGGCATATTGGCCCAAAACACAAGGACGATTTTGGTAATTAACTCCATGCTTTTTGACTAAACCCTTAATGGCTTCTCTATAAATAAAAGATCGTCCAAGATAAAGGGGCAATCATCAGTTTGCTTAGATCCTTTCTTCCTCGTCTCGATACCCCTTTTTTTAACATTGAATTTCATTAAGAACCAGGCACAGCTAACAAAACGTGGACTGGCTAACACCGACTACAACATGTACAAAGGAGAAACAAACAAATCCTTCCAAAGAAGGGTTGTAGACCTATTCAAGACTTTTAAACCACAAAAATGACATAGATTTGACACAACCCCTAATATCTCTAACTTTCGGATCGCTCCCATTAAAGACTTTATCGTTTCTAGCCTTCCAAATGACCCAACATGTAGTGATAATAATACCTTGAAGTATCGATCTATCGTTTTTGCAAACGTGGTGATAGGAAATGAAATGCGATAACGGATAGGAATTCAAAAATTCAATTAAAACGGGTAGGCAACGATAATTCGAGATACAGAAAACACCACCCGAACTAGTCGTTGAGCAAATTCTAAACTTGAATTGAGATACAGATACAGATACACTACTCAATCCTAATTTAGACTCCAATGAACACCATTCAAGTTTGCTAATCTTGAATTAGCATTGGAAGATAATTAATTCATCTCAAAAATCCATCTGAGAAAAACCAACACAAACTTACTTTTCATTCAAAACTCAACTGCTCTTCTTAATCCATATGACTCGTACATATAGGAATTACAAAATAACTACCACTAAAACTACCTACACCACTACTAAACAAATTAAACACAAAATATATTAAAATAACATAAACTAAAAGAAATTAAATGCATAAAAACATAAATGGGAGACGTGGGCAGTTGGTGCAAGGTGACCCATTCTTCACATAGGCATGGAGATGGGTAAATCTGCATGGGTTTATTTCCGGGTTATGGGGTGATTTATACGGATCGGATCCAAGTGGATTGTTTGACCGTATTTACATCACATGGGGTCTCTTATATATTGTCAGAAGGTCCCTGACATCAAAAACATAAAACGGATCCAAGCCACACCATCTACCTACTGAATCCCAAACACTAATCGATAAAGCGCAACCCGTGAATAAATGCAATGTGGTATCCTCATCAACATCCGTAAGACATTCAAACCAATCTAAGCCAACCTCTTGATACGTACCATCCTCATCATCATTGTCCTCACCCTGATCACTAAAATCAAAGTCCACTGCAGGTCTGAATTCATCCATATATACATTATAATCTTGTACCTCATTATCTTCATCCATTATGGAATCAAAATCTTCATCCCCACTCCAATTGTCACTTCTATGTTTACTACCATCATCACTCTCACTCTCATTACCATCCTTATCATTTGGCTCATAACTACCATCATCACTCCCACTAACCCTCAACACTCATCTAATCACTCCCCTGGTCATTCCCTTGACCACTCAAGTCAACAGATTAAGGTTCTTGGAACCTATCAGTTTCATCATAATTTCTAAGGCATATTTTCACATATTGAACATATACTTTAATCACTTTGCTAGTTTTTCCTATGGATGCAATCAAACCCAAAACTCGATACATTTGGGGTCGGGTAATTGAGTAATCAGGTATGGAGTTAATTTTTGTTTTTTTTTTCACGGATTTGGGACAGGTTTGGAATTTGATGATATACCATTTACCCGACCCGATTACCCGATAAAGTATACCCGTTTACCCGATTAAGATGCCCGGCATAATTTCTTATTTATCTTTTTAAATATGCATGCATAATATATCTATTTTTTCATCTAGATTGCCATCTTGTGCTAAAAATTACTAAAAAATTAATGTATACTATTTGTTATTTATGTCTTTGAGTGTTTTTTTTATATGATTTAAGTATTTTATATTTATTTATACATTGTAATCATTTACATATATATTTAATAATGCTAAATATAATTGGTCAGCAGTTACTCAATAGATACCCGACGGGTTTTTGGTCGGATATACCCAGTGGGTAAGTTTTAAAAATTAATGGGTTTACCCAAAACCCGCGAGTATATCCAATGGGTAATACCCGACACAAACCTGACGGGTTTGAGTCAAGCATACCAAATCAGGTATGGGGTTGGGATTACTTAAACCCGTCACAAACCCGACCCATTGCATCCCTAGTTTTTGCATACTTTAGCAACTTAAGAACATCACTATCATTTTCCAAAGGTCTTAAACCTAAATCTAGGTCTTATACGGGATCTTAAAAGTTAAAAGGTGTGGGCATGGATTAGGTAATTTTATCATATGACGTAGTTAAATTCATAAAATTTTAAATAATACTACCGACATTGATTAATTTTATATTTAGAACTAAACATTTTGCTAATGTTCATCAAAAAGTTAAAAACTTATAAAACAAAAGAAACGTCATACAAGAATTAAAAACATCGAAATAAGCTACCAAAGAAGGGGTGACCAAACGACAACTTCAATGGTCATATGTATGTTTGACCCTCCCATGTATGAATCACATGTCAACATATATTTAACTATAAAACTTTTAAATTTTAATAACTAAAAACAAGCCATGCTGTTTTTTAAATATATATATATATATTTGGTAACTTTTAAGCAATCCTCAATTAAGATAAGGCATTATGTGTAGAGTTGTTTAATTAGTGTAACAAATTTGGTTCGCTCTTGAACATGAGTATTAACAGCATGCCAATCACATCGTTATGGACATTTGCTTCTAAAATTGGGGTGCCTACCAAAATGGCTATTTTGTAAGAGTCGTTTTAGAATACCCTAATAGTTCTTTTATATTATTGTTAGATCCACTTTATTAACAGGAGCATAAGAAATAATATATGTAAGTACGCCTTTTCGCATAAAGATTGAGGGATGTTAAAATCGACTGAATTGTAAATGGGTTGGTTTGTCCATGCGCCCACACCTTTTGTTTATTTTCTATTTTATAAACAATAAATAATGATAATGATGTCGGGCTAATCTCTTTTAAGATTCAACTAGATTATCTTCAACAAGTTTTTATAATGTTTGAATGATTAATATTATTTGCAATGCTTTACAAGAGATATACAATGGTTTAAATACTAGAAATACAACAAGGTAATAGGAGAGTTTAAAGGAATACATTGACTAGCTATTAATATTGATGGAGAGTATCATGCTATTAATGTTGAGGGAGATAATCATGGATGTTAGTTGACCACTGATTGTGTTGACTGTGATGATGTCGTGATACGCCCCCGCAAGATGGAGGATCCATCGGAGACTCCAATCTTGGAACGATTTCTTAGGAAGGGTGCCCGTCCGAGAGGCTTGGTTAGCATGTCAGCGAGCTGATCCTGCGAGTTGATGTGAAGCACCCGTAATTTGCCTGAAGAAACTTGCTCACGAACGAAATGGTAATCCAAAGCAACATGCTTCATCCGAGAGTGATAGACAGGGTTAGCACAGAGATAAGTTGCACCTGAATTGTCGCAAAATAGAGTTGGTGTTTTTGTAATTGGGACACCAAGTTCTTGTAGCAAATGTTTTGTCCAAGTGAGTTCAGCCGAGGCGTTTGCAATAGCTTTGTATTCGGCTTCCGTAGAGGAGCGAGAGACGGACTTTTGTCGAGATGATTTCCAAGATATAATGTTCTTCCCAAGGTAAATGATGTAGGCAGTTGTAGAGCGACCTGCATCATGCACACTACCCCAATCCGAGTCTGAAAAGGCCGAGAGATCGTGTGAGGAGTCCCGGTTTAGGAACAAGCCATGGTGTATGGTACCCTTGAGATAACGAAGGACACGTTTTAGGGACTGCCAGTGAGTTTGGCGAGGGTTATGCATAAATTGAGAGAGTTTGTTTATGGCAAAGGAGATATCTGGCCTAGTGAAGGCAAGATATTGGAGTGAGCCAACGAGTTTGCGAAATGGAGTTGCATCAACACCGGGGGAGGTGTCCAAGGCCGAGAGGGCTTCGGCGGTGCCAAGGGGAGTGGAAACATCCTTTGCTCCATCCATTTTGAATTGGTGGAGAATGTCTTGGATGTAACGATGTTGGGAAAGGAAAAGACCGGTGGATGTAGGTATGACTTCAACTCCAAGAAAATGATGAAGCATGCCAAGGTCTTTGATGGAAAAGGTTGTGCTCAAGGCGTGAATGAAAGTGTTTAAAAATTTGGTGTTGTTGCCCGTGAGGACAATGTCATCGACATAGACCATGAAGTAGCAAATGTTTTGGTTATGTTGGTAGATAAAGAGGGAGGCATCGGCCATGGACTTACGAAAGCCGAATTTAAGAAGAAAGTTGGTGAGCTCATTGTACCAAGCTCGAGGAGCTTGTTTTAAGCCATAGAGGGACTTCTTGAGTTTGCAAAGATGATTTGGAAATTGAGAATTGACATAACCCGGAGGTTGGGTCATGTAGACATCCTCATGGAGAGTGCCATGGAGAAAAGCATTGTTGACGTCAAGTTGACGCAAAGGCCAATTGCGAGAGAGAGCAATGGAAAGAATGGTACGAATGGTGATTGGTTTTGTGACGGGACTAAAAGTGTCAAAGTAGTCCTTGCCATATTGTTGGTGAAAGCCTTTGGCTACGAGGCGAGCTTTGAATTTGTCAATGGAGCCATCGGGTTTGCGTTTGATACGATAGACCCATTTACATCCAATTGGTTTGTGATTTGTGGGAGGGACAAGTTCCCATGTTTGGTTATGAATAAGAGCATTAAATTCTAAGTCCATGGCAATGCGCCATTGGGGATCTTTAGAAGCTTGGGTGTGAGTGGTAGGTTCAAGGGATGGTGGTAAAGGATGGAGGGTGGTAGTGTTAATAAGATTTGAGTTGTAGTATTTTGGGTTGGGTTTTCGAGTTCGTGTGGCCGGGTGGGGTAGTCGTGTGAGTGGTGGGGTTGGAATGGTTATTGTCAGTAGAGATGGATTCCAAAGATGGAGAGGGGGTGGTGTTTTGCGGCATAGTAACAGGAGGGTTAGTGGAAGAATTGGATGTGGAGCTGGTTGAGGGTGAGTGAGATGATTGGGCCGAAGGTAGGTGGTTGGTGGAGGATGGGGATGCTGTAGAGGTGGTAGTGGTGTGGGCTGGAGATTGGGCTTGTTGCTGGGCCGCTTGTGGAGGTGAAGTGGGTGAGGGAGAGGAGGTTTGTTGTTGGGCCGGAGATGGCGGGGCAGATTGGGCCACAGGATGGTCTTGTTGAATCGTAGGGTGTGGAATATGTGGAGGAGTAGTTGGGGAGAGAAAGTGGTCGGGTTTTGGAAGTGGTATAGGAGATGGACCATTGGCAGTAAAGGGAAGATATGATCAATGAACTCCACATGCCTTGAGTGATAAAGGCGATGGGTGACCGGGTCATAGCATTTGTAGGCGGATTTGGATGAAGAATATCCAAGAAAGATACATTTTGTGGAGCGAGGGTGTAATTTGGTTTTGGCATAAGGGCGGAGCCATGGGTAACATAGACACCCAAAAGGTTTGAGTTTGGTGTATTTAGGCGGTGTATGGTATAATTTTTCAAATGGTGATATAAAGTTTAGTATTGGAGTGGGTAGACGATTGATTAGGTGGACGGCCGTTTGGAAGGCATGAGTCCAAAAGTCAAGTGGTAGATTGGCATGATGTAAAAGTGATAACCCGTTTCGACAATGTGGCGGTGGCGACGTTCCGCCACGCCATTTTGCTCCGGAGTGTGTGGAGGAGTGGTGAAATGAGAAATGCCGTGTTGTTGTAGGTAGGGAATTAAGCCAATGTATTCGCCACCATTGTCGGAGAAAAGAGCAATGATGGGAGTTTTGAAAAATTTTTCAACAAGTGTTTTAAAAATCGGAAATAAGTTAGAAATGTCCGATTTCTTTTTAATGGGGTATAACCATGTGTATTTAGTGAAGAAATCAACAAAGATAACATAGTATCGATACCCATCATTTGAGGTTTGCACCGGTCCCCAAACATCGGAATAAATAAGTTCAAGTGGTTTAGATACTTTAAAAGAATTTTCACCAAACGGAAGTTTATGACTTTTATTGATAGAACAAGCATCACAATGAAATGAATTATTGGACATATTATTGTAAGAAAGTCCTAAGTTATATAGTAGTTTCTTGAGGACTTTAATAGATGGGTGCCCAAATTTGTGATGCCAAGAAAGTAGGTTGTTGGATTGTGTTGTGCTTGAGTTGAGTTGGATACGTGTTGGAGAGGCATAGTAGACGTCATTAATGTTCACCCCTCGCAAGAGCCGCGCCCCCGTGCGAAGATCCTTAACAAAAAAATGAAAAGGAAAAAATTCAACAGAAACATTATTAGTTTTGCAAAGTTTACCAACGGAGATAAGTCGATTACGTAATTGTGGGACAAGTAAGACATTAGTTAATTTTAGAGGACGAGAAGATGTTGGGAGCGAAGTATGACCGATGTGGGAAATGGAGAGGGCCAAGGACGATTTCATCGGGCCTCCATATTCGGAGAGGGTGTGCAAGAATGCATTGTCGGGTGTAGCATGATCGGATGCACCACTATCAAACATGAGAGATGGTTCTTTCGAAGGTGCTGGTGACATGGAGACGTTGACTTGGGGAGTTTTTTGTGGATTGGGCTAGAGCCAAGTTGTTGTTTTGTAGAAACCGAGCAAACTTGCGACATTCCTTCGTGTCATGACCTGGAATATTACAAAACTGACAAAAAAGGTTATTACGGTTAGTACGAAAATTAGAGGATTGGCCGTGAGAAGTATTGGTGCTGTTCCTCGGGCCGTAGTTGTTGGGCCGTGATTGGCTGCGGGCCATGGTGTTGGGCCTGGACTGGAAGCGGCCCGAAGTAGTGTTGGGAGACCGCTGAGTTTGGTTCACTGTGGTGATTGTGACCGGCTTGTTCTCTAGCAAGGTGCGCTCGTGATCAACCAGTTTTTCATAGAGGTCCGAGAATGAGATAGTGGTGTCACGGTGTTTCAAAACGGCAGCCATTTCTTTGTAGTCCTCGCCAAGGTGGGCAAGGATATGAGCGGTGAGATCGTCATCATCGATTGGTTTTTGTGCGAGGGCTAGTTCATCAGCAATGGCCTTCATCTCGTGAAGGTATTCGGTGACCGGACGGTTTCCTTTCTTGGTGGTTGCAAGCTTGGTGCGGAGGGATAAAATTCTTGAGCGGGAGACACTTGCATAACTAGCGGTGAGACGAGTGAAGAGTTGAAGAGATGTTTCGGCTGAGGAAACAAGGGGTTGGATAGTGTCCGAGCAACTGCCCAGTAATGCACCGAGAAGGATTTGATCTTGCCGAAACCATATTTGGTATTCAGGATTGGGTTTGCCTTCTAGGATTTTTGGTGGTGGTTCGGTTAGGCCATCAACGTATTGTTCGAGTTCAAGACCGGTGAGAGTAGAAAGGATTTGCTTGCGCCAGCATGGGAAGTTATTTGCAGTGAGTCGGATAGGAAAATGAGTGGTGGTTGAAAGCTGAATGACAGCATGCTTCGAAGCAGCCATGGTCAGCGAGGAGAGGCAGAAAATGCGCAGAGGATCGGAAAAAAGAAAGGGCTCAAGGGAGCTATAATGCTCTTGATACCATATAATGTTTGAATGATTAATATTATTTGCAATGCTTTACAAGAGATATACAATGGTTTAAATACTAGAAATACAACAAGGTAATAGGAGAGTTTAAAGGAATACATTGACTAGCTATTAATATTGATGGAGAGTATCATGCTATTAATGTTGAGGGAGATAATCATGGATGTTAGTTGACCACTGATTGTGTTGACTGTGATGATGTCGTGATAGTTTTCAGGATAGACAAATCTAATATCAGTGGCGAAGCTTGACCCGAAAGTTCGGGGGGTCGGAAGTCACTAGTTTCGGGGGGTCGAAACCCTATATTTACAAAATATTCTATACGAATACTATATAATCGGAACTTCTGCACGAAAATTCGAGGGGTCGGCCGCCCCCTCCTGCCCCAACTAAGCCTCGCCACTGTCTAATATGAAGTGATATAATGTGTGTACTGTAACATCAATAGGTCATTTTTCAAGAAAAAAAATGTATAGGATCAACACTCGATAACTCATAAAACCTATTTCTAATTCTACGTGTGCACTTTTTTGTTTTTCTAGTTAAGACTGTATATGAAAGGTACATGTTAGATATATATACATGTTGTTGATGAAACTTGTATGTGTATCAATATTTACATGCTTTCAAAGTTTTTTTTAACATTACACAATCTAATAGCCATGCATATTACGAATTTAATTAACAATGATCTTTCATCAACTTTGTTGCTGTAAAATAAAATAAATTAGATTCTTACCAAGCTGACTACATCTATGCAATATATATGTAGTTAGCGGTTTCTTATATGTAATAATAGGTTCAAAAACATATATACTATCTTAACATGAAGACCTCACCTAGTGTCATGTATCATACCCCTTTTCATCTATTATATTATAGTGTCTGACTCATTCTTTACTTTTGATAACTCAATTCGTTAATTGCTAAACTATACATTGGTGATTACCTATATATAATACTTATGGTGTGTTTATATAAACGCTAATGATATACCTAAAAGTTAGAACCTCTTAACTAAAAAAGTTTTCGGGAAGTACAAATTTCCGTAGACTAAACCCCTCCTGGTTCACCTTGATTAAACTAAACACTTAGATCAATATACTGCTGGACAAACAAATATAGGGCTAGATATGATTAAAGTGTAAATGAGCCGAGTTGTTCGTAAGTTACTTAAAATTGGGTCATTTAAATGAGCTCAAGCCCAACATAAAGTCAACTATAAGACTTTTATTTAACAAGCCTAATTCAAGCACCCAATCCAATATCAATCTCTGTATAGTGTACACATAAATCATATGTGACGCCGCATATCCCTTTCCCCAACTCGAATATCTTGAAGCAGCGCCAACCTCATTGTTTAGGGTTGTTCATGAGTAGAGTTGAGCCGAATCGAGTTAGGGCAAGTGCGGGCTTAAATCGCTTATAAACCAAGCCGACTCGGATTTGAAGCCGAGTTGAGAATCTATGCTTAAGCTTGGCTTGGCTTGGATTTAGAAAGAAGTTTTTTTTTTTGGTTTTATAACTAAAATATTATTAATTTTAATACTTGTTTCCAAAATTTAATAATATAAAATATTGTTTGATAGTTTAAAAAGAACAATTCCAAGATAAGTTCAACTTAATACATTTTTTTTTTTGAAAAGAAAACTTCATTAAAACACAACTCGCAAGGTCCTCAAAGTGAGGACTTACGAGAAAAACAAACCACAATACATCAAGCCAAAGGACAAACACACCAAGTTTTCCAATCTAAAACTTTCCATCTAGTCCTATTTCGTAACCAAAAATAAGCGGTAGATTTAATATTCTCCACAATCTGTATAGGGCTCCGCCTCTTATCGTTAAAAATCCGGTCATTACGCTCCATCCACAAACTCCAAATGAAAGTGTAGACTATACCCCTCAAGATGTGCTTGTTCCCTTTAGACGCTGACATCACTTCTAGAACACGAACAAGATCCGGCACATCAAAGATAAATGAATGATTAAGGCGACACCACAATTCGATTCGAAACCAAACCTCTTGGGAAAAACTACACCCTGTAAAAAGATGAAGAACTGACTCCAAATCGTTTTGACACAACGAGCAGGCGGTGTCAGGGATAATAACTCCACGTTTAATAAGTTCATCGACTGTAGGAATCCGATTAAGCAAAGTTCTCCATACTAAAATTTTGCACTTAAGCGGAGACCACCCCTTCCATTTAACCAACGCTGTGGAAGAAACCGGATGATCGCTGGAAAGCAACTTTTTAGCCGAAGAAACCGTGAACATCCCATCCGATGTTTCTTTCCACTTCCACGTATCAACCCCGCCTTGCCAGTCTAGATTATGGATATCATCCAAAAGTTGAAATAATTCTGCGATCTCCTCATAAGAAGTAGGCGCAGCTTTCCAATCCCAATACATGGTCTTAACCCCATCCACGCAATGCAACCGATCCGCAACCTTAATCCATTTATTCTTCTCAAGTCTAAAAAGATTTGGGTATAAGATACGAAGCGGAGTATCACGGACCCAAGCGTCTCCCCAAAAATAAAACGAATTGCCATCTCCAATGTGTCCCACAAAAAACGACTTAAGTGGAATGCCATTGGCAGTCTTGCTTTCGCCCACTTTAACTATATTTTTCCACCCACCACTCGAAGCCGCATTACAAGGTAACATAGCCCAAGGTCTACTTGAACCATGACACCCCATAATAACCCTTTTCCACAAGCAATTTTCTTCGGATTTGAATCTCCAAATCCATTTCAATAAAAGAGCATCGTTCACCTCTTGTAACTTTGAAATACCCAAACCTCCTTGTTTTTTTGAAAGGGTCACAATATCCCAAGAAACCCAAGAAATTTTCTTCTCAACGTACGAACCGGACCAAAGGAAACGCCTCATACACATCTCAATAGAGTCGACTACAGCTTTAGGGGCCTTATACAAGGAGAAATAATACACGGGGAGACTTTCAAGAACCGATTTAATAAGAATTAATCGACCCCCTATCGATAAGTGTTTAGCTTTCCAAGAGGCTAAACGCCCCTTGATAACGTCCACGACCGGCTCCCAATTACTTATCTGCGTCATCTTTGCCCCTACTTTAATACCAAGGTATGTAAATGGGTAATCACCCCGCTTACAACCTAATACTTCCATCATATTATCAACCTCCAAATCATCCGTACAAACACCATATATATTAGATTTATGAAGATTTATCCGGAGACCCGAACATAAATAAAAAAATTCGAAGAACCTGGGCAATGCTCTTAATATTTTCACAAGACCATTCACCCAAAATGAGAGCATCGTCCGCATACAAAAGATGCGTCAAATCCGGATCGTTTGCTGAAAAATTAATGCCTTTAAAAACACCAATATTCTTGGCTTTATTAATAACCCAAGAAAGAGCTTCCATAACGATCAAGAATAAAAAAGGAGACAATGGGTTACCTTGCCGAAGGCCCTTCTCACACCGAAAGTCAAAAGTAGGTGAACCGTTAACTAACACCGCAGCTCGAGAAGATATACAAATACCTCGAATCCAATCGCACCATTTCTTGGAAAAACCCATTTGGGACATGACAGAAATCAAAAAATTCCAGTTTACATTATCGTACGCCTTTTCAAAATCAATTTTTAGCAAAAAAGATTTCTTCTTGTTTTTCTTTAACCAAGCCAAAATCTCATTCACCACAAGGGGCCCATCAAGAATAAAGCGGTCAGCCAAAAACGCCGATTGGTTCTCCGAAATCACCTGACCCATTACCCTTTTAATACGGTTAGCAAGGATTTTGGAAATAACCTTACTAATCATACCAATAAGAGTAATAGGCCTATAATCCCTAAGCCCCACGGGAGATTTCACCTTAGGAATCAAGGTTATAAAAGAAGATCCACAACCTGGATTATTAGTACCTGAAGCGTGAAATTCTGCCATAATATTAAAAAAATCTTCTTCGAACAAGTTCCAAAAGCGTTTGAGAAACCGGAAATTAAAGCCGTCGGGGCCAGGAGCCTTGTTAGAACCACACTCGAAAACCGCATCTTTAATCTCCTGTTTTGAAAAAGAATCATCCAAAAATAAACGGCTCTGCTCATCTATGGTCTTCATACCCGAACACACCAAAGACGACCGATCTGAAAACGACTCTTATAAGTGGTTTCTAAAAAAACGGAATACCTCCTTCTTTACCAGCGTCGGTTTTGTAACCCACTCACCACTAATCATTAAGCCCGGGATAGAATTACGAACCTTCCTACCGTTGACAAAGCAGTGGAAAAAACTAGAATTCTCGTCTCCCAACGAGGCCCATTTGACGCGCGACTTTTGTCTAAGATCGCGCGCCTTATGACCCTCAATGGTTTCTAAAGCAACCTTACATTCTGACCATATCCAAACATTAGTATCGTCCGTATCTTGGTTCTCCATTTCAATCTCAATTTCTTGTTTCTCAATTCGCAGCCTAGTCTCCTCAGCCTGTTCCAAAGAACTATAATTATGGTACCACTCTTTTAACCTACCACGCAAACAACAAAGTTTTTTCAAAAGGTTTGAATCGGCCGGACCATTAGCCACCCAATTATCACAAACAGAATTAATAACTTCTATGCAACCGGGTCGTTCAAGCCACGAATCAAACAACCTGAAAGGCTTGGGACCGAAATCGGAGTCTTCAACCGTGAAAAGGATAGGAGAATGATCCGACACGTTCCTTTCCAAAGCCCGAACACACGCATTGGGCCACATATTAAAGACGTTTTCGCAAACAAAAAATCTATCGATACGGCTCCATGTACAAACACCTTTTCGATAAGACATATAAGTATACCTCATCCCTTTCTGGTCGTATTCAAGCAAACCCGAATTATCTATGAATTCATTAAAATCCCGGGTACAAACCGGATCAAATTTTGAGTTCTTTCTTTCAACCCGATCACGTACCGCATTAAAATCACCAAAAATTATCCACCAACCTTGATTCGAACGAATAAGAGAATCAATTCTGGACCATAATTGTCTTTTCTCGATATTCTTTTGAGGCGCATAAACATTCAAAACATTAAGACGTGCAGCCCCTGCCGAACACATGCCCGCAATGTGTAAGAAATTACAATCCTTTGTAACCGTATCTTTAATGAACAATTTAGGATCCCATATGCTCATTAAACCTCCCGAATTACCATTCGCTTTTACAAAGTCGAACTCAAAACCCAAATCTCCCCAGTAATTAGAAACCATATACGAATGAATATCACTCGCCATAGTCTCTTGCACACCAATAAAAGACACCCCTCAATCGTTTTTTATCTTCCTAATCCAACCCGGCTTCCCGCAACCCCCTATCCCTCGTATATTAATCGAGAGACAATTCATTTTTTCACCTCTTGTAACCCTTCTTGGACAATCGCATTCTTAACCAAAACAGTAGCCTCGGATAAGTCAGCACCCAATTTTTCCCCCATTTTGATAGTAGCGTCCACCTCACTATCTAAATGAATAATATCATTCTCTTCCAAATCATTAAAACAATTATTATTTGTGGGGAACTCCTTACGAGCATCATCAATAGGATAGGAATTAAAATCATAGGCATTAGAAATAATATTATCCACATTACCCTCCACTTGTGAACACCCTTGGGCCTTACTACTAGACTCGGCACCACCATGATCACCACTATTTTCATGGCCCAAGACCTCTTCCTGAGTTGCACATTTATCCAAACCCAATAATGGGTCCAAACCAAGTATATCTTCAATACCCTTGGGCTTTTTCCCCACTCTAGCTTTTTCCAAACTACTAGAGTAGGCCGGGTTAACTTGGCCCACTAACTCCAATCCTTTTTTCTTCCTTTTGTTTATCACATTTGATTCAATCTCAAAGTCAACTGTATCATTATTAGCAGATTCAAAATCAAAAAGGTTTCCTGGGATAAAGTCCTCTTTTTCAGGAAACTCCACCACATTAATTGGGGAGTTAATATGACCATTAAAAACATTAGGAGTTTCCAAAATTTGTGCCTCCAAGCCTGAACCGGAAACCTTCTCGCCGGATTGTGAAACGTCATCACCATCCTGATTAAACTGCTCGCCATCTTCCATATCAGCATGGCCTTTATCCGACGACTCATCAGGAATCTTGTAGAACTCTGGCACCCACACCCCGGCTTCTTACGAGACCCAAATACGATATTTTTTAGCCTTCCATGTCAACGTGATTTCTTCGTCTATCCTCTTCCCTTCTCCAACAAGAACCCCGAGATACTCATAGGACAAATCAGCATCATCATCAGATCTCGGTGCTTTATGAACGATCGGCCAACCATCTCAATGACAGCATTATCCACGAGATGTAAAGGTACCCCAACTAACTTAATCCAAGCCAAACGATCATACCCAAAATTCTGACCCTCCCAAATATCAATTGACGAAAACCGCCCTAGAATCTCCCTGGCAGCGTCACGTACAACAATAGCAGTAACATTATCATCAAACGAAACGAGCACCGATAGACCGCCCATGTATTGCACCTTGCCTAAACCCGGGCAGATCTCGTGAAGAATGATATAGATATTCTTAAGAGCATCTAAATCCATCATTCTCATTACCAATGCCTTCCCATGTAACGTAGAAAATGCCTGCACACTATCATCAATAACCAGCGTCTTCAACGATTGTCTCCCCAATAGTGTATCTGTAAACGATCGGGACCCATTAAATAATGTTGTAGGAGGTCTAGTTTCATTCCTATTGACGTCTTCAGCATTCGTCTTTTTTGGAACTTTCACCGGTTGTTGCTTGATTTCACCTTCTTCAAGAGTAAACCTTGCCAAGTTGGCCTTTAAACAACAATCCCCAATACGTGTGTTACAAATCTTTCGAACTACCTCCCTTTGATCTTTAACATCAAGGAAGGAAACAAAACCGAAACGATTACCTGCTCTATCCCTTTTGCGAGCGATATAAATATCATAAATATCTCCAAAACCTCTAATGAATTCTGAAAGATCATTGCCGCTGCACTTCTCCGGGAGATTAGTGATGAAAACCTTGGTGATCCTGCACAAGATAGTAGCCGGAATGGTGGCTTCCGACCGGTCATGCCTAGAGAGCGTTTTGAGTATGTATATCAAAACGATTTTAAAATCAAAGTTTTCAACTTAATACATTACATGCCAAAATCAAATTCAACTAAATATAAAACAAGTTTCAAATTAAAAAAAAATGCAGTATATGTTAATTAGCATCCTAATCAACACCAAAATATGTTTCACTTTTAAATACATGCAAATAATAACCATTTTTTTAATAACATATTATAACTATGTAAAAATAAAATATATTGTAAGTAAAACAATCCGAGCTAGACCGACTGGTGCTAACAAGCAAGACAAACTGAGGTAATCTGGCTCGTTACAAATCGAACCGAGCTAGGCTCACTTTCTAACCAAACCGAGATGGCTTGACTCGGTTTTAAACCGAAACATATCAAACAAGCTTAATCCAAGCTAAGTCATAGCAAGCATTTATGGGCCAAAATCGAAGCCTTTTATGTACATACGATAGGCCTGCTTTTAATTTCTCTATCCAGGCAGGCCTCGTTAACCTGCTTATATCGCAATCGTTCTATGTTCTATCACTCACTCACAATCGATTATTCTTTCCCTCACATACTGTTTGGTGAGAATAATCTGAAATCCGGACAACCCTGTCGGTATGATTATGTATTTATCTTTTGATTTTGTTGTGAACTGATTATGAATTTATGATTGACTCATCACCTACTTCTGATTGTGTAAATTTCTACTTGAAAGTATGTTAAATTTCTAATATGTATATTTATAATGAATTTGTTATCTAATTTTTATGTCTGCAACGAATAATGATATGTGGGTGAGCATTAATATCTATATCCGTTTATGCACACCAGGTGTTTGATGAAATGCTTTATTTCCAAAAGAACCCTGTCACCCTTTTCTTGGAATAGATTATGAAATGGTAACAGATATGATTATGCATTGTTACATGGTGCCTTTAAATGGCTAGACTTTCATAGCTTCATTCTATAATTTATACTGCATTTTTATGATAATCGATCCTTTGTCATATGGTCGGTTACTAAGTTGTTTGTTTATGTAGCTAGCTGCTTTGTAAATTGTAATTGGCCCTTGTTATTTGTTAACTTTGCATGTTTTTTTGTGTTAGTTAAGGGATATAGCATATTTTTAAGTCTCGATTATTAGAAAAATAACAAATGAATGAAAATGAATATGAGTCGTAAAGAAGGAAATAAAAAACCGAAGTTTGATTCATCGAATGAAAGCAAGAACAAGTATATAAAACCAGTGACGTTAGTACCATGAATAATTTAACTAAGTGATGACTTGACGAGAACAAGTGTATTTTGATATGTGTTATGTACGCTTAGTATGATATGTGGTGTTATTCTTTAAACAATCTATTGTTATTTTGATACGTATGGTTAATTGTTTGATTTTATATTTGTTACATACAGCAAATTGTTCGTTCCCTTTCTTGGATCTGGGGACGAAGTTGTAAAACCAATGAAGACGATAGGCTCCCAAATTACAAAGGCAGCTAGAAAAATTTATCTACGCCACTACTCTACCAAAAAATCTTCTGTAGATCCCTTTACCGCACACCCGTCCCACCACCACCTCTCTGCCATTGAATCCAAATCCCAACTCCTGAAATCCTACACTGTAACTCCCCCGATCAAACCTTGGCCCCAAAAGCTCTACCCTAGACGCCTTGTATCCATTATTACTCAGCAGCAAAACCTCGACCTTTCCCTCCAAATCTTTTACCACGCCGGTAAATACCACCCAGGATTTGAACATAATTACGAAACATACCACTCCATCATCCACAAACTCTCTCGTGCTCGAGCCTTTGAACCGGTTGAAACGCTTCTTTCTGAGTTGCAAAAATCAGGCATCAAGTGTGGGGAGAATCTTTTTATCGATGTCTTACGTAATTATGGACTTGCCAGCCGTCCTAAAGACTCTTTACGCATATTTTTGCGGATCGAGGACTTTGGTGTCACAAAATCCGTACGGTCTTTAAACACGCTTCTAAATATTATGATCCAGAATAGAAAATATGAGTTGGTGCATGCTTTGTTCAAAAACAGTCAAAGGAAATTCAATATCACACCAAATGTGTTCACTTGTAACATTCTTTTGAAAGCATTTTGTAAAAAAGGTGACATAGAAGGTGCACTCAAGGTGTTAGATGAAATGCCAACGATGGGAATGGTTCCAAACGTTGTGACTTACACTACTATACTAGGAGCTTATGTTTCCATAGGAGATATGGTGGGTGCAAAGAGAATGTTTGATCAGATTCTTGACAGAGGATGGACTCCTGATGCCACAACGTACACAATTTTAATGGATGGATTTTGTAAGCAAGGGAGGTTGGCGGATGCTGTGAGAGTAATGGATGATATGGAGGATAATAAAGTGGATCCCAATGACGTTACTTATGGGGTTATGATTGAAGCCTTTTGTAAAGAGAAAAAAACCGGCGAAGCTTTAAATTTGTTGGATGATATGATTGAAAAGAAATATGTGCCGACTTCTGCTCTTTGTTGTAGATTGATTGACGCTTTGTGTGAAGATGCGAAAGTTGAGGATGCATGTGATCTATGGAAAAAGCTCTTGAGGAAGAATTGTACTCCTGACAACGCGATATCAAGTACACTTATACATTGGCTGTGTAAAAAAGGGAAGATTTTGGAAGCAAGGAAGCTGTTTGATGAATTTGAAAAGAGTTCAATTCCAAGTGTTTTAAACGTATAATACACTGATTGGTGGTATGTGTGAAATGGGAGAGTTATGTGAGGCTGGCAGGTTATGGGATGACATGGTGGAAAAGGGATGTGTTCCTAACGCGTTTACATATAATATGTTGATTAAAGGGTTTTGTAAAGGTGGTAATGCAAAGGAAGGAGTTAAGATTCTAGAAGAGATGTTGGATAAACGGTGTTTGCCAAATAAAACCACTTATTCTGTATTACTTACGGGTCTGTGTGAGTCGGGGGATGAAGCAGAAGTAATCAAAGTACTTGATATGGATATGAGTGGACAGCTTATTGATTCAGATGTTTGGCAACTTCTTGAAACCAAGTTTGGTAGTAATGTTAGTAAGAAGAGAAATGCAGTGCAAACTAGGGTTTGATGAGAATGTCGTTTTTTGGACTGCAATGATATCGTCGTACTCACAGAACAGAATTTTTCTGAAGCTGATTTTGAAATTAAAGAAAATGAAAGATGCATATTCCGGTCCAACCCACCTGATCCAATGGTCTGTTACTTGTCTGGTCCTCTCCTCAGGTTTTGATTTCTGCACTTCACCAGTTTCGATTCTGACTGGCTAGACTGGAAAAAAATAAACAGACTTACCGCAGTGATTAGGTAAGCATGGGAATGTGATGCCGATGCGGTATTAACAAAACCTGGTAATTTACCAAAATTCTCCTCATCTTCGTCTGCGATTTTGAGTTTCTTCCATAGTGTCATCTTCATCTGCATACTGAGATTCTGATGGTTATAATTTTACATATTTATAAGAAATTGGGTCATATAGGAGAAACGCTGATGGCGGATGCAGGTCTAGTGCGACAAAAGTTCATTGATTGTTGGGAACTTGAAATTATTTTGATAGTTGATGATTTTATACTTGTTGAATGTTTTTGTTATTTTGTTTCTTGCGAGTTGCGACTGTAGTCTGTAGGCAGAGTTCCTTTTTATGAAGATTACTGGCCCTTTAAACATGCAGCACAACTCAAAATATTGGCACAACAAATGTTTTCGGTCCAACCCAGACTGGACCGACCGTATTCCTGTCCGGTGTTGGGTTATAGATTTTGTGGTATTCTGTATTCAGGGTCATTTCGACCAGCTTGTGTCAGTCTTCGAGGTGAGGTTAATATAAATGTAACTTTTGTCATGGGCAGGCATAAATGAATGATGTTATGTATATGATATGATATTAAATATCGAATGGGTTTATGAACTACTTTTGTTGGATATATAACAGCACTTGTCTCATTTAGTTTTGACTTTGGAATAAGTTGTAATTGCCGTCCATTGACGACAATTGGTGAGGTGGGTGCAAGTAACTCCAATAGTCATATGAAACTTCACTAGTGTTAATGAATCTTTCATGTTTTTGTTTTTCTACATATGCCGTGGAATTAATGACATTGTTGATTTGGACCAAATGATACCAAAAAAATTGTTTCTAAAAGTTTAAACACAAACACTTTTTGAAAGTAAAAACAGTAGTAATCTTCCAAGGAAATCATGCATACGATCTCGACCATTAGCTCAACGCCTCAACGGAGACGCATTTGATTGTTGATAAAATTTGTTAAACTAACGTAAAATAACCAATTTATCCGTATATATACAAATATAACCCTAATTATACATTTCATTAAGGACTCAAACCGAACCATTTTGTGTAGGAATCTGTCTACGATGGAATATGTTGGAACCTATCATACTGGTTGGCAGGTTGGAGTGGGGCTAAAAACCGGTTTGGGACTTTGGGGGCAAAAAAAACCAGTTTTTTTACATGTTTTCAAACTGGTTAAGGCTGAAACCGGGTCTTCAAGATGAAATGACAAAATGGTCCCAAACCGGAAAAACTGAGTCGGGCTCAAACCGGTTTTTTCACTGGGTCGTTTCTTATTATTTTTACAGCTCAAGTCTTTGAGATATAATAACAGGTTAAAAAAGTAAACAAATAAAAATAAAAAAAATTAATTAGTCCATAAAATGGCTCACATGATCTGGTATTCTGGTTGATAATGTAGCCAGCCCACTAATTTCATAAAAAACTGGGTATTCAGCCCATTAAAAGACCATAAAACACACCAGATCAACGGACAAGATACATGCCACGTGGCATACAAAACATTCATTTGCGTATATAAATTTTCCAATCCCCTAATTTCTGCTTAACCTCTTTCCACTATTTGTTTCTAGGGTTTGTTTTCCTCTCATCAATCCAAGCTTCGAAGGTATATTAATATTATTAAATCTTCTTCAATCCCTAAATAACGTTTATGTAATCATCACTCTGTTGATATCTGTACATGTTCATTGATACGATTGCAGACAGATTGTGTAAGGATGAAGCCGGTCTTCGTTGGGAATTTCGAGTACGAGACACGTCAGTCGGATCTGGAGAGATTGTTTGGCAGATATGGAAGAGTTGAACGCGTTGATATTAAATCTGGTATTTTTTTTTTATAAAAAAACTTGTTTGCATTATTATTAGTTCATTTATATATGTTCCATTCGATTAGAAATATATACGTTGTAGTAGAATCTCATATTTAGCTAATGTTTTAAAAAAATGATTACTTGGAAGTTTAGAAGTCTGTATATGTAAGTATTTGTAGGCAAAGTTTAAAAGAACGGAAACGAGCCTTGACGTGTTTTCCTTTTGCCTCATGAGGCGTAAGCCTCAAGGCGAACCGAGGCGTAAGCTCGAGGCGCAGTCAAAAAAGAAATATAAAAATTATGTGTCTAAAAAATAAAATACTTGACCTAGAAAAGTCTAAAACATCAAAAACACACGTCAAAAATAAAATAATTGACCCAAAAAGTCTAGAACACCAAAAAAAAAAGCACATAAAAAACACCGTAAACCACCAGAGGCGCACATTTTCTTAGCGACATTTTCTTAGAGGTGTATGTACAATCTGAACCCCATGAGGTGCGCCCCAGACTCGTTTTCTTAGAGTTTCACCTCGAGGCGCACGCCTCACCTGTTTTTTTAAACCATGTTTGTAGGCTATTTTGCAGACCAAGAGTGTAAGGTTATTATGTTTGTTTTGTTTTGTTTTTAAAAGCAGCCGCTTTGTTAATCAATCTCTATTTGATTGGTGATTTGTCATTACCCTTGATGTATATTGTGTTTTAAATGGTTCAATTACCGTTGTGGGTTAGCATATAATTGACTGTAAGACTCATAGATAAACTGATGTGCATCTCTGTCGGTAGTGTGTGTATTTCGCATGGGAGGCTCTTAGGGTAGCTGGGGAGGACCCACGCTAGGGCCCGTTTTAATCGGGGCACTTTTTTTTAATCAAATTCCTAGATACATATGTTTTATGTGTGTGTGTGTTTTAATAGAAAACCATTTTTAAATTTAAAACTTTGGCCCATTGACAACTCATTTAAATCTCAAAAACTTATTAGCTTATTTATAAGCCAATACTCATTTAACCCAAAACTTAAGGTCCAAGGGGCGTATTTTTAGTAGCCCGGACAAAGCACGTAAATCTTCAGGGACACCACTGGTATTTGGGCATAGCCTTTTGGGGGGCTATTTTAGGGATTTTGGGGAAAAGTTTCTTGGTTTAAGTGTTTGTTTTGACGCAGGAACAGTCAACTAGAAGAATAAGAGCTTGTATCTTGGCTCTTCAATTCTACCTTCTCACTTTCTACTCACAAGTGGAATCTAACTACCTTTCATTCACTCAATCATCCACCTTCTCTTACATCATTGCATGCCATTTTCAATAAGGGTTTTAATGGCGGGATCTGTATCATGTCATGCCTTCCATCACTTATCCTAAAGGGCTCATGTTCTATCCTGCCATGCCTTCTATTTCTGAACACATGCTGTCTTAATGGTGAAGCATACTTAGCACTTGAGAAATGGGTTTAATCTTATATAGTTCCATCACCATGATTTACTTGATCTTTCAAGGCTTCTCTACATATTTGCAGGTTTTGTGACTTTATTTAGTTAGTGATGGAAGAGAAACCTTGTTGAGATGCATGTCACATGTGCAATCTTTAAAATAAACTTGTTTCATCTTTCAGTTCAATGCCTTACTTTTTTCTCTTTGCAGGATATGCTTTTGTTTACTTTGATGATGAACGTGATGCTGAAGATGCAATTCGTGCCCTTGATAACACCTCATTTGGACATGATAGGCGCAAGCTGTCTGTGGAATGGGCTCGGGTATGACTTGCAGAACATTAAATGCCACTTACTGTTTGACTTCTAGTATTACTATAACGTAAAGAATTTTGATCTGAAAATGACGTGTGGCAGGGTGAGCGTGTTCGACACCGTGATGGATCAAAGTCAGTGGCGAACCAGAGACCAACTAAAACATTGTTCATAATAAACTTTGACCCGGTTCACACAAGGGTCCGAGATATTGAGAAGCACTTTGAGCCTTATGGAAATGTTCTCCACGTTCGCATCAGGCGCAACTTTGCGTTTGTTCAGTTTGAAACACAAGAAGAAGCCACAAAAGCTCTTGAATGCACACACATGACGTACGTATTTTTGTTTTCTTACTTATATTGATTTAAGCTATTAAAGATGACACTGCATTTTTATTTTATGTTTTTGGTTGCAGTAAAATACTGGATCGGATGGTGTCTGTGGAGTATGCTCTAAGGGATGACAGTGAGAGACGGTCTCGTTCAATCAGCCCTAGAAGAGATTATGGGCGGCGAGGTGATAGTCCTTATAGGTCACCAAGTCCTTACAGAAGAGGTAGACCAAGTCCTGATTATGGGCGGGCTCGTAGCCCAGTGTATGATAGGTACAATGGGCCATCCTATGACAGACCAAGGAGCCCTGTGTATGGGAGATACCGCAGGTAAAGTTTTTTTATCTGTGTTATTGTATTTTGTAATATTTATTTTGACTGTTTGGATGAGGACTTTGCAATACAATTGTATGCTGAACATGTTTTTATCCCTTAACAGCCGGTCCCCTGTTCGAAGGTCAAGAAGTTGACAGACTGGTTGATGGTTTTATGGGTATGCGGTTAGCCATTTGATACTACATATTGCATTTTCTGTTGGTCTGCAGTAGTTATATGTTTAATATTGTAGGTTCTGGAACTGGTTGTTTATGTTAGCCTTGTGTCTAAACTTTCTATGGGAGTATTGTTGAACTTTTTGGAGTTGGTAGTTTAATAGTGATGGTACTTTGTACCTACTTCTATTATGATCGTAGTTTTATCTTCCTATATAGTCTTTTTAATTGGGTATAAATTGAGGATTTATCTTGAGTCTCCTCTTGCGGTAACCCATGCCCTTTTATATGCGTATTTTTTTTTAATTCGATATGATACGTGAGGAAAGGTGCTTTTTATGTGAGGTTGATAAAGATATATGCAAAAATATTACACTCACAAGTGTTGGATATTTAGACCAGCCTTTTAAGCAATGTTTTAAAAACTGGTTCATACCGGCTGGTTGAACATCCTGGTTGAACCGTCTGGTATGGCCTGTTATCGACTTATCGTTTCTGAATCAAGACTGGTGCGATATAAAATCCGGTTTTGAACAATACTTTCAAGATATTATGCATTAGAAAAGGAAAAAAATAATGTTCTTGTACATTAATAGGTGCCACGTCAGGGCATGTGTAGTGGGCATCGTTGTCCGGCGTTTTAGCCACCCATAGCGCCGGGAACACCGCCCCGCCGGCGCTATGGTGGCGTTTTGAGCTTGCAGGTTAAGGTGATAGCGGCCGTTTTGTGTAGCGTTGTTTTTATTATTATTATTATTATTATTAGGGTTTGGGAATTGGGGGAAAAAGATTGAAGAAGAAGAAGAGGGTTGGAGGCAAGGATGAAGAAGAGGGTTGAAGGAGGAGGATGAAGAAGATGAGTTTTTTGTTGCAGGTTTTTTGTTATACTCTTGTTTTTTTTTTTTTTTTGTTGAAGATGGAGTATTGTACTCTTGTTTATTATATGGTATTATTATAGATTAATAATAATAATAACAATAATAATAATAATAATAATAAAAAACAATAAAAAGCAATGATTACCCAATCATTTATAACCTCCTTTCCACTACACCCTCTTTTTCCATAACCCCACATAACCCCCCTTTTATTACTTTTTAATATTTTAATATCATAACCCTCACATAACCCCCATCACTACACACACTCTCATAGTGATCAACTATCTTAGAAGGCATAATCACCAATTTCACTTAAAATTATGAGACATACGGCAGCAGCACCTAACGTGAGTGTCACACCACCAAAATTTTGAAAAACAAATACATGTCAAATTAGGACAAACCTGCCACTAATCATTAATCATGTTGTAAGTGCAAGTTTATTTCGTGTTTTCATTAACTTTCACGTGAAGTGGGTCAAATTAGGATGGATTTGTTTTTTTTTTTTTAACAGCAAACCAACATATTATTAGAGAGCTAGCAAGGAGCTAGCAAAAAAAGTCCAGAACATACAACCGAAGAAAAAACAACCGAATAGAACAACCCGAAAAAAAACCAACAGCCCGGGCCTATCCATTTTCCGAGTGTCAAACATACACCAAGCATTCCATGACATATCCGACATCTTCTCACGATTCGTTATCCACAAGTAACTCATCACTTTAATCTCGTCCACAATTTTCCGCACCAAAACCTGTTTTTGATTGAAAATAAAGTCATTTCTAGCCCGCCAAATGCTCCAGAACCCCGTGAGGATTACCCCATAAAACGCCTTCCTCACACGATCTCTGTGTTTGGCTGTATGATGCAACTTCAGAAGATCCTCAACATGAAATACAAAGACGTACGTTTGGCACATTACACCACGCAAAGATAACCTGCCAAACATAAAAAACAACCGGGCACCTGGTAAAGAGGTGCTCAACCGACTCCACCGTTAAATCACACAACCTACACTGTTGCGTCTCAAGCTGGATGTTACGTCTAACCAATGCTTTCGCAGTCGGGAGTCTATCTAAGGCTGCACGCCATGCGATTATACCTATTTTCTTTGGAACCCATTTACACCATTCAAAATCAGAAACCGGTAGATTATTATATGCCTCGAACAAACATTGCCTCATGTTTTTGACCGAAAACCCAATGGAACCTCCACCCGACCAGGTCCATGTATCAGACCCGATTGACAGCTCAACATCAAACATGAGCATGTTTAAATCAGCAAACTGCTGCTGCTCATCATCTGTGAAAGCCAATCTCTTCCAATCCCAAGCCAATAATAGCGATCCATTTTGTACCTTCAAACGCTCAGCAGTATAACAAAACCGATTCTTTTCAAGAGCATACAATAGAGGGAACTATAAATTCGGTGGCCTTTTGAATTGGTATAAAAAACATCAGTTTGTCTTTTTGCCCTCCAATTATTCAGAGCCGGTCCAACGTTTTTGACGGCCCTAAGCGAACTATAAATTCGGGGGCCATCCATGTAAATTCTCAAAGTTAGAGGCCTAACCTATAAAATTGAAATATACTTACCTGCATGTATCTCTCTACCTCTACCCTCCTCCCTCTATAAATAAGTTCCTAAATCAACCCTAAAAAGAAAAAAATAATATCCAGCCATGACAGAAAAATTAGCTAATAATATCTCAGACCTCTTTCCAGCATTGGCTTACGATGTAGCAGCGTATAATCTTTATGGCTCTCAAACTGTGCTTAATTTCCCTGGCATGTTCGTCTATCCATGGGCTTGCGACCTAGACACAGATCCAGATCCAAGGTTATTATGTCCTCTGATGATGAGTGATGACAATACTCAGGACAAATGATACTTTCCAGTTAATCGTCGTCGTCTAATTGTAGATGATGTTATACTGTTTTTGGTGGTTTGAAACTTTTAATCCTGCTAATAATAATGGTTTTTTGTTGGTTACACTATATGATCAAGGCTGCACATCTTTGTTTCAAGGCTGCACGACATCAAACAAGGCTGCACACTTAGTATATAATCGGACCAAAGAACAGGAGCAAAACAGATCATATCAGAATGTTTTGAAGGCTACAAAAGGACTAAAAAGACCATTATACCCTTACAGTTAATATAGTTATTTTGGCGCCAAAAATTTAATCAAACCGGTGGGACAAAACATCAAAACGGTTCAGAAGTGAAGACACAACCATTCGAAAAGTATATATATCAAAGACAAGGCACAAAATCAGTTATCAAGATTGTTTCATATACACAATCCTCTAGTCGAAAACTTCCAGAATTCATTTATTCTTATTGTTCTTTTGTATCAAATACATATTTCATTCAATATTATCATATCATTCGTTCGTATTTTGTGTCCATTATACTAGTAATTCATAATTGATTCCGCTGCAAATCTGATCTGGGCCAACAGGAATGGGCTTGGCTATGACTTGCAGAACATAAAATGCCACTTACTGTGAACTTCTGGTATTACTTACTATAAAATAATTCTGATCTGAAATTGACATGTGGGTTGTGGCAGAGTGAGCATGTTTGACGCCATGATGGATCAAAGTCAATGGCGAACCAGAGACAAACTAAAACATTGTTCATAATAAACTTTTACCCTATTCCGTGGTATTGAGAAGCACTTTGTGCCTTATGGAAATGTTCTCCACATTCGTATAAGGCGCCACTTACATGAGGTTTGCATTTTCTTGTTATTATTTTGATGTAAGCTCTCAAAGAGTCAAAGATGACCATGTATTTGTGTTTGGCTGCAGTAAAATATTGGATCAGGTGGTATCAGTGGAGTATGCTCTAAGGGATAGTAGTGAGAGACAGTCACGCGCAGTCAGCCCTAGAAGAGATTATGGGCGGCAGGGTGATAGTCCTTATAGGATATGATATGTACAGTGGGACATCCCATGACAGGCCAAAGAGTCCTGCTTATGGGAGATACCGCAGGTAACATTTTTCTTTTTTGCGTTATTGTATTGGGAAAACTTTCCTTGACTATTTGGATGAGGACGTTGCAATGCCATTGTACGCTAAACATGTTTTTCTTCCCTTATAGTCGGTCGCCTGTTCGAAGGTCAAAAAGTTGAGAGACTGGTTGATAGTTCTGTTGGTATATGGTTAGTCACTTGATACTGTGTATTTTTTTTATCCGATATGATATGCGAGTAAAAGGGTTAGTTTTTTCTTATAATATACTATTGGATATATAGTAAGTCCGATGTAATTAAAAGTCGAGGTCAACGTAACCCGACCCGGTACGATCGAAGAGTTACACGTTGGTACACGAATCAGATAAGTTCATGTGTTGGTGGATTATTATTTCTGAAATAATAATAGTTTTGAACTCGAGGGATTAAATAGTAAAAGTTTACACTTTGACTAGTCAAATGGTCAAGTGTATGACTTTGACTAATTAAGTGGTGGGAAAATGACCAAAATAGCCGTTGACCGTGTATTTTGCACAAATAGCCCTCTCCACCCTCTTTGGAGAGACGGGACACGGCTCCCAACGAGCCTGAACATATACAATCTTAAAACTAAAGGTGAGGTTGATAAAGATATATGCAATATATGACATAGACAAGTGTTGGATCTTGAGACCAGCCTTTAAAGAAATACATTATTGATTGGTGATTAATGTTGTTGATAAGAGATACAAAAACCAATTGTGGGTAGGGTAGGATTGCTGGTGCTGTCTTAAGTCATTTAATGTTATGTCTCTACATAATGTAATTCTTCTTCTGCCATGGACCTTTGTTGGTTGGTTTCTTTGGAATGGTTTGTGTTTTTGATACTATAATAATATTCACTTATTTTCTAACCAACAATACAGCATTACTTAAAATATTTTACACAATTAAAAATATAGTAGTTTTTGTTTTTCATGGGTTATAGTGACTCATATCCATTTTTTTTTCATCCAAAAAATACACCTGTACTACTCTTAAATTTTGACATATTTTTTTAGTTATTTTGACCTATGGAGGCTTTTATATGCACTTGTATAAGTAACTTGTTTTGCATCCAGGACCCCATACATAATCTGGGTTAGATAACAAATTCTACAATTTATACCTTATCCATAACAATAAATCCTCCACCAAGAAAAAAAAAATAGAGAAGTCGTCAAAACTTTAAACTTGAATAATAATAACTTACAAAACAATAATAAAACGGTTTCGTGGTGTAGTTGGTTATCACGTCAGTCTAACACACTGAAGGTCTCCGGTTCGAACCCGGGCGAAGCCAATTGTTTTTACCCATTATTTTCAGTCACCTTCTGTTCACTGTTATCTTTCCTTTTTTTCCCCTCGGACCCATTGGTGAATTTGCTACTCTCTCACGCACAAATGAAATTTATGATGTTTAGATTGTGTGTTGTGGCTCGTGATTCACAAAGCTAGCCACGTAGATCGTTTACACGAGAACACCCACGTGTCATTGACCACGGGAGCGACCCAACGCGATGAAGGTTACGATCGTTAGCGGGCATTTGACCGTTTGAAATTTAAAAAAAAAATTATTTTTTTACCATTTTCATTTATTACAATTTACTTAATATATATTTACTACCATTCTTCACTACCAATCTTCATCTTCATCTTCTTCACACCTTCACCCAATTTTTAATTCTTCATCTTAAAAATCAACCAAAATCATGGTGCAATGGACTGAGAAGGAGGAACTAGACTTAATAATCGCGTGTAATCAACTTGAAGCCGCGGACCACAGGGGAAAGTCCTAGTGGAATTTGGTAACCTTGTCAGGGGTACTAAACGTACTTGTGATTTGATCTCTCACAAGTATAGGGATCTGAAATCAAAGTGTAAAAACTTCGAAATCGCGTATAAAAAAGTCTCCAAAGATCTCCCCGGCGAAACCGAAGACGTGCTACTAGCTTTTACGCAAGTGGAGTATCTTTCAGAGGTTGGGCATGATTTTCACCACGTTTCGGCATGGCAAATGTAACGCACAAGCTCAACCTTACGTTAGTTTTTTTTATATATTTGCAATGGTTTTTATTTTAGTGTAGTTTTTTTTAGTGTAACTTTTTTTAATGTAATGTTTTTTAGTGCAATGTATTTTTTTATTTAATGTAATGTTTTAAAAAATGTTTTGTAAAATATTTATGTTTTATATTTATTAATTTGGTAAAAAATGACTCGCTCACCTTGAGCCACAACAGGATCAAGTGAGCAGGTAGCGGTCGCGAGCCAATGACACGTGGGAACCTACTTGGCGCAATATTATTGGATCAAGTTGTGGTTCACCTTTAACCACACCATATAGTCTTATCGATACCGATAAAAAAAATCAAACCTAATCTATCGGTAAGGCATCTAGTACTCGTTACAAAATGCTTTCTCAATATAATATTAGTGTAGAACTATACCAATACTGAAATATTGATACTGAAACTTTCAAAAGAGAGTGTACCAAGTATCATACCGAAATTTTTAAAAAGGAGTCTATCGAGTATCATACTAAATCTATAAGTACCTGGTACCAAATACTCATAATCTGTTAATACTCGGTAGCAGCAAATAGGGATGAGCTCGGGACGGGATCGATACCGAACCGATACCGATCCCGACAATACCGATACCGAAAAGTCCAAAAACCCAATACCGATCCCGATACCGAACACATACAGTACGGTACGGTATCGGTTCGGTACCGGTATGGTATCGGTATTTTGCCTTAAAATAATACCGATACCGTACCGATCTCGTACCGATACCGATAATACCGAAACCGAAAATCCATAAATATGGATACCGATACCGATAACCCTCGGTTCGGTATCGGGATCGGTATTCGGGCTTGAATGCTCATCCCTAGCAGCAAATACTCATCCCACTAGGGCTGTTCACGAGACGAGCCGATCCGAACGAAGCTTTGCTCGTGCTTGGCTCGTTTACAAACCGAACCGAGCGGAGCGGCTCGTTTACAATCGAGCCGAAAAACCGAACAAGCATTCTTCGAGCGCAAATTTTTCGAGCGAGCGCCGAGCGAGAATCGAGCGGAGAATAATATGAACGATTATAAAATTGGGATGTTTCCTTCGATGTTTTCATTGTCGGGTGACAACTAAGGTCAAAATGTCCGATGCTAACACTAATATTGAGATCACAGTGTCCAAGGATAAGGCTTAGATTGAGGCTGGCGAGGTGATGAGCATACGTCAGACAACAGTTGTTGCATTGTGACGTAGGTGTAATATCAAGTGACAATTAGCGATGAACGACTATTAACATAAAGAAGTCAAGACTATCACCTCATGACTTATTGTTTTACTATTAAATCTAGTGTTAATTTTTTATTGTGTTAAGTGGCCTGGTTATATTTTGTTTGCATATACTGAGACAAATCTAATAGAATCTTTTATATAAAGCCATAAATTTATCTATAAATTGTGTGTATATTTATTATTAAATAAATAAAAATATATTCGAGCCGAACCGATCCGAGCGTACCTTTGCTCGTGCTTGGCTCATTTACAAACCGAACCGAGCCGATCGGCTCATATACAACCGAGCGGAAGAATGAGCGAGCATTTTTCCGAACGAGCGACGAGCGATCCACGAGCGGCGAGCGATTTGAACAGCCCTAATCCCCACTGCCAGTAGTTTCGTCAAGTACTTGTGCCGAACAATACCAATACTGAAAATACCGATTCCGAATTAAAAAAACAAAAGAAGGATAATCTATCCAAACACTCACGTTACTGCCGACATTTTCATCAATTCAAATATCTGAAAACTGAATCAAATTTGGATCAATCAATCACTAAATAACTATGAACAAACAGTTAGACTTGGAACACGTGTTGAGAAAATCATGGTACCGGTTAAGGCTATCGGTTCGGGCTCCATCTAGGGTTCCAACATGGGACGCTATTGTTCTCACAGCAGCTAGCCCTGAGCAAGCAGCGCTCTATGAATGGCAACTCAAACGAGCTGTACGGATGGGTCGGATCTCCGACTCCACCGTTACTCTTGCTGTACCCGACCCGGATGGCCACCGGATTGGTTCCGGTGCCGCCACTCTCAATGCCATTCTTGCCCTAGCCAATTATTATAAAAATTCTCAGGTAATTTAGTTTAATTACAGTTTTACTGATTAGTGTTAAGTGATTAACTGTTAATTGTTACTCAGTTTATGGTTATTGTTTGTAGGTATATATATTATGAATATTATACCTTTTCTCTATATATTTTCTGATTTGACTGATAAATATATTTACATCAAACTATATAAGTATATATAATATATGAAAGATCTAAAGTTGATCTGTTTATTAGTCTAAGCTGGATTTAATAGTAGATTTTGGCGGCTTATGTTATGTGATCGCTGATCAATCGTTCCGTGTTTGTGTAATTGGTACGACTAAATGTTTATTTACGCTTTTAAGTTCTCTTCACTGTCTGGATTTGCTAATTTCTGTTTGTTTTCTGTTGTAATTTTAATCGCCTTGTGTGCGAGGTGTGTGCACCTTTTAATCGAGTTCCTGAGGTTTGATTGTGGCTACTGCATTGCAGCTGGCTTTAACGGGATAACATTTATGCTCGGCAGGTAGCAAACGGCGGAAATGATGGATCTTATATGCCCCATGAAGGCTCTGAGACTGAGGTTTCTGCATCGATGATTGACTTTTTACGGAAGCAACATATTTTACTGCTGCATGCAGGTGGCGACTCTAAGAGAGTTCCATGGGCAAACCCTATGGGGAAAGTCTTTTTGCCGCTTCCGTATCTTGCGGCTGATGACCCTGATGGACCGGTACCCTTGCTTTTTGACCATATACTTGCAATATCTTCCTGTGCCAGACAAGCTTATAAAAATGAAGGTTACTCTCCTGTTTATATTAAAGTGTAACATTTAAGAATAATTCTTTGAACTTTGAAGCATTACTTCAATAGCGAATCTGTTCTCAACGTTGTTGAATGTTTCTCCGTTATAAGTTTAACATGCTTCTGGAAGGCATTGATGTCACTGATCGCGTCCTACTGTCTTTAGGTTGTAAATTCTAGTCTCTCGTGACATAGGTGGGTGAGTTTGTTTGCCGCTCATTCCAAAGAGCGAAAAACCAAATTTGTTTGTAGTTCAAAATTTTCCAAATAGCAGCACAGATTTTCTTACATGATGATAATAATGAAATTATTCCGTATACAAAGCAACGAAACACAAAGTATAGCTTACATAGTTCATAAAGTCAAAGATCAGGCTGTTCATCGGTTACGGTGGTCAGTACATGACTACTGTAAGAAAGCTTGTATCACTACCTCAACTGTACTAATTTAATCTATGGCAACTTTTTCATGTTTTTTTGTTCTTTTCTTTGATCGTGAAAATCGATTGTTCAACTTGGTAGCTAATTTAATCTAGGTGGGCTGTTCATCATGACTGGCGATGTGCTCCCATGTTTTGATGCATCTTCTATGGTTTCTGCCGGAAGATACCGCCTGCATCATCACTGTCCCCATCACTCTTGATATCGCTTCCAATCATGGTGTTATTGTGGCATCAAAAATTGGGAATTCAGATGAAAGTTTTTCAGTTAGTCCTGTTGCAAATCTACTTCAAAAACCTAGTGTACAGGAGCTTAACAAGCACCAGGCAGTACTTGATGATGGTAGGACATTGCTTGATACGGGTATCATAGCAGTTAGAGGTAAAGCTTGGGAAGATCTTGTTACACTTTCTTGTTTGAGCCAACCGTTGATCTCACAACTTCTGAACACTAGAAAAGAGGCAAGATTTAAACTCCTTGATTGTCATTTAATATTTTATGTGGCGTGTTAGTATCCTAAAATAGCTACTTACTTTCTCAGATCTTATATTTTCGGCCATTGTAACTTTTATGGCCAAATTAGCCATCAAACAATGGGAAAATGACCATAATACCCCTGAAATGTTCCATTCACTTTTCCAGATGAGTTTGTATGAAGATCTTGTAGCTGCTTGGGTACCAGCAAAGCATGAATGGTTGAAATCAAGACCTTTGGGTGAAGAACTTGTGAGAAGACTGGGGAAACAAACCATGTATAGCTATTGTGCTTGTACGGTGAATATTATCTTATTCCATAAAGCTTTTATTATTTTTATTATTATCGTCACAATGAATATACTTCAACAATCTTGTGATCTTATGAGGATTTTCCTAAAATAAAAATGCAGATGATCTATTGTTCTTGCACTTTGGGACGTCAAGTGAAGTTCTAGATCACTTAAGTGGGACTGGTTCAGGACTTGTGGGCCGAAGGCATCTCTGCTCCGTTCCTGCAACAACAATGTCTGACATTGCATCATCTGCTATTATAATTTCTAGCAAGATTTCACCTGATGTATCAATTGGTGATAATTCTCTTGTATATGATTCATCAATTTCAAGTGGAATACAAATCGGTTCCCTATCTGTAGTAGTTGGTGTTAATTTACCAGAGAAAACGGACAATTTTCTTCTTCCAGATCGGCATTGTCTTTGGGAAGTACCTTTAATAGGCTGCACTGAAAGGGTGATTGTGTATTGTGGTCTTCATGATAATCCCAAAATTCCTGTTTCAGGAAATGGTACTTTTTGTGGAAAACCATGGGGAAAGGTTCTAGAAGATCTGGGCATTCATGAAAACGATTTATGGAGTTCTCAAGAAAAGTGTTTATGGAATGCAAAACTTTTTCCTGTTCTTCATATATTGATATGCTTCGTCTTGCAAATTGGCTTATGGGGTTAGAAAATAGTGAGAAAAACGAAGGGTTTTGTAATTTGTGGAAAATGTCTAAACGGGTCAGTTTAGAGGAGTTGCATAGATCAATTGACTTCCCACAAATGTGTTTGATTTCTAGTAATCATCAAGCAGATCTTGCAGCTAAAATTGCTAAAGCCTGTCTTACTTTTGGTTTGCTTGGAAGAAACTTATCTCAGTTGTGTCAAGAGATTTTGCAAATGGAAGACTCAGGAGGGAAAATTTGTACAAATTTTCTGGAGTTATGTCCAAATTTACAGACAAAAAATTCCAAAATTGTCCCTAAAAGCCGAGTATACCAGCTGCAGGTTGATCTTCTTCGTGCATGTAGCAATCATGAAAAAGCAATTGAAGTTGAGCACCAAGTATGGGCTGCTGTTGCTGATGAAACTGCTTCAGCAGTGAGATATGGCTTTAAAGGTCAGCACAATTCTATATTGACTTTTGAGGTCAAAACCTTACCTTTGGTAGTATGATTGTTACCTAGTCTATTATTGTTTTGAATGTTTTCCTGCCTTTGTTTTACAGAGCATCTCTTTCAATCCTCCAATCGGACAGCTTCTAATGGACATGGGAGCAATAGTGTGGATGGTCATGCGGGCCAAAGTCAGACTTTCTTCCACAAAAAAGTCAAAGTTGAGTTACCTGTTCGAGTTGACTTTGTTGGTGGTTGGAGTGATACTCCACCATGGAGCTTAGAGCGTGCTGGATGTGTTTCTAAATATGGCAATAACGTTGGACAATTCTCTTCCTATTGGAACAGTTATAGAAACCACACAAACACCGGGATTATTAATTACTGATGATGCTTCAAATGAGTTATATATAAAAGATATTTCCTCTATTGTGGCCCCGTTTGACGATAATGACCCGTTTCGCCTAGTCAAATCTGCTTTACTTGTTACGGGCGTTGTTCATGATAAGATCCTGTTATCCATGGGTTTACGGGTCAAAACATGGGCACGGATACCTCGTGGAAGTGGGCTAGGGACTTCTAGCATTTTATCTGCAGCTGTTGTGAAAGGGCTTCTTCGTCTTTTTGATGGAGATGAAAGTAATGAAAATGTTGCTAGACTTGTGTTGGTACTTGAACAGATAATGGGCACTGGTGGTGGCTGGCAAGATCAAATTGGCGGTTTATACCCTGGTATAAAATTTACCACCAGTTATCCAGGAATACCGTTGCGTCTTCAAGTTATTCCGCTTTTAGCTTCTCCTAGATTAGTTACTGAGTTGCAGGAACGGCTGCTTGTTGTTTTTACTGGTCAGGTAAATTATCCTTTTGTTTTCCTTCCAAACCCTGATATTTTCTAAGAATTTGAAGCAATGAAAAATTCACGTCATAAGCTCATTAAAATAATAAAAAAGTTTAATAATTGTAAAAGCTAGAATCATTTTACTTATGAATGGTTGAAGGTCCTCCAAAGTCTAATTTAATAAGTACGACCCCTTAAATTGTTTAGAGATTCATTCTAATAGACTAATAGTATTGTTTTTGGTACAAAAGTGACCCCCTTTTAACACCGCCTGTTTTGACCCATAAAAATTTCTTCATTTTAGCATGAGCCCACTTTGACCCGCCCGCCTGTCTTGAGATTTGTGTATACACACACACCCGCGCGAAAGCACCGCCTACCCATGAGTTTTAGAGCCCTGAATCTTGACATTGATTTGATCAACATTTTGTATATTCTGCAGGTTCGGCTTGCGCACCAAGTACTCCAGAAGGTTGTAACTCGATATCTCCAAAGGGATAATCTCCTTATATCAAGCATCAAACGCCTTGCTGAGCTGGCAAAAACCGGGAGGGAAGCTTTAATGAACTGCCACATAGACAAACTTGGCGACATAATGATGGAGACTTGGAGGCTGCACCAAGAACTTGACCCCCATTGCAGCAATCAGTTTGTTGATAGCCTTTTTGCTTTCGCTGACGTTATTGTTGTGGGTACAAGCTTGTTGGTGCTGGGGGCGGAGGGTTTGCGTTACTGCTAGCTAAAAATGTCGAAAATGCCATCCAATTGAAACATGCACTTGAAGAAAACCGCGAGTTTGATGTTAAGGTTTATAGTTGGAACGTTTGTTTAGATAACTAGAGATGTTTTTAAGTGTGCAGCATTTGTAATCTTGTAACTTTGAGTATGGTGTGGTAAAAAGTAAAGATTTCAAAGCAGCAATGAGATCCTTAAGTTTGTAAATGGTAATACACTAATACCCATGTATTTTTTTTTATTTGGGCTGAATAAATGGCTAGGGTTTGCTGTCCAGAAAGGGGTGGCGGCGCAGCTTGTTGCCTGCCTGCCCGCTATCTTGATGTAATTTTTCGCGATTTTCTATGAATACAGATTGAAATTAAAAAAATAAAAAAATAAAAAAATAAAAAAAATAAATGGCTGTTCATTTCTTCTATTGGGCCACAACCCACCTTTTGGTTATTAAGTTGTTGGGCTGTTATTCATCATGGATTCATGGATGGATGATGGTTAGGGGTTTAATGAAAACTGGTTCGTGTTGGTACCAGTTTAAAGGAGTGGAAATACTAACGAGCAAACTGGGTTAAGAACCAAACAAAGAAGTTTGTGAATAAGTGATTTGTCTTTCTGCTAAAGCTAAAGAGGACGTTTTGAACTCATTAGATGCTTTTTATGAATTTCAACTAAGTTTCGTAAGTAAATTGAAAAGGGAAAAATAGAGTGTTTTGTTCATAGGGACGGAGTTCTGTATGAGTAGGTTTTTTTTTTTTTTTTTTTTTTGGGGGGGGGGGGGGGGGGGGGGGATGACGATAGTGGGACTCTTCCGACATGGCCCCATGCATGAACTACTTTGAGTTCTATCGAATTTGGCTCTATTTATGATGTGTTTCAATAAATGAAATTTCAATATTTATTAAAGCTAGATGTCTAAAATATTTACCGAGTTTCTTGTAAGTCAGAAAAACCCTTTAAGCAATCTAAAATGTAATAAAGAACCTTGAGACATTCTTAGGTGCTATAATGAACCGTTGAGCAATCTAATAAAGACTTGTGTAAATCAAACATATATCACGTCTAGAAAACTAACATTGATAAATATGACAGTTTGAGTTCAGCCAAAGTGTGATCATTCAGTTAAAAAAGGAGTAAACACCTCATCTTTCATTTATGTTTTCCGAGACACACTTGACCCGCGAGTTTTATACCAATACATATCAATCCGAAGTGTGAAGTGGCTAATTATAATTACAGATGAATTTAATCAACAAAAAAAATCAAGTATGTACATTTTCCAATTGCAAATAAAGCACTTTTCTTTTAAAACAAAAAACAAACTTATTTCTCAAATAATCGATTTGGGGGTTGGAGGCAAAGCATATATGTCTTTCTTGGATACCAAAAAAGAATCATTTTTTTCCCTTTAATTCTTAGAATGGGTCGTTAATTTAAGTTAAAGAATATAGAGGTGCAAAAGAATCATCACAGCACTTGTTATTATATTATATACCAATATCAATTATAAAACGGCATGTATTCGTACCCCTTTGCTTTTGATACATTTTTGGGCATTGCCCCCGAAGCCATCCGATTTTTAGATTGGGTGCAAAAGGTGATGCATAATAATTGCTAGACAATCAGAGATCAAAGTTTTATTTTTAATAGAGTATGTTTTGCTATCCAAAAGGGGATGGCGGCGCAACTTATTATCCGCTTACCAGTCGTCCGCTTGTAATATGTTAGTGGTTTTGTTTTTATTAATGGAAAATAAGGTCTCTTGAAATAAAAAAAAAATATAATCCAAACTAGGGCTGACAATTTAGACACGAACACGATAACCTAACACGAACCTACACGATTTTAACAGGTTTCGTGTCTATAACAGGTCGACACGTTAAGACCTGTTTATTTTCGTGCCGTATTCGTGCTTACCTGTTTCGTATTCGTGTCTTATCGTGTCCGTGTCTTAACAGGTCTTATCGTGCCGTGTCTTATCGTGCTTTGTCATGTCAACCTGTTTTACTAGGTGTTTCTTATCGTGTTAACCTGTTATACACAGGTTCGTGTTCATGTTTGAAAAGGATGACACGATTAGATTTCGTGTCGTGTTCGTGTTTACATGTTTCGTGTTCGTGTATTAACAGGTTCGTCAGCACTAATCCAAACCAAACCAAACCAAAAAGGCAACATTATAAAAAAGTAATAATATGTACCTCCATATAATAATAATAATCAGGATCGTCACTCACTCACTCTTGTTTTTTATAACTTATAAATTTTTATAAAACCCACCTGCTACATTGATCATAGTTTTAAAAAACTCTGCTTTTGGTAATGGTAGTTGACCAGTGTCCTTACCAACCAATCAGATCTCTCCAAATGTGCATGTGATCATAATGTGGTTAATTGACTGTAACAATTTAAGTCGTCCCTAATTTTGTTCACAGATTGCAGAATCAACAACAAGACGAAGAAGAAGCAGAGGTATGGGGTTACTTTCTAACAGAGTTGAAAGAAGTGAAATTAAAGCAGGCGATCATATCTATACTTATAGAGCTATCTTTGCTTACTCTCATCATGGTATCTTCAAATCATTCTCTCTTTTTTATTATTATTCTTTATTTTGGTGTTTAGGGTTTGTTATTATGTTTAATGAGTGAAATTGAGTTTTATATTAATGCTGGAGTGCCCCAACTGTAACAAATGGTTTTCTAGCTGGCAAGTCGCGTGCAATTCTGGGGGACAATACCCGGATCCTGGTCCAGGCCCGCAACTGTAACAAATACATAGGACCTGCAATCGTTTTATCGGTCCCTAATGCTGCTTTGCACAAGTTGCGATACAGACATACCAACACGACACTCCCCCAACTCAAATTCCCACATTCATTGAGATCAAGTAAATGTGGTAAAAAGGACAACGACACATAATTGTTGTTGGTGTCGCTAAAGAGAGAACCTCCCAAAATAACTAATATCACACAACGTGCGCGTTGTATGACCCAGATCGCTCGCGTCAGCGGGCAACGGCTGCGATATTTGGTGTAAAAGTTTGGATGTTAGGATAGTGTTTCCGCACGGATTGCTCGAGTCAGCTATACCCAACATGGACGCCACAAACTCTAACCGTTGCTCTTTGTCGAGCTTCAATTCCGGCCCTATGACTGCTCCACCATCCACACGAAGGCCCATTAGGACGTTAACGTCCTCTAACGTCACTGTCACCTCACCAAATCGTAGTGAAACGTGTGGGTCTCTGGACGCCATCTTTCAACAAGGGCCGTTATCAACCCGCGGTCAATTTGGCGGTAACCGCATTCCGCACCAAAAATGTAACCCTTTGATCTAATGGATTATGGCGAATTTTCCGCCAGAATGCCTGGTCAACCGTCTAACATCTAGTAAACTTCCTCGGGGTCGTTTCCTTCAAATAACATCGCAGAACGATGTTGCGGTTGACACCATAGTAGTACATTGTTGCGAGGACCAGGGTTTAGATACGCCATTTTTTAGTAATTTGAGGAGGGGAAGGTTTTTAATTTTTAGACGGTTGCTTCAACTTGCAGATTGAAGGATTTGTGAAAAATGGATGAATGCAAGTGCAAGTGATCGTTGTAGTTGCATGGTGCAGGCAATTGAATTGCATGTTGAGATTCTTGCATGTTGTAGGGGGTGGTGACACATGGCCATAACCTGCAAGATGAACTTGCGGTTTGGTGCTATGCATTTTTGTTGTTTTGTTGTCTTAAAGAGTCTTGCATGCATTCATCGTCCACTTCCTTTAATTTTATTAGTGGCAGTGTTATTGTTTAAATTTAGCAGCAGCATGCAGTATGATTTGAAAGGGTAGAAGGTATTCCGCAAGTTCAACTTGCGGTTTACCTTCATTCTCTCCTAGTCAGCACAAGTGCTCCTTCGTCTCTCCTACGTTGCATCAACATAAGCAATACTAGCAACTTGAAGTTGTGGTTCACCATTTACCAAATAATGCCACTGACACACCCCAATGTAACAAAAATTTGGTGTTGTAGCACCATTTTGATAAAAAAAAAAAAAAAATCAATCAGAGATGTCCCTGAAAATTTGCGTACCCTCTCCGAGCCCTTAGGCCCAAGTTTAAGTGTTAAATGAGTTATTAAAAAAAATATATACATATATATAGGATTTTTTTTTTTAAATGCCCCCAAGATTTATGAACCATGTCTGGTTGGCCTCCTCGGACCTCCCCAAAGACACCCCTGGTACTAATTTGAAAAACATGTTTTAAGTCTAAGACTGGACCCATCCATCCGGGGCAAAGCGGACAATATCTTGACACGGTTTAAAAACATATGTGTTAAATGTTAACCTTAACGTTATCTTACTAATTTCGTGAAAATGACGTTAAAAATGACGGACGGTTAATCATACATCAGGTGGTGGCGTTGATAGCTAAAAGACAAGGGTTACATGCACCAGTCGGGTTTGTCCCGATTGCTAAGTGTTATGTGCCTTATGTCTAAGGCTTGATACAAAACCACTATTGAGCCGGGGGTCTTACTGGAAGCAGCCTCTCTATTCCCACGGGGTAGAGGTAAGGCTGTCTACATCTTACCCTCCTCAGACCCTACCTTAGCTTTTGCTATTGGTGGGATTAACTGAGTATGATAACGATGATGATCCCTAAAATAGAGATTCTTAAATGCAGGGATATATGTTGGAGGTAATAAAGTGGTGCATTTTACCCATTTTAGACCTGAGGGTGAGACCAGTTGGAACATCAACACTTCTTCTGAGCGTATGATGAAATGACTAAAATACCCTTGTCGTGTTCGAAGTATCCGGACTGTGGTTTCAGGCAGCCTAAAAGTGGGGTTGTTCTCTCCTGTTTGGATTGTTTTCTACGGGATGGGGCGCTGTACAGCTTTGAGTACGGTGTAAACCCGACTGTTTTTCTTGCGAAAGTACGAGGTGGCACTTGCACGACCGCCACGTCAGATGATGCAGACGCGGTGGTCCACCGCGCTATGTATTTGCTGCAATCCGGATTTGGAAACTATGATGTGTTTCAGAACAACTGTGAGGACTTTGCTTTGTACTGCAAGACTGGGTTACTGACAGTTGATAAGTTGGGAATTGGAAGAAGTGGACAGGCTTCTTCTGTGATTGGTGCACCGCTGGCGGCTCTTCTGTCGTCCCCGTTGAAGTTGTTGATCCCGAGCCCTGTGGCATTGCTACGGTGACAGCTGGAATGTATTGCATGAGCAGATATGCTACTGATATTGGAGTTAGAACTGATGTCGTCAAAGTTGCTGTCGAGGATTTGGCTGTGAATCTTTCGTGGATGGATGGTTTACAAGAAGCATTTAAAAAAAACGAAGCGTCAAGCTCAAACAGTAATAAGGTAAAGAAATCATCTTGATTAACCAAACATTAATAAATTCGCTCCATGATTGCTATGAAGTTTATTTGTTTTTGTTTCTTTGTTGATACTGAGAATCTGTGCTGTGAAATATGAAGATGAATTTTCTGTTTAAAATAACCGTACATGTCGGAATGTTTTCAACCTAAAAGGCATAATTCTACGTCTTTAATTAGACGCGTTGTTCGCTTGTCATGATTACTTGAGATCTTGATCACACTTTAATGGTTTGTTTTCTACTTCAAATTCTGCTTGTGCTGCCATGTTTTCTACTTCTGCAACAATGCTTTCTACGCGCTCTGTAATTTCTATCAACAATGTTGCCATTGTGGCTATAGGAAAAATCGCCATTATTGGCACTGTTTTTGTTCCTTTTGCTGTCTTTTCTTCGTCGGCCTTGTGTTCAGTCAGTAAAAGTGCTTGCTTTGATAGATCTTTGAACACATTCTTGAAACTTTGAACTGCAAAGTTCATCTCTTGAACAAAAACCTGTGTTTTAGTTGATTTTGTCATGGTTTTAGTTGTCATAGCTAATTCTTTTAAGACATTTGACGAGCTTGAGCTTAGCGTAATGCATACTTCTTTCATATGTTTCTTTAGCAAATCAGGTGCCTGTAAGATCATGTAAAATCACACTCTATACTCAAATAGGAAACGAAGACGTTAGGAGTTTTGTTTACCTGAACCTCAGAATTGATGAAACCGCTTAGAGTTTCAATGCAGTATGCACAACTACGCATCGATGCTCCCACTCTTAGGTATTGTTTCCATGGGTGTCTAAACTTAAAACGCCCATGCGCAGGCTCCCATCTAGCCATATTGGCCTGCAGAAGTTAATAATTTTATAAAATTTTTAAAGTTAGATATATCTTAGGCTGTAATGAATATTGGCATACCATAGCTTCTTCACCAGCCTTTGAATTAAGCACGAATTTGTAACCCTCGTGCTTTCTAACGAGCTCTTCCTTGCTGTCCTTAAAATACTCTGTTACGCAACCTGCAAGTCATAAAATGAACAAATATCACTTCAAATGCGCACCACACTAATACAGAGTATGAGTTTGAGTTCGTTTGCGTTCATTTATACCGTCCAAGGAGTCTGCAAGTCTTTCTAGGTTTTTATATATGAGGTTATGAAGCTCTTTGCCAGCCCAAACAGGATACAAAAGCATGCTTGTGAAAATGCAAATGGAGGTTCCAATTGCAATGGTGGACACTCTGTTTCTTGCTAGTTCCAACAGTTTTTCCACTCGGTAACCCGACACTGACACAAAGCTAAAGGTGAGGATGAATATCATGACCCCATAATCAAACCGAGCCTTCACAGATGGTATGAATCTTGAGAAAGTAGCTGCTGCAGCTGCATAAACTCAGAAATGGTTTTACTCATTAGTTTCTACATCATCAGGCGTACCCTTTTGTCTCGGGTCGGTTAAAACTCACCTAGAATGGTTACAGAAGCTTGAAGAATAACAGGTTCAAGCTCTTCTCCACATTGGTTAGCAATCCAGTGCACACCGACCCCTATAGAACCCGCTAGAATGGTGGCACTTGCTCGATTAAAAGATTTAGCAATGGTTGCACCTGCATTGATAAAATGAACTAGATGTAAACCCATGTTTTTAACCTATATAACAAGAATGAATGTTTACATACCGACAGAGTACTCGAAAGCCACGACAACAGTCATGACCGCCCACATGGCATTCCCACCGACACCATCATAGAGCGGTCTCATGTAATAGAAGAGCGAGACCAAACATAGACACATGCCTACTTTCACACCATGAATCACTTTCCTTGGATCACTTGTTGCAATATTCCTAGCCTTCTCTAGAAACTTTCTAATATGCATCAAGATTTCAAATATTCGTTTAGATTCCGCTCGCTCTATGACTAAAGTCTCATTGGGCATGTTTACCTTACATTCGGGCACGTTAGATACCATTTTGTGACCCGTTTGCAGTATCTGTCAACGATAGAAACTAAGGCGATAGTTTGGGATGAGATCTTCGCTTCATGTATCAGATTGTAGTTTCGAGTTTGACTATCTTACAAGGTTCAACCAAGGAAGATGGATGCCATATATGGGTAGGGATACATATATATACACAACCTTAGGTATCTTAAAATGGATAAATAATACTTTATTTCCTTTTATTGAGTTTGCATTACTAGAATATCGTTCTTTTTTAAAATGATACACATAGTCATGTTATTGTTAAGACTTAAATAGTGTTTTTTTTTTTTTTTTTTGGTGAAAGGATGATGGTAAGAATCTAAGCATAAGAAATTATAAGGTGGTTTTCAAATCCTTTCAATAGTGATAAATTAAGAAAATACATCTTAATATTACAGATGTAATTGTGTATTAAACTGCTGTTGTATATGTAATTGTGTATTAAACTTTTAAACTTACTGTATCAAACTTTTTTTCATTCTTGCAGTTGCTTTTATTCGGTTGTACGATATGTTAATTTATTTAGGGGAATTGAAATTAAACAATCTCAACTTTATCGGGTTGGAAGACAATAATCATAAGTTGAAAATTAGAATCTAATAGGCCCAACTTGTATTGGTTGGCATGCCACGTAAGCATAAAACTAATTGGGTTAAACCTAGTTAGTTTTGGTCCAGTGAAATAAAAATCAAGTCAAGTTAGGCTTGTTAGATTCCAATTTTCAAGTTGGGATTATTGCCTTCCAACCCGACAAAGTTACAATTATTTAATTCCAATTCCCCATTTATTTATTTAGATTATAATACTTTAGTCATCAACCACCTAAAAACAAGTTGTTATGCTTAAATGATTACAATATAAGTCTTAACTATATTGATATATGTCAAAAAGAATGACATTGTTCATATTTATTGATATTGATATTTTATTATAGCAAATTTATGGTTGACTATTTTCTTTTTAAATTGAACTCTAACTTTCTTTATATTTTGAAAAATGAAATGGCACATATGACATATTTGTTCTTTACCACAAGACATGTAATTACTATAACTTTGATTACACAAGTATATGTTATTAGCAGATGTTGTCATCATCCCATCTTCTTGCATAACCACCGGCATTATATATTAAATTTAAAAAATACAGAGATATTGTGGGTACTAGCAACTAGCAAATTAGTAAGTGTCACTTGCTTTAACTATTAAATAATAATTTATTTATGTTGTTTGTTTGATTCAAGGGTGGCCTAAATCCTAAGTTAGGTCACCAGTCATATACACATTAATATTGGAAGAAAGCAATTCCATTCCATTGTTTTTTTATTATCAAATTTGTGCTTCAATTAGGTCATTGCATCGCATTGCCCATGCCCCCCAAATTTAAAATTGTAGGATTTGTGAGAACCATATGAATGTATGGCAAGCTTTTGTTTCCCCTAGTTTGGAGAATTACACTTGTCACAAAATTCTTATATTCATATGGAGAATGACACTTGTCATAAATTTTTCTACCAACAAAATTTGGAATTAGTGACAGAATATATCGTCCGTATGTGCTAAAATAAGTTAAAATTCTAAATACCTATGTAGACGATTTAGTAACGATTTTAATCAGTGATAACCCATGGGTGACACTTGTGTTTGTGTCGCTCAATCACACACTCCCGTTTCTCTTCTTAGAGCATCGTTTTGTGCTTAGGCTATAAGTTATGGTCACGAGCCACAACCCCATAACCATCCCCACCTCATCATTTTATCCACGACCATCTTACATCACCATTAACCTTGATTCCGTAAAATGCATTCCATGATGGACCGCATTCGAAGGAAACAATAGTTAAGATACTAAAGGAATTTAGGATTTGCCGATTTGGTTTCCATGATGGTCACCTACAAATAAAAGTTTGCAGGTTGGAAAAATAGTAATGATTAATATCCATGTATTTTCTAGATCTATTTAAATCTTACATTAAAGGAGTTTAAAACTTAAAAGCATCCTTCTTTTGGGCCTTAAAGCCCATGACTAGTCGGCCGAGGCTTTGACCTACAGGGTCCGGTAAATGTTGCCATCATACTTTTGATGGATGATTATTAACCATGATTAATTTGGACGTGTCAATTTGTACTTACTCTATAATTTAGTCAAATAATTAATGATTATTCATCATGACCCCGTGGGTCAAAGAATATTTGTGTTAGATTGAAAACGGTCATGTCTCATGAATATCCGTGGCCCATATCGCACACCAATAGGAGACTGTCACATATACCTTAGAATGTGATGTCATGGGGTGTATGAAACCCAGATGTCATCCCTTCCTCTTCTCAAAATGCAATGTGCACACCCACTCTCGTCATCATACCAATCCATCAATCTTTTGACATACGGGCGTATATTAATAAATCTCAGCATATGTGGTTTACAATCTTTGTTGTCTCTCGAATTTGTTTCGGTTTTGACTGTAAATTTGTTACGGCCTAAAAAAAGGGTAAGTTACCTCAGAAGACTAGTATGAAGGAGCCCACTTGGTCTATAAACCCTACGTTTGATGTCCATATAACCATGTGGGACAAGCCCATACCTTGCAATGGTTTAGTTCGTAACAAAATTCGAAAGAGTGTCCGGAAGATTGGGGTTTTTAGCCCTTTGATCTTAACTCAGGCAGATGGTGATATATTAGTCAACTTTTTATGGCAAAGGCACATGTAGGTTGCATATATTGTTGACTTGAAATGATTAAAACGTAATAGATGGTACAAGGTATGATCAAAATTTCTTTTTGGTAGAACCCACATGTGTCAAGTTAACCTTCACGAGTGTATATGAGATTCTCTAATTTCAAAAGTGTGACAATTTCTCATCATTTTGTCTCTGCACACCTCCTCAACTTCACATCTATGGATGATAAATTCAACTTGTGCACAGCATTGGCCGACGCATGACAGCCGCATATCATGTAACTACAAAAGCGAAAATGGGTAGAGAGATATGTTCTAGGAAATGTTTAGATAAAACTCAAACGGGATACAAAAACGTGTTTTTACTTTTATGAGAAAAGTTGATATCATTAGATATATGTATAAGGTTACATGAAGTTTCGTTTTTAGAAAAATGTAAGATCATCAACCGGGCATCTTGTGCCCAACAATGCCTAGTCGGAACATATAGATGAGAGAGAAAGAGAGAGATTTGGTGAAGGCGTAACATTTTGAGAGGGGAAAGAAAGAGGAGAGAGAGTTAGGGTCGTAATTGAATCAAACCGAACGAAGTGTGGTTTGTGTTCATCCATTAAGCATTTGAATGGATTCAGTGGTGATCAGGTCTGCATGAACGATGCAACAAGGAGACCAGTGAAATCCATACCTTGTTCACGAATGGTTCACGATCACTAACCGAATGAAATTTTGTGTTCACGTTCGTTCATCAAACAAACAACTAATGAATATATATTAATTCTGAAAATAGATGACAGCTCATAATTAAATCGCATGAGTTGATGACAACTCATGCTTTAAACGAAAATTAAGTGTAAATTCAATATTCAAGTTGAGATTTATTGCCGTTTTTTTAACGTATCTTTCACACTCCCAACCATTAGCATTTTGAAATCCGTTTATTTGGGTTATATGTCATCATCATTAACTTTAGTAGATTACAATTAGGAGCAAATTGCTAATATGTTCAATTAAAACAAACCAACATAGTCACAAAGCATGTAGAAAAAAAAAAACAAAACTAGCATGGCCTAAACAATGATGTAGAAACAAATAAAGTAGTTTGATTGTTTGAAAAAGACTGCTTATACCCCTGAGACTCTAGTTATGTGATCACCCTCTAACCCTAAGTACAACATTTGAAGGAATCCAACATGAGATTATATCACAACACTACAATACAACTTAACTTAACTTAAGCCTTAGTTATATAATGTTGATGACCCCCCACCCATACTTCCATTCCAATATCCACTTGAATTCCCATTTCCCATGCTTTGAGCATTCTCCCTTGATGAATGTTGTTGATTCATCACTCCAAAAGGGAATATGATTCCTTCATTATCTTCTTGATTCCCTTGAAAGCTTCCATACTTGATTCCATTCCTTGAAAAGGAAAGCCCATTGTTGGCTTGAAATCTTGTAGATTGAACATTGCATTTGATTCAGAATTAGTCAAAGAAGATGATAAAAAGTTGGCATTTCTATTCTCAATCTTGGGTAGCTTTAGAAACTGCGAAAAACCGTGATGATATTCTTGTTGGGAGCCTAAGTTAAGATCTTGAGCTTCAAGGGTGGTGAAACTTTGAGAAGTAAATTGTGGGAGATCAATTGGTTTTGAGATGGATGGTGTCGATGAAACCGGCCGCTTGTTCTTTCTTGAGCCGCCACCCACGGGAACGCTTCTAAGCGATCCGCCTTTAGTCCAATACCTCTTACAAGCCTTGCAAAAGTACCTAGGTTGAGTTAAGCTATAATTGTTGTAGTAACAAAACTTGGTATTGGTTGAGTTGCATCTTGGACACTTAAGTGGTTGTTCATGTTGTGGCTTTGCCTTCTTTTCTTGCACTTGATTATCATTCATAATATCCTGAAATTAATATCAACAACAACAAACAAACAATGACTTTTTTTTATGTCTTTAAATGATCCCAAAAAAGTCCAAAAAGAAAGTAATTTGCTTTTGCTAGAAAAGAACTGATTAACTGATATACCCTTTTAAAAGTGAATTCCATTAACCAAACATGACCAACTTACAAAATTATTTCATATCAAACCTAGGTAGATAAACAGGTTCATTTTGCATGATCATACATGGTTACATCCTAATAATAAAAGATTAAAAAAAATGATAAACTAAACTTACCTTTGGCCATTGAGCAGCATCCATGACTAGAAGGGGTTCCAAAAGAGAGTTTGAATAATGTGTGTGATTTAAAGCAGGAGAGAATGTTATGGGAAATGCTTGTGTTTTGGCTTTATTTGGTGAGTAAGATTTGTATAATGAGTGGTGACAGAAACATGGGATTTTCTTTTTGACTTACTATTGTGAAATGGAACTATTCTAATGCTACTTTTTGTTGGTGGGTACTTTGTTTATATTTGTTAGTGGAGGTAGAATTTTCAATTTTGAGCTATCATCTTTGACCTTGATGGAGTGGAGGAAAATGGTTGATATTGCTCTTCCAATATTTTCCAAATAGGTTTTCTGGCTTACTAATTAAGACTCACACAAAATTATGAAAATGATTATCTACAATTATATGTTATTAGTTATAAGCCCTTCTTATGGCTCTGCGCATATAATGTATATACGTGTGGCCTTGGGGGCAAAAGTAAAGTTGCACTAATTTTAACGTTATTTTACTAATTTCGTGAAAATAACGTTAAAAACGACGGATGGTTAATTATGCATCATGTGGTAGCGTTGATAGCCAAAAGACAAGGGGTTACATGCACCAATCGGGCTGTCCCGATTGCCAAGTGTTATGTGCCTTATGTCCAAGGCTTGATACAAAACCACTATCGAGCCGATGGTCTCACTGGAAGCAGCCTCTCTATTCCCACGGGGTAGAGGTAAGGCTGTCTACATCTTACCCTCCTCAGACCCTTACCTTAGTTTTGCTATTGGTGGGATTAACTGAGTATGATGATGATGATGATATGTTATTAGTTATGTTTTAGATTAAATTATATTAATATAATCATAAATTGCGTAAAAAATTTCACATATTATCATAATGACGTGAAATTTACAAGATGAAATAAGGTAGATACGTGAGAAAACCCATAAGATTCGACAAATACTTAGCATAAAGATTGAATAATAGTAAAAGTTATCGTGGTTGTGGATTTCAAAACATTTGTGATGATACACGAATATAAAGTAGATATATAAAATTAGGTCATATATTTAGAGGTAAAAATTTGTTTGATATCTATCTATATATATAAAAGAAAACGTATATGCTGACGTGGCGTGCAATGGAGGTCTCAACCTCCCTTTGAGAGTGCCACGCGTCATCATAATTGAAAGATGTTAGTGTTTTTGAACTATTTCATTTTTTAATTAAAAAAAAGATAAACATAAAACCCTTAATTAAATTGAGTTATTTTAGGAAAAAAAGAATTTAAAAATAAATTTAAAATTTTCTCTCTCATGTTTCCTCCCATAATTTTTAAACGTTTATATCTTTTATATACGGGATTTTTTAAAGAAAAAAATTACACCAAATTAACGAGCGTTTTATTATCTTTCCAACAAGTACCATAGTCCTATATGAAAAACAGAGAAAAATCGACTATTTTTTGTGGGGTTTCGTTCATACAGAAAAAAACACACAAAGTATTCATGTTATTCATTAATCATGTTTTTTCCTTTTAAACCAGGTTCTTATCTACGATGTTGAAAATCAGCCCAATCGCCATGTTATCATTGGAATTTTACTAGGTATACTTCATCAAGAGAAGTTAGGAGAAAGAATCGCGCAACACTGCAACACATGGTGTCACCTTATAGTAAGGTTATTTTTTATTTATTTAATTACAAGAGTAATAATTATTACTATTAGTATTAGTATTATTAGAATGGTTATATTTTTCAACCCCGAGATGCTCCCGGAAAGAATTGATAGTTGCTGACGTGACGTTCAATGGTGGCCTCAACCATCTCTTGATTATGCCACGTGACATAATGAGATGCAATGATTACAACTTCCAACTTAAGTGTTTGTTTAGTTGATTAGGTTAGGAATTATAAAAGCCATTAGAATGTGAGAAATTAGAGAGATGTGATGAATTTTTTTAATAGTTGCAGCTTACATAAGTGATTGTTTAGACGATTATTGATTAGGTTTTAGATTAGGGAATATGAGTTATTACTGATTAGAATACTATGAACATGCAATGATTGAGAGATTTTGTGGTTAGTTAACTTGAGCCATTTGCAATAGGTTATCACGTAAAATTAGATTTTTCAACCATGGGACCCTCCCGCGGTAATCAGCTAGTACATCTAATATACGCTTTCGATGTTAGGGACCTGCTCGCATGTAGCCGAAAAAAACAAAGTTATATATGGGCTCATTCTCATCACGTGTTAGAGCATATGGAAGGAGAGAAACGAAGTCATTTTTACAAGAGGTAATCCAAAATGCGTCCAAAAACAGTGAAAAATATTAAGTCGTTGGGCTACCTATGTAGAGCCGGCTCAACCATTTTGAAGGTCCTAAGCCAAAAAAATATGGGGCCCTTATCTACATGACATTGTTGTAAACCATCCTTGTTTTTCCAGCTTTGGGAGCAATAATAAACTAAACAATGTTCACCCAAGTTAGCACATGATGACTAAAACCGCCACTAACCACTCACCACCGATTTTATTCTACGCCTTTTTTGTCTACCAAGCAATAAAAAGTAATGATTTATTTCATTCACACATGACAACCAAACAAGATACGGAGTGGTAATTATCCATTCTATTATTTCGTCCATTTCATTACCTGGTTCATTTCATTCCTCGTCTATTCTATTACCTTGTTCATTCTATTTCCTTATTTATTCCATTACCACATAGAAAACAGATATCTAATCGTGGAAGAGTGGGCTGGAAAAATAACAAATTCATAAGGAAAAAGCCCAATTTATAGATATAGAGTAAAGATCTTGTACAAAGTGTTTTTTTGGTAAAAACTGTGAGAATCAAATGAGGGTATTTTTTTTTTTCAAATTTTTTTCCCCATATTGTTAAACATGTATTATAGTATTAAAAACTAAAAAAAAAAATTGGTGTAGAGTAATTACATGTAGAGTAATTACATAATTACTCTAGTGTAAACTAATATATTTACTTTAATGACGTAATTACACTAAAAAAATTTAATTTTTTTTTTGTATTATTCATCTAGAAAGTATGTTTAAGCATATGGGGAAAAAATTCTAAAAAAAAAATAAAAATTTTTTACCCCCTTTGATTCTCACAGTTCTTACAAAAATACACTTTGTATTTGATCTTTACTCTCTCTCTCTCTCTCTCTCTCTCTCTCTGTATATATATATATATATATATATATATATATATATATATATATATATATATATAGGGGAAGGATAAATTGAAAACCCTCTTGAGTTGAGAAAACCTTGGAAACCCATGTAAAAAATCTTTTTTTTTTTGAAAAAAATAACCAATGTAAAATACATGTTTTTAAGCATTTTGGGCCAAAAAAATATAAAAAGCGCCGAAGGGATTTTTTTTTTAAAAATAAACAAAGTTGCTAAAAAAACATATGTTTTCAGCTATTTGTTGTTTTTTATCAGGTGTAAACATGTGTTTTCGCAGCTTTGTTTATTTTTTTTTTAAATCCCTTCGGCGCTTTTTTTTATTTTTTTGGCCCAAAATACTTAAAAACGTGTATTTTACATTGGTTATTTTTTTCAAAAAAAATAATGATTTTTTACATGGGTTTCCAAGGTTTTCTCAACTCAAGAGGGTTTTCATTTTATAATTGCCCTATATATATATATGTATATATATATATATATATATATATATAGAGAGAGAGAGAGAGAGAGAAAAAAAACATTTCTTAAATTTGGAGTCCTCAAGTGGAGTTGGGACCCTAGAGCCTTAGGGTCTTTATACATAAAGACCGCCCTGGTTTGTTTTAAAATTCTCATTGTTGCTATCTTCTTGCTGATCTGTTTTAATGAATGTAGCCGTTCGTAAATTGTTGGCGGCTAATTTTTTTAAGCCACATGTCTGTGGTGTAAAAGGAATTAAATTAGGATTAAACAACTCGGTTTCAAACTTTCAATCTTGGATGTTCAAAAATTCAGATTGTGTTTATTTAGCAAGTAGGCCTAGATATTATATGTTAACATGAATACAAGTCGAATACACTTAAATGTTTAGCCTATATATACCTGAGTTATGGGTCGTTTATTATGAGTGGTTTTCTTTCAAGTTAATGAAAGTTTTCCATATCGAGTCATTGAGATATTTTTTTTGAACGATCAAACGAAACTTTATTAATACGCTAACAAGATGCTAGCAAAGGAGTCCGAATACAAAACCGAGAAATAAACCCACAACGACAAAAAAACAACACAAATAAAACACCACAATCCCAGCAAATTATCTCATCTTTGTCGTGTCAAATCTACCCCACGAGTCTCACGTCGTATCCGACATCTTCCCTCTATTTGTAATCCATAGATAGCTCATAATATTTATTTCCTCGAAAACATGCCGCACCACTACCTGCTTCTGATTATGAATAAGCCCGTTCCTTGCTTTCCATAAACTCCAAAATGTGGTTAGTACAACCCCATAAAACGCCTTTTTGCACGAAGAGTTGCCTTGGCCGATTTGTAATAAAGCAAAAGATCCCGAACATGAAAAGCAAAACAGTTAGACACCTGGCACCAAGAGAAAATGAGCGGCCATACCTCCAGAGCCACCAGGCATCCTGTAAACAAGTGTTCCTGGTTTACCAGTTCATTATAACTATAATTTAAAAATAACATTTATGTTAAATTTAACAATTATAAAAACATAGTTTACTTCCCTCCAAATGAGGGGTTTTCAAACTTTTTGAGGTCTTTTAAAGAATTCATAAATTAATTCTCTAAGAACATTTTTCATTAGTAACAAACTATTTGTCTACTTGTTGCTTCAAATAAACTAATATTAAGGGAATGACGAGAAATATGATCTAACCACCACCTATGTCAAGTAACTTAATACAACTATGATTAATCTATTCAAAAATATATAAATTCATCATTTTACAAATTCTTTTTTCCTTAAAATATAAGTTCGTCTTTTTATAAGGAAAGAATCTAAATGTAAGGAAGTGAGAAGCCGACAAAAGCAAGTGTGGTGGGGGATTCGGCATAATGGTGTGTGGACTACAATGACACGGACACCCACCTTTCTATTTCAAATAAACACCCTTCCAAATCCCCAAATCCATTATTCATTCTTTTATTACATTTTATATTTGGCACCTTAAATCTCGGGTAGATTTTTTTGGGCTTAAAATTTTTATATCGTTTTCTTACTAGTATAACTTTTTATTTAAATATCAGACGAATAGTTGTTACTTTTTTTTTGAACGGTAAATTTGGATAACTAACAGAACACTGGAGTATTATTGTGCCACAAGCGGAACCACTAAAAAATATCTATCTCCGTTAGACAATAATGTCTATACACCAATTCAGGAGGAAACCCAATCAATCGAGAAAAACCCCTTGTGGGAATCGAACCCAAAACCAAATGATCCTTGAGCCTTCTCTCAACCTTAAGATGTCATTAGGCTATAATGACATGGGCGAATCGATGTCATTTAAACGTCTCGTACGCATATGAGCATATTATAAAAAAAACAAAGCAAAAACAAATATTTACTATATAAGATGTACAAGGTTAGGGCGGACGGGGCACTATCTGTGAGTTTTTTAAACTTCACTGATTTTAACCAATCCTACACTTCCACGTCACTTCACTGATTTCATTCACTGAAACATTTTTTTGAAAGCAATGCTTCACTGATTATTTACCAACAATCAATTAGAGAGAGATAGAGACAAAGAGGAGAGAGAAAGAGAAAAATCACGGGTACCAGCCCGTTAACTAGAACCAGAATTTGGCTCACGGGACCACTACCAGCATGGGTGGCGACGGTGTTACCGTGCTGGTAGTGAGGTACCCATGCTCAATTCTGGTAGCGCCCCGTCTGCCCTTAGTTGCTGTTGTGTAACACCGAACCACTAATATGTAGGTGATTAATTGGTTGGCTGGTAAAAAAAAGATATTGAAGAGAGAGAGTTTTGACCAAAATCTTTTTCCATTTTGTGAAGTGCACGCGTAAATCTGGTGTTGAAAAAAACAAGTAAAACGTCTTGTGTATGTAAATCATGGTGAAATCAAATGGGTCCCGTATATATCCAATTACACTATCAATTCAACCTTCTTGGTTCGCTGTGATTGGTTTATCAAGGCATATTTGGGTGCAAATTGTCATTAAAACCAAAAACGATATCAGCAAAATCTATACAAAATAAATAAACAAGTGGTTGCATACTTGCATTACATGTTATGATTCTACATTCCAATATATTTTTCCTAGTTTCTCTTAATTCATCTTTTAAAAATAAAGTAACTTATATGTAATTTCACTCGTATGATATACATAATATCATTTAAATTTTCAATACAAACTATTTGATACTTCTTCTGTTCAACCCATGTAGTAAACGAATTTCTAACCTACTTGAAACAATACATATTTATTGCTCACCTAAGACTTTCAATAGATCCCCTCCACGATGAAATTATGTTCAAAATGTAGTTGTGCGTGATAATATACAATAGTGGCGAAACTTGAAGATCGAATCGGCGGGGTCCGGACTCATTTTTTTCGATCGATAGGGACTGGAAGATAAAATCGGTGGGGCACGGACTCAATTCATATAAAAATTACCTACGAAAATCGTAAAATTCCACCACTGCGCCAAAAAACAGTGGGGGCTAGGGCACCCACTGGCCCTCACAAACCTTCGCCCTTGATATACAACTCATCTAAGCAATTATGTACACATGGTTAATGTTTTGTACACATTCAACGTCAATTACTTTCACAGTTCAGCGCCCGCTGAGGCATATGTTGGGTTTAAGTAAATGTTTGGATTTTATTTTATAAATTTATAGGACCTTAATTTTTTAGCGCACCGTCAACACACATAGGTCTAATACTATTATTATGTGTTAGGGTGGGTTATTGTGCCACGTCAACAAGCCGATCACCAACGCTGGCACCTGCTGTCATACCCGAGAGGACCTACATACCCCCAACCGATTGAGTTGCCCAACCAACACACCTCGTCTCCACAACACACACCCGATTCAATTGCCTCTACTGAAAAAATAGCCTGAACCACGTCCCCTAGGGGTAAGGGCCGATGTAGCCGATCGGTTACCCGGTACCTAAGTCCCCTACCTGAAACCAAGGTTGTAAAAATCGTGATTAATCACCGATTATTCAGTGATTAATCACTAGTCTTCACTTTACTGATTAATTTTAGGCTAATCACTCAATTAATCGGTGTCGCGATTAATCACCGATTAGTCAGACCACGTCCTAGTCCGACCTAAAAACTCAAAATTAGTTAAAAATGAATTTGAACGGGTCAAAACTAGAGCAAATCGATCAAATAAAACAAGTTCTTACCTCAAAATTGGATCATAATTCATGATTTAGAAGCAAAATAGATGAAAATCCATGAACCCTAGTTGCGCCTGATGGTTTCGTACGATGAAAAAAGGAATGGGGAGGAAAAACGGTATATGGTGAACGATGGAGAGGTGATTAGGGTATTTAAGTTTATGTATTTTAATATTTAACCCCCTCCTTCATATTCACTAGTTTATATTTGGCCCCTAAACTTCTAAATTTATACATATAAGGTATAAAATTAGCATTATATGTGTATAAATTTGAAAAAATATATATAAAAATCCAATCCGATCAGGGGCGGACCTAGTCAAGGACTAGGGGCCGCGCCCGTTGCTCCTGAAAAACGCCCGCGTAGTGGAATTTTTTTTTTTTTTACGATTTTTCAAAAACGTTACTACTGAAATAGAATTTACGTTGCTACTAGAATTTAATAAACGTTACTACTAAACGAAATTATACGTTACCACGTTACGTTACTCGAAAAAATATTTACCGAACTCGACTAATGATAACTAATCTAATACCTATCATACAATACTAAGTTACTAACTCAATAATATACATGTAATCTTAAGTAATCTTAACCCAATAGGCCAATAGTCCAAAAACCAAAGCCCACCCTTTTCCCTAACCCAAGCCCAAAGACCAATGCCCAATTGCCCACCCTTGGTTAGTGGATTTGTGAAAAAAAAAAAAAAAAAAAAACATCCAGCAGCAGCTCGACAACAGCAGACAGCAAAGAAAGTTTCAACCAAACCCTAACCCAACCAGCTGCTCCCCAGCCCTCCGCCGCCTGTCACCGGCCTCCGGCCCTCCGCCGCCTGTCACCGGCTCCGCCTCTGCTGTCCTGCAGTGCAGCGGCTGCAGTAAGTTTTTTTTTTTTTTTTTTTTTAACTTATTGTGTTAATTAGCTTTATTATCTAGTTATTTACATATAGTTGAATGTTGATTATGTGTTTTAGGTTGAATGCTTGATTAGTTGATTGTTATAATTGATTATATTGTCTTTGAATCTTTGATTAATTGATTAGGTTTGCGATTATAAAGATGAAACCACGTTCTAATACTAAACAAGCACTTATTAGCAATTTGTTTAAAAGAAAAGCCCCGGAAATTCTTAAATTGGTTCAAGTAATTCGCCAAATATTGAAAATAAGGATGATGATGATGATGTTGGTAATAATGATAACGATTTGCAAACGGATGATGATGTTGCTAATAATGTTGCTAACGATATGCAAACGGATGATGATGATGCTACAACTTCAATTCCAGTTGTTCCTAATCATTCGGCTTCATTCGCGAGGTCATATATAGATTTGAATGATCTTCCTTCAGATCCCGCTGATAGACCACCCATTTATAGCTATCACCCTAATCAAATAGATGACATAAGAAGAGCATATCTTGTGAAGAAGGCTTTTCAACCACGAGGTCATCAATTTAAATGGACACAATATGGTAAGGAACGGAGACGATTCAACATAAAATGGTTTGAACAGTATGATTGGTTAGAGTATAGCCCTACAAAAGATAAAGCATATTGCTTACATTGTTACTTGTTTAGTAATAGTGTTGGTAATCAAGGTGGAAGAGATACTTTCACAAGTGGAGGCTTTTCTTATTGGGCTAAACCGAAGGCCTTTAAAGATCATGTTGGGTTACAAAATAGTTTACATAATAAGGCGAGGCAAAAATGTGACAATCTTATGAACCAAAAGGGATCATTTCATGCACAAGTCAAGAAGCATACCGAGGAAGAAAAGATTGCAAATCGGTATCGATTGATGGGTTCTATTCGTAGTGTTGTATCCGAATGATTTTAGTGAAGAGGAAAGAGGATGCCTTTCAGGTGATCTTTCGGTATTTTATCACACATTAAAGGAAGATGAAAAATTTGCAAAACTAAATGGAATGTGTGATCTTGCTCGTGTAATGGTGGAAACCGAAAAACATAAAACTTTTCCTTTGGTTTATCGGGCGTTGAAGTTAGCATTAGTTTTGCCGGTTGCAACCGCAACCGTTGAGAGGTGTTTTTCTAAGATGAAGCTTATCAAGATGGATTTACGCAATAGAATGGGTGAGGACTATTTGAACAATGCTTTGATTTGCGCGGTTGAAAGAGACACTTTTGATAAAGTCAAAGAAGATGATGTAATGGCTCGATTTCAAGCTTTCAAGAACCGAAGGGGCGAAATCTATTAGGTATGTGTCTAAAATTATCTATTATCATGTTGTTATCTTTATTTCCTTTACATTGTATGAAACTATGGCGAAAAATTTTTTTTTTGAACGTTGCTACTGAAAAATATTTCTAGATCCGCCACTGAATCCGATTAATCTCTAGTCGATACCTCACCAACCGACTAACGCCTAGCGAGTTTTAAAACCCTGCCTAAAACCAAACCCATCACCCTTATTATGTGTAGGTATATATATAGAGTCATTGGTCAGCATGTGTCAGTTTTGTACTTTAGTCACAAACAAAGACTTTGGTCGTCTAATAGAAAGCTCCCCTTGGTAGGTATTTATTTATTATCCACATATCAATCATGTTGATTAAATAAATATATGTTTGGATCAATATGGCATGTATTTATTTTTACATATTTCGGGATGCCAAAATATATATAGATGGGGTTCCGCTTTGTTGAAAATGGGATGAAGTGAATAGAAGGTTTGAAACCATTCATGTACCTATTGTCCCACGATTTGTCGGGTTGGTTCCAGGTCTAATCAATAGGAGACATGGTTTTGAAAATTAAGGCCAACTCGATGATTGACGGATAGCGAAAGTTAATTTTAAGGAGTTTCTATTGGAATAATGCGTTTTCAGTTTGATTCGATCGAAGAATAAATCACTAACCATATATTTTAAAATGACAAATCAAATCGGTTTGGTTGGCGGGGTTTGCCGACTAGCTAAAAGGTTTTGACTAGACGGATTAAGATATTTGAGGTAGGTTTTTTCGTTTAGAATCAATATACTTAACTAAAACAACATATATGCATAAATACAAGAACACAATCATACGCAACGTCCTCCTAAAGTGCCGTTTCTCTCTTTACCTAATAGCACCATTAAAATCACAAAATTTAAAACCTTCAATAGATTTATAGCAAAATACATCGAAACAGAAGGCAAACGGGCAACAAGTTGCGCTGCTAACCCCTTTTTAATAGATTTTTTATAATGTAAAGACTTTTCATTAATATTATTCATATGTGACACAACATATTTCGACAAAGAGAAATATATGAAATATTAAATTTAAACAAATGGTTCAATTTACACGACCTAGGGGTGGGTTTTTTTTTTTTAAATAAAAACCGACCAGAATAAATTAACCCAACTTGATTATGGTGCTACACGAATAACCCAAACAGTTTACAGTTTGATTTGGTATTCTGGTGGATGTATGGAAGAATCGAGTTTACCCGATTAAGCGTTTAAAAAATTGCTCCTACTTCTTTTAGCTTTACCTTTGCATAATCTAACACGCACATATAGATTGGTATATCAATAATATTGTTCCATCGTTATTTAGCAGCCTATTTTAGTATTTTTAAGCAGCCATGTTGTAAGTTTTTCTTTTTATTTATTTTTTTTTCGTTTTATCAAGTAGCCTTAAAGTTTGAACAACTCTTGGCAACCTAACCCGATTACTAGCCAGCAGCCCAACTATTGGAACAGCTCTTGGCAGCCCAAAACGAATCCAGCAGCCCATTTATAATCAAATAGCCACCCTGATTGCGGTTACACCCGACCCGAATTCACCCAAAGGATGAAACCGAATAACGTGAAATCGATTAATGAGTTTTAAATAGATCAAATTTTGGTTATTTATATATCAACCGAAAACCCAAGGAAACCGAAACCCGATTTTCACCCGACACAACAGTTTCAAGTTCCAAGCTATAAACCGTACTGATAAACCCGATTTTTTTTAAATAGTGAACCAAACTGTATAAACCTTAAAACGGTCGATTTGTTTCGATTTAGATGGGTTGATCAGTTTCAGCTGTTTATAAACACTCCAAAGTCCTAACTAAGCGACTGTGGGCTTGATAAGTGGTAACTAGTAATTAGTAAACACTACACATAAGATTGGGCCGGCAAAATGATTGGAGAAAGGCCTAAAGAGGATGACCCAAATGGCTGAATGGTTATTAACAAAATTTGTGTTAGTAGTGTTTGGTATTTTGAATGGAACTCATATGTAAACCAAGAAAGATTTATTAGAAGAAATATACTACTAAAAATTCATTAAACAATACATGAATGCATAAAAACTAATACATACATATTTGTGTTAGTAGTGTTTGGTATTTTGAATGCAACTCATATGTGTCAATGATCTCCAGCCCAGCTGGTTTGAGGTAGGGTGGGTTTTCCCCTTGGGGTTCCCATCCTTATAGAGACTTGGGTTCGATTCCTGGCAGCCCCCGGTTACCTTTGGCAAGGCCCGTGGTGGTATGCCCGTTGAAGCGTTGTGGCGCCGTCTCGAACCTGAGTCGCGTCTTCACAAAGACCACTGGGACGCCGGCCAAAAAAAATGTTTCTGTTTATGTATATCATGGTACAAGTAATGTACGTGGATTGGTACAAAATCTGTTATGCATTATCCATGTTGATCAACACGATAACTACCGTTCGTTTTTGTTCAAGGATCTGAATTTTAACTTTATTAATCAATTTGAGTTTGGAAACAAAAGAATAGTGATTCAGACAAAATTAAGACTCTGTTAAGTCCTGCGATAACGACGGGGCGGAGTCCTGGTGAAGACCCGGTGTGGGTAAAACGGGCCTTAGCCGTGGGTAATCCTTGACCACCTTAAGAGCCTCCCATAAAGCAGAACTTAAGTCACGTAGATCTTCAAGGCTGCTTTATCGTAAGCCATGGCTGCGTGCTTGGATGACTTATAAGTCACAAGGCGTACCAGACGACCATCCGGATCTATTATTTCAGCCAAGAACACCCACCCCAACGCGACTGCTTCACACCCAAATACTCCCACATCATTATCATCTTCGTTATCTTTCTTTATCATCTCTTTCCTTTTCGCCTTCGACAACTTATTCGTCAACTTATCTGTTGTTTCTTTCTTTTTCTTCTTCATTAAACCATGTTGTTTCTTAACACATCCATAAGGACCATAACTTAGGCCCAGTGACATAACCATAAGGACCATAGGAAGGCCGGGGTGCTACCCAATGGAAGACACCACACGACCCACCGCCACGTCATCAACCCGACTACTAACTCGGAACCAGGAGGTGCTAACCGTCGGGTACCCCTGCAACACACGCACATGCATCTCTCCCTCTGTCATCTAGGGATGAGCTCGGGACGGTATCGGTACCGAACCGATACCGATCCCGACAATACCGATACCAAAAAGTCCAAAAAACCAATACCGATACCGATACCGAACACATACGGTACGGTACGGTACGGTACGGTATCGGTTCGGTATCGGTACGGTACCGGTATGGTATCGGTATTTTACCTTACCATACCGATCCCGTACCGATACCGATCCTGAAACCCCTCGGTTCGGTACGGCATCGGGATCGGTATTCGGCCTTGTATGCTCATCCCTACTGTCATCTGCAACACACACACAATGTTTGCTTCTATCGGCTACTACAACAACCTGTTCCACCTTACCGATTACCCCTACCCAAGTAACCAGCAGTACGTTGCGGGTCGGATAGGGGGTAACAAATAACTACCACAATAAAAAGTCAAGCCTGAGATAGAACAGATAATCAAACACCAAAAACAAGATTACACTACACCTACTGTTAAACCCTAAAACCATCACTAGGATTAAAACATCACAAACAAACAATAATCAGTCTTAGATACACTTATTATCAGCTCAAATTCATTCATAATTCTTTAATTTCTTAAAACCCCCAATTATTATTCTTATACCGAAACTGTACAACCCATGACACAAACCCTAAAACAGAACCAAATCCATATCATCAAACCGTATCGAAACGAACATAAAATTTGTTACGGAAACACAGTTACATAAAAAAATAATAATTAGACAGGGGGGAGCTTATCGGAATCATGTTCAACGAAAACAACAGGTTTGGTAAGCATGAGAGGACGATCTTTGGCCTCTTCATCGTAGCCATCGTCTCCTTCTTCGATTTCGTCATGAGAGGTGCTGAGGTTGATGCAGGAACAACGTTCGAGTGAGGTGAAGAAGGCTGAAGCGACGCTGTTTCCAATCCAATTAGCGACACGATCGATTTTGTCGCATGATATTATCCCACTACATGCCTGATTTGATTCCATTGGTTATATGTTTGGTTATGGAATGGAATGGAATGAATTGATTTGAATGAGAGTGTTTGGATTTGAGGAGGTGATGGGTGTATAGGAAATTGGGATTCTTTGCTTTTTGGAGTGTAGATTCTAGAATTATACTTTTCTCTGGTGGGTTTATTTCTGGTTGGGCCCAAATGTCTTAAAAACAATTTTATTACAAACTAGTAAATTACGTGTCGCATTAAGCGCGGCGTAGAAACATAACCGGCGTTGATTCGTGAGAACCTGCAAATTTTTCCGACGAATAGCTGAGTTACACCAGCGGTATTGCGAGGATCTGCTAACCGGATAACACAATGTAGAGACTCGTATTGTTCTGTCAGTACGTCGGGGCGCGTTGCAGCGAGCAAAACGCCTAAACCGTCATAAACAAATTGATAAAAGAAAACATATACGATCCTGGCTAGGGATGAGCATACAAGGCCGAATACCGATCCCGATACCGTACCGAACCGAGGGTTTCGGGATCGGTATCGGTACCCATATTTATGGATTTTCGGTTTCGGTATTATCGGTATCGGTACGGGATCGGTATGGTATCGGTATTTTAAGGTAAAATACCGGTATAACCGTGTTGCCTCTTTTTGGAATGAGCTATTATTCAATACTACATAAACAAGTTCTATACAAAATATAAAATAACATCATAGAATGGGGCCCAAAAAAGATGGGGCACTAAGCCCATGCTTTAGTAGACTTACACTTTGGCCAAAGTTTAGTTTTGGTTATCAAAAAAATTAACTTAACCAGATTGAAAAACGACAATCTAATCAAATAAACCGAACCAATTAACCAGTCGGTTAATAAGATTATTTAACCGTTGACTTTGGTTTTGGTTGATGCTAATAACTGAATTGAAGCGAAACATTCATACTCGTAAAAGTAGCTGCGTTTCCCGCCGCATCACGCGGGCACACTACTAGTAATATTACACACATAATTGAATACCATCGATAGTTTTAGGTAAGATGTTATATATTGTTTAAAAAGGAAGAAATGTCATAGAAGCAGATTTATAGTTTCATTGAAATGAATATGCCACCCACTCTTATTCATTTAGATCGTTTTAATAGTTAATGCTAACTAAGAAGATTGTCCGCGCGTTGAGGCGGTACGTTACCGCAAGTAATAGATAGATAGTTATCAATCCAGTTTGTTACAGTATGGGTACGATTCATGCACCTGGTATAATAGACAATATGTGTTTTACATAAACCGAAAAGAATAAAAACGAACACCAGTACCAGCAACGATGTTGTTCAAACGATATCGATTGGTTCAAATCGTCACAGTGTTGGCACCGATATTCATTAACGACGCATATAGAGGTGTGTATATAAATAATTAATACAAAACCATCAAAATGAATATAATTACCGCTTACCGATACAGATGTTGTTCGGTACGGTACGGTATCGATAACATGTCCGTTTATTGAAAGAAACAACAGTCAAAATAAATATTAAAAAAAAGGGTTTAAAATGGGAAAAATAAAAGAGACAGGAATAACAAAAAAGAGGTTAAAATGTAAAGAAAGCAGTAACCACGAGATCGAACTGCGGTTAGATACACGACATATGGGTGCACAAAACCAACTGGGCAAGCGATCCTATTTTTACGACCAAGTCTAACCCCCTACATGCTACAAATAAATGAATATTACTTATCTTAAAAACTCAAAAGAGCCTAAAGACTAAAATTTATAATAAAAAAAATCAAATTTAAGTGTTTTATAAAAGATTACATATACTATGTATTAAAGTTAATCAACTTATGGATTAAAGTGGAAACAAAATTGTTTTGAGGGCTGAAGTAGAAATATGAAGCATGTCAAAATATACCTACTACTCGAATTCAGAATCAAAAGAAAAGTACTTTTATTGCAATTTGCAGCAACAAAAAATTAAATGTTTGGCAAAACAGTAAAATGTATGAGCATCATAAGTCATTTATTCAAATATTGTAAAACAAATATCAAAATTTTAGATTACATTTATTCATTAGTTTTGCACCACATAAATAGTTAATTACCATTCGACTATGGTGGGTTGATTGGATCAAACTGGCCCAGGTTGGGCCTTAAAAATGGAATATTTTGGGACTATATGGGCTTGGTAATTTGGAATGCCATTGTTTTCCGGTCGATACGTGAAAATGTGGAAGTTAGATGTCATATAATTATTAGCCCGATAGAGTTTATCAATCATTCAGACTCAGTATAAATGTTTACTGATTCATGCATATGCTCACGAAACAAAAAGTCTTAATGAACTATGACTAACTGATTCAGACATTTGTCTCATTAAAAGCTAAAACAAACAACCCCTTAATCTTACTTCCCGTCGAAAAGGTTCCTTTACCTCTACTTTCCAGTTTCCAATAAGCCTTTCCATATTATCTCTCATACACATGGTATACATGATCATTGTTGACTTGAATCGTAGCCTCTTAATTAGCCTCTTAACCATTCAGGTCTGAACCATTCAGTATTCAGACTGTTTGTTTCAGCATCTGAATGTAATGATTAAGTGCTGAACCATTAAGCTAATAAGGGATGCTGAATGATTCAGCTCTTAACCATTCAGACCATCTTAATGATTCAACACTTAATCAACCAAACAACCCCTAAGACTACCCCATTAGGCCAACACGAACAACCCAAACATGAAGAATCTTATTTCTTAGTAAACTACGGACTTAGATCTAAGTCCATATTCACTTGAGTTTTGGTAGCAACTAATAAAGTTAAAATCATGTCCATAAAATGTAGTTATTAAAGACAAACATGGTTTACAAAGTTATAATAACTTTGAGTATTAACGGTTTTCGCACAAATAATCAGTGATCAAACTCTTAAAATGGTGCAAGTACACGACCTCAATGTTAAGAATAGGAAGAATTGACTTGCTTGTTGGATTGAGACGTTTTTAAACAACCCTTACTATTTCCAGTATTGTGACCAAAAATGAGTTTTTTTGTTTGACGTTGAATGGTTAGTTTATATGTGTCTTCTTTAGTACACGCTACAAAAGTGAATTATAATACACATCAAGCAAGTTAGAAGGTGCGAGAGCGCACGCTTGTTTGAGTTATTACAATTCTAATCATTCGAAACCTTAAACAACGGGGGTTCCAAGGGGGCAAGGCCTCTAGGAGGAAGGTCCAAGGGGCAGTAGCGGCTGGGGCCTCAGCTTGGAAAATTTTAATTTTAATTAAATTGTTTTGAAATTTATTTTTTTAGAAATTCATAATTAATTTTAACATGGAAAATTACATTTTTTAGAGGCAATTTATTTATTTAAAAGATAACTGGCTAAAGGCAGTTACCGGTGATTTCTCCTCCAAATTCGAAATCAAAACTTTGGTCAAAAACACTGGTTCACGAATTCACAATCAATCTTCATACTCTGTTTTTATTTTCTCAAATCTGAGTTGTATCCAATCGGATTTTTCGGAAGAACCACCTAAATAATTCGATCTGAAAGTGATTACACGCATCTCAGATCATCCGTTGAATACCTATATTCCCTAGCAAGTAAAGCTAAACTTAATTCAAGTCATAATATTTTATAACGTTGGTCAAGATATAGCAAGAAATGTTGGTGAGACAGCGTAGAATGACATACACCACAAAAACAATTTATCCCCACAAGGATGCATCCTTGTTGTGATATTTTGTTGCAAGTATTTATCACCAATTTTAATTTGACATACACCACGTGCTTACCAGCTTAAAACCATGGGCAAGGAAAAGGTGATGAAACAAAACATTTGGCGCATCATATAAAACAACCAAACAATGAAGAGTCTAGACATAACACTAATTAACCACTTATTTTTGTTTTGGTTCCCTAAGATGCATGGTGTGTTGTTTGAATACCGGTTAAATTAATTTAAACTCCACCATTTTGTTGGGCTCATTAATTTGTTTGCCCATTCAAAACAGACCATGTAGTAATTATGACTCATTGTTCTCATAATCCCACATTCCCACAATGTGCTTCTACTCATAAAACATCCTCATTTAGCTAGGTTGATGATTATGGTGGCCACCAATTGAACCCGTGGGTTGGGTTAGACTTTAAAATTTATAAATAAATAAATAAACAATAATTTCATATTGTTTTATATAACTTCATTTTTTATTTTATAATAATTATTAGGGCATGTGTAGTGGTCTCGTTTTAGGGCGTTTTGGACCCTATAGCGCCGGGGAACACCGCCCCCCGTGCGCTATAGGGCGTTTTGGGTTGGTGGCGCCATAGCTATAACGGGCGTTGTCCTTGAACTGATTATTATTATAAATTATTATTATTATTATTGATCTGTGTGTGTGAGAGAAGAGGAAGAAGAAGTGAAGAAGAAGAGGAGAGGAAGAAGAAGTGAAGAAGATGGGTAAAGAAGAAGGGTTGGGATATTTGTTTGGGACTTGGGGTTGGTTTTTTATAAATAATAATAATAATAATAATAATAATAATAATAATAATAATAATAATAATAATAATAATAATAATAAAAATAATAATAATAAACAATGATTACCCAATTTTTTATAAAGCCCCATAACCCCCCTTTCCACTACATCCTCTTTTTTCCATAAAGCCTCATGACCCCCATAACCCACCACCACTACACATGAATTTATGACACTCACCTTTTTATAGTACAATAAATGGACTAGCTAGGTGCACGCTACATCATATATAGTTATGAAAACATTGAATATAATTACTTATAGCTAGAGATTGGCTATACCTATCTCAACTCCTAAATATTTATCATACGTTATTCTCATCATCATACTCAGTTAATTCCACCTATAGCAAAGCTAAGGTAGGGTCTGAGGAGGGTAAAATGTAGACAGCCTTACCTCTAACCTAAGAATAGAGAGGCTGCTTCCAGTTAGACCTCCGGTTCGATGTGGTTTGGTATCAAGCCTTGGACATAAGGCACATAACACTTAGCAATCGGGACAAACCCGATCGGTGCATGTACCCCTTTGTCTTTTGGCTATCATACGTTATCCTAAAAGCCTCAAATCGAAAGGTTACTTTTTAATTTATTATAAGGCTGATGGGTGTGGTGTGACATGTGGGTGGGAAGACCCTCCACATTGGCAATCATGTCACTGAGAACCGGATCATCCAATTTGTAATCGGTCTAAGAGGGTGGTCTGCAATGTAAAGAGTCATCCAAGACGGAAGATGGACTAGGGGCGGTGTGGGGTGTCCTGGACGAGCCACACACCCTTTAGCCTAAAAAATGAGGGAATACAGTAAATGTAACTATGTAAGAAACTGAAGAGTGGATAAAAGTAAAACAAGAAAGAGGTAAGATGGGTTTAGTTTAGTTTAAACTTGTGTTTTAGATCCAAATTGGCCTTACAATACCACTAAGGGTTTTGAGAATCTTTTGTTGGCTTTGTTAGACTAAACGGAGTGGGGCGGGAGAGAGGGCGGGAAGGGGGGGGGGGGGGGAATACCGCCGCAGGCCGGCGTGGAAGTGGCGTGGAGGGGGGGGGGGCGGGAAGGATCTCACCGGCGTGGGGGAGTGATGGGGGACACGTGGCGCGAGGTAATTGGGCCAGCTTTTTTTTTTATTTTTTTTTTAACTTTAACACAATATAATATTATTTCCTTCCCCCCCTCTTCCCCCCCTTCCACTCCCCACAATTATTTTTCCCCCCACAAGGGCCCCACAAGTGCCACATGGCGCTTCATCCCCCTCTTTCCCGCCCCCCACTCCTTATAGTCTTAGTTTGTTTGTTTCACCTACAACAAAGGTTTCAATGGGCCACCGTTTGTTTTCTTTTCTACCAAATCCTTTCAATAATTGCCTCTCCGCTTATTTTACTTAAACCTTTAATAACATCTTATAAGATGATTATTGTTCCTAGTGATAATAAAAAGTTCTTTAAAGTCAAATAAATATATTTTTTTCTTATATGCGAATGAAACTATTGACCATATATTTATAATCATCATAATGATCTAAGTTCTGCTTAAAAAAAAAAAAAAAAAAAAAAAAAAAAAAAAAAAAAAAAACCTGATAGATAGATACTATTAACGTACTACAAATAGATTTTTATTATATGTTTCCACTTGGTGTAAATGACTTGTTACTACACGTAATATCATTGGTCAGCTTCTATAGCGATATTCATTTTCTTCATCTTCTGTCTATCATTTTCTATGACGCCATTTTCTAATACCGAACTAATAAAGCCTGAAGTTTATGGCCTTTTTTTGTTAGAAAAATTTTATTCATACAAAATAGTTAAACGTTATAAAAGTTTCTAGTAACATCAAATGATAACAAAATAAAAACTCTTCATATTAAACATATAAATATATAAATTGACTACATACGATGATTCAAAGCCAGCCGAGGGCATTTTATGATTTATAGTTTCATATTAATTGAAACAACACGTAGATAGTGTTCGTTTCATAGATTGTAATGGAATTGGAATAGCAATTCGTGCGAGAACTATAATTTGATTAGGTATTTAGGTGTGATCATTTAATAGAATAGAATAAAACATCAATTTAAAAAAAAAACAATACAAATTACATCAAGATAGTGGGAAGGCAGGCAACAAGCTGCGCCGCCACCCCTTTCTGAATGGCAAATCCTAACCGATTAAAAACGTAATAATTTCTTCTTTTGTTGAAATAAACAACATAAGAAGCGGAATATACATTCCAACTTCATCCAAATTCCATTTCATTTCGTGAAAAGACTACCGTATAGTTATGACTGTTTGTGGGATTACTTAATTTGCAATGGCATGACACCAAGTTGAATTTGATGATAACACAAGTCACAAGTAAATAAATAATAATTCGCATTTTCCACAAATTAGGCAAATTTCAACGAGTATTGTATTTGCTAGTTTGCTACCCACAAAGTCAAAGATCAAACCGTCCAAGAAATATCCTATACAACATTATGCCAAAATAACAATCCTCAGTTGATGGTTACTACAATTTAATACAAACAAAACACCATGGAACAAAATTAGAAAATAAATTAAAACCCATCTTCGATACTTATTCTTATAATAAGTAGCATCCTTAATTATTATTTCACTTAATCATAGGTAGGTTATATTCATCTCAATATGCCCACACCCCATCACTCCAGATTTTACAAATTACATATAACATGTGCAATCCAACCCGACCCGACGTGACCCAACCCGAAAGAAATACAGTGGGCCTCAATAGTTCGAGTCTTCGAGATGTCTGAAGTCAACCAATCAAACAGTAGAGTAGAGGAGGGTATGTAATGTACGTATTCATAGTTCTTATCCTGACTAGTAATTTGGCCCACCTCAAGCTTGTTGCCACGTGCATGCATGAGTGTCAACATCTTCATAAATGTTTTAGTGATAATTCATTAATAGTTTTATAAATGTTTTATTTATGAATAACAATCAACGTTATAACTCAGACCGGAGCCAGAACTTTCCAGCTCCATGCTTTTTTCGGGCCCAACCATTGGACCGGATCAACTTCTTCTCCTTTTTTTTTTCGACTCCACCATATGAAATGAGTAAAATAAAGAGAGTTTAAATTAATTTTGTTTACAGTTATGAGAATATTTGAACCCATGATTTTATTTTATATTTAACAGGTAAAGGCTTATTGTTCAAGTTTGTATAAGATACTTATATATATAACTTACACCCTAACGGCCTAACTTACATATATACATACTAGTTTTTATCCCGGGAGCGTCCCGGGTTGAAATATGTAATATAACATAATAAAATATGTTTATTATTATTATTTTAAACAAATCTCTGCCATAAGTTATCATATTCAAATATAAAAAAAACGAATCTCTGCGCCGGCTTATAAATCTAGTGCCATTACAAATGAATTCGGAACTTTGTAATCGATCATTCTAAAAAGAACTAACATGAAATAAGAAAAAAAAGTTAATTATTGAAATATCGAACGCATTAGTCTAAGGGTTATGTGATGTGTTAAAAAATTCATGGGTATATGATCGGGTATGTAGTTCGGGTATTTGGATATGTTGTTTCGGGTAATCGGGTCGGGTATCACCTAATCCCAGACCCGACCCAAACCCACAATTTTTTTTTAAAATAATCCCAAACCCTGACACAATACCTGTCGGGTTACAAAAATAGTCATATTTTCTCCGATTTTTATATAGCACTATGGTACTCGTTGGAAAGATAATAAAACGCTCGTTAATTTGGTGTAATTTTTTTCTTTAAAAAATCTCGTATATAAAAGATATTAACGTTTAAAAGTTATGGGAGGAAACACGAGAGATAAAATAATAAAGGTTTAATATTTATATTTAGTAGATTAGGTATTTAATAGATTAGGTTAAAAATTATAATAGATTAAGTTAAATCATATTTATTTCTTTTTTTTAATTGGTTTAGAGTTGCCACATCACATCCTATGTGGCATCTCTCAAAGAAGAGATTGCATAAGAGCATAACATGTAGGATTAATCCCTTTGCAATATATATATATATAGATATAGATATAGATATCATGATTTGAAGTTATTGGATAAACAAAAAGATCCAACTTTGATTTGTTTTCTCATATATTTGATTTTTCTCTTCAACTTTTAATTGGGTCAGTTTTTTTAGAATAAGTCTTACAAATAAAAATACTTTAGTCGTATAATTGATTTTCAAGATTCCCTATCTACTGACTTTAATTTTAAAAATGTTATTTAATTTGTAAATAAATTTCTTTTTTTATATACCATTAAAATGTACACTTATCAACCAATTATTTTCTTTAGTTTTTTAATTAAAAAACTTGGTATTGTAAATAAAACAAAATTAAAGAAAGATATATGTAGCTTCTTTTTTTTTTTTAAGGCCAACAAAGTCTTTACGGGCTTTCAAGGGAATCCCTTTATGACGAATTCAAGATACCCACAGGGCACCCGGTTCTTTGGGTCCACCAATCTAGGAAAACCCGATCACTCACCCGCCCGAAGGCACGACAGTAAATAATCAGTAAAGTCTGGTATCGTTCAAGGCTCGAACTTGTGACCATTAGATCCCAAGTCAGTAAGATACCTATCCTTCAAGCAAGGGCGCAGCTCTTAAGGGGCAGGGAGGGGCGGCCGACCCCTCAGAATTTTCGCTCAGAAGTTCCGATTATATAGTATTCGTATAGAAATGTTTTGGTATATACGGTTTCAATCCCCCCAAACTGTTTTTCGACCTCTCGGTAACTTCCGACCCACAAAGTTTCGAGTCAAGTTTCGCAACTTCCTTCAAGGTTCTAACATGTAGCTTCTAAATATACATACATGTAGCACTAATTGTTTTGTTAAATTTGTACGATAGAAAAAGAGCAAAAGAAAGTCAAAAACGGTGTCGTGTAACCAGAGAAAAAGAGGGAAAAGAAGGTAATAAATTAATAACCGAAAACCAAAAGAAAATAATAATAATAATAAAAAATAATAATAAAAAGGACAAGAGAGTGGATTACTGAGACAAAAATTCATCCCTTTGTAAGTTATCAAAGAATGATGACTCAACATCATCATCATCATAAAGCAATAACATTCAATCCATCTTCATAATTCATAATTTCCCTTTCAGATCCAACTAACTTTCCTTTCCAATCAATCCCTGGTCTGATTCTTTGCTTCCCCTTTCTTTCTTCTCTCTAATTTTCAGATATTATTCACTAGTGTTCTTCTTAATCACTTTATTAATAGGTCTGTAGAATCCCCTCTAAACATGTTAATTCTTGACTGATTTTGCTTACCCACATATGTTTATGTTATTTACAGATTACCCATTTGTTAAATTAATGTTTTTGATAGATATTTGTTTAAGGCCTGCAGCTTCCTCTTATTTTAGATCCTTTGCTTAGTATTTTATTTTATTTATTTATTTATTTTTAGTTTATCTCTTTGTTTTGCTCAAAAGCTATGATCTTTGGGATCTTTTGATGTTGGGATTATCATTATGTTAAATTAATTAATTGATTTAACTTTCTTTAATTTCCTTTTCACACATACCTAATTTCAAGAAAGTATTTGTAAAATTCTGAATTATTATTATTATTATTTTTTTTAATTTTTTTTTTTGGGACATAGATTCATTTATATGTTTTTTCACTATTTGTAATTGTTCTGTCATTGGTTTGATTATTCATAATATTTTTTTGTTAAATTATGTGTCTTTATTGATGAAATATCAGTTGTTTATGGAATAAAAGAGTAATGGCTGCAGCAGAAGCACGAGCAGCATGGCAACGGACTGCGAACCGTTATTTTGTTCAAGAAGATGCGAAAAGAGCTCCCAAATTAGCATGTGTGCCACCATCATCATCATCATTGTCTAAACAAATCGACACGAAACCTCCCACGAATGGAATTGCCGATTTTGCCCCTCCTGCCGCCAACTCGTTGTTCTCGAACCTCTCTCCGGATTCAAGATGGTGGCTTCGGTTGCAGCCTAACTATTTACACCAAAATGGGTTGACTAATGATAAAGTCAATACAGAGGCTGAAAATTCTAATCAATTTGTCGACATTATGGATTCGCAGTCAACTGTCAAGGTTGACCGTCAAGTGGAAGAATCGTATGAGTTTGTTGAGATGGATTCTGTTTATAAAGAAGTCGATGAGTTCAGTTTGGACTCGGATTTCCTTCATTGGATGGAGATTGAGAAGAACCATGAGTTGCCATGGTGGCGGATGACCGATAAAGATGACCTGGCTTCGTTTGTTGCGCAGAGATCAAGTGATTTCATAGAGAACTGTGATTTACCTTCGCCTCGTAATGCAAGTTTCAAGAGGGACCCATATGGAGATGATCGATCCGCGCATAAGATTGATGAAATGTCTAACTCTTCCAGGATCTCAAGGCAACAAAGACCAAAATGTCAAAATGCAGCTAGCCCAAATGCCAGTTTAGGGCCAGTCAGGTACACTTTTGACTTTTAAAGTCAGTCGGGTCGTGTTTGACCTACGTTGTAAGTTATGACTTATTCATAGCCAAGCTATTAGTAGGGTCTGGGGAGGGTGAGATGTAGGCTCTCCACTTAAGTTTAATTAGGGATCTCTTGTCGCACAATACCCTAGTGGCTGCTCTCCACTTACACCGTCCAGCTTGGACGCGGTGGCTTACATCACTAGTAAACACAGCCACAGTTAGAACCGTCGATTGCCTTGTTGAATTTTTCTAATAAACACTCGAATTCTGATAAATTTCTATTAGCAATGTTTTTAGCTCAAATATTTCCGGCTACCAGTGGCGGATCTAGGCCATAAAATCAGTAGTAACGTTTTTCATTTTTTTCATTTTAGTAGCAACGTTTTCCAAATTTCGTAAAAAAAAAAAAACAAAATTTCCACTAATTTTCCACTACGCGCGCGAAGTTGAGCCGCAACGTCCGCAACCCCTGCTCTTGAAGAATGTCCGCCCTTGCCGGCTAGTCAGGCGTACTTTGACTTTGTGAATAATTAATCTGAACTCTTTAGATTTTGTGAAAACTCTGATGACCATTTTAATGTTTTCTAGCGAACACGCGAATTTATAAAAAAATATATATATACGAACTAAATCATTAGCAACAATTTTGACCTCAAATCTTGACTTTTTTTTTACTCTATGCTTTCTTACCAGTTCTGTAAGCACAGAGAGTGGTGACAGCGCAGTTCATGAAGCTTCTAGAACTCCAGAGATGGATCCAAGCAAACGTAAGCTTCTAGAAGCGCTCTGCCATTCTCAAACACGAGCACGAGAAGCAGAAAAAGCCGCAAAACAAGCATACGAGGAGAAAGAACATGTTGTGAAGCTAATATTTAAACAAGCATCTCAATTATTCGCCTACAAACAATGGGTATATCTTCTACAGCTTGAGAATCTTTATAACCAAATAAAAACCAACAAGATCGCCCCTGCTTTACCAGCTTATCCATGGCGCGTACCACGCAGTAAAACACGCAGGAAATTGCCTACTGCCAAGAAAAGAACACACGAAAAACAACGTAATTGTGATCCTAGTTGCAAGCATGATTTAGGTGTGTATGCCGTGGCTTTTGCTGTTGGATTAGGGCTTGTTGGCGCAGGTTTGCTTCTTGGGTGGACCGTGGGTTGGATGTTTATCTAGTCATCGTAGCAGGTATTTTGAAACAATTGTAGTGTGTACTGTACAAAGTCGTTTTTCGTGAAATTGCTAGCTAGGAGTATATAGTTTTGGTGTCGTTGATAGTTTTGGAACGAGTGCGCAGTTATACTTTTGTGCTCATTATGTGTGACATTACTGATAATGATATTACTATGTTTCTATCAGTTGTTACTTCTAACCAGTCATAGGTCTAAGACATTGGCCAGGCCTGCATGTCCTTCAATCCTGATTAGGTTCAGGGGTCCTGTATCAGCTCTAGTCGTTTCTATTTTCGTTGATCCCAACATGAAAGCAATAATGTTAACCATGTGTCGTCTTAGGTCAACAGAAACTAAAAGACGTCAATGCGTTATTGAGCTTGGACGTGAAAAATGAAGCATTGGTTGATCTCGATCTTTAGGTTTAAAGCCAAGTTGAGCTCGAGCTTGATGCTTCATCTTGACTAGATCAATTCGTTTAATGGCCACACAAACATCTCAAGACGCAAGCGAAATCTCATTGGGATTAGCTCACAAAAAAGAGATAAACCGTTCGTATGAGATTAGCTCACAAAAAAGCTTGAATGGAGCCGAGCTTGAATAAGATCCTACTAGAACATGTTTCTCTATCGAAGCTCGTTTAATAAACGAGCTCGATCCTAAACTTCACTTATTATTAAGCTTAGGATTGAGAATCTAAACAAGCCTGTTATTAAGCTTTTAACCCGAATAATAATAATATACAATTTAAATACAAAACAAATACTCAAATAAGACCATATAGAAAATGCTAGTATATGTCAATTCTCTTACCTAACCGTTGCTTTCAATAGGTAAACAGCTCTCTCGAAAGAATCTTTATTAAATCAAATCATAATCATTTCATCAAGATTTATTTTTGATTTATTTTTGATACCACTAAAACTAATCAGATAAATGAAAATTTAATACGGATATTATTACTGTAACACGTAAATTGAATCCTGATCATGTGGCCTAAGCAGTTAATGTCGGAAAATATCGGTTATCGGTCTAGGACCGATATTTGATATATCGGTTTTCGCGGTGAGATATCGGTGGGATATCGGTAATTTTTATATCATGCAAAATCCATATATATAGAAGTTTAACACTAACAATTAAATATAATCTCTTACAATTGATAGATTGACCTCTTGCAACATGCAAAACAATAACAATTGTAGCAAGTGGGAACTTATTAAGACTTTAAACACTAATAGTTAACACTAACAATTAAGAATTAAGACTTAAAACACTAACAACATCAATAAGAAGCAAGACAAATAGAAGAACTAATAAGAAAGATACTGATATCGGGCATATCGGTGTTATATCGGTCAAATATCGGTAAGATATCGGTCAAATATCGGTCAATATCACTGATAATATCGGTACAAAATATCGGTCAAAATATCGGTATCAATATATCGGTTGATGACCGATAACCGATATATCGGACCGATATAGCGGATATATCGGTGATATTAACTGCTTAGCATGTGGCCTAGTGGTAAAAGGGTCGGTTCTCTCTTTGGGGGAACCGGGTTCGATTCCCACGGGAGGCATGTGATAGATACCCCCACCCTTGTGGTGGGGTAGGTGGCTGGGAAGTTATGGAGAGACCCTTAACCCACCCTTGTGGTCATGGGTTCGACTCCTGATCCCTCCAGGTTTTACCGGTTCACTACCGTCGTGCCTTCGGGCGGGTTTGTGGGCCGGGTTTTCCCTAGAACAGGAGACGGGTGGGCCGAAGGGCTCTGTCCGTACGGACTAGAGGCCGTCTGGGGCCCCTTTCAGCCATTGGGGGCCGCGTACAGAGTACCCGGCAATACTTTAGTTGATCGTTTAAAAAAACACGTAAATTGATCAAAATGATTTTGGTGATGAATTATATAATATTTGACACATAAAAGGAGACAACAATCTTTTCACAACTTCTCATATTCAATGTTAACAACAATACCCAATGACTTTGTTTGAAAACAACACACTTGCTACACATACTAAGAAGACTCGGAAAATATCACCCTGGTAGCAAGCTATCTTCAAAACTGTATGAGACACGAACCGCAAAATGAACCACACCATGAGCCGCCTGCACCCACCGACCTGACCCTGACTCGACTCCATTGTTGAACACACATGAACCACCAACACCATTGGGTTGTATGTATCCTGGAAAAGCATTCAAGTAAGTCGATAAGAAAAGCAACATAACTACTTACATATTTGGTCTTTTAGTATCTGAAATCACAAATACTATCACTAAAACCAAAAATCTCAGAAAAAGTTTGTCCATTTAGCAATGAGGCTAAAATATTTCCCTTTCGATAAATCACATGTCCCTAGATCTATCGCCTTTTCTTGTTTTTCAAAGTTGACAAGTTTTTTTAGCATAAAATTTGTACTAGTATCAAATAGTTTGAGCCTTATCATGATGCTGATGATGATAATGATAAAACATAACTATTGTAGTAGCTTCTGGGACTATTATTGTGATTTATCAAGAGAGCAATTGTGATTTATCAAGAGAGCAAAAGGGGCTTTCTAAAAAAATTCCAACGTGTTAAACAAACATCCATTTCATGGAGCATTCATGTCATCTACTATAAAAAAAAACTTCATAGTTCATAGTTCATAGTTCATACTCACCCTGATTCTAATCCTAAAAACTTTAATACCTAACTGGATTTGGGCAATCCAGAACTAATATGAAAACCATGTGATTAAATTTTCACTCAAATCGGAAAACAAAAGATTTGAACCAAAAGACGTGAACCAAAATATGCATATTTGGTAACTTATATTGTGGTGACAACCTATTGAACCAAAAGATAACAGGTGGTGGTGGTGGTGGTGGTAGATATGCTGGTGAACCTGTTTAACCATAGAGAGTTGAATTTTTAAGCATAGTATATCATGAACAAATGCTTGTCTTTTAACCCTTACTGACCCCAACAATCTTCTAACACAGTTAGAGATAAATTAACTTAAAAGGATTAATAATTATGCAGCAATGTTAATATGGTTTGCATTTATCTTTATTCTGAGTTAGTTTATAAACAATCAGGTCTAATCTTTTTTTTTTAATTAGGTATATGCCAATTCCATCAACTAGTATATGTAGTTGGAATTGCAGGTTAAATCACAAACCGCAAACATGTGAAAATATATAGGATAGCTACTAGATTCTCCATTGTTTAGTCGTTCTATTCATTTCTCACACATGACTCCCATTTCCATGATGTAAAAGGAAACATCAGACAACAAAACGGAGATGATGAAATAGAGGATACTGGGTTCCAACAACAGATTTGTATAGGTGAACCCCTAACATAGTCATGACTGATCTATAAATTAGAAAACTTCATCATGATGATATGTCGGCCGCTATCCGGCTATATACTAATACATGAATTGCATACTGAATACTAGTGAAACCCTTTGTCCCTTTCATCAAAGTATCAAAGAATCTTGAATGAACATGCAGAGGCAAGACAAAAATATCACAAAATACCAACTTATAAAGCTTTTTTAACTACATCAAGAAACCTATTAAAGCATGATTGTCAAAACGACAAGTACAGATATATCCATAATTTCCACAAAGAAATAAATTCTTATCATGAGACTTTTAAAACTAGGAAGACATCAAACATATGGCATGAAAAAGTCCACAAGCAACAGATGAGATACCAACTTCTTTTAGCGGTCATTTTCCCTTTTCTAATTATAATAAAATCATGTAAAACAAACTAAAAACCACATCATATGGTATGAAATTAAGTATCTTACCTTAGCCCCGCCGTTTTTATGCAATGGCAAGATTGTAGGAATTGCAGAGCTGAAGAAGCGCAGCTTGATTAGCAGGACTAACATATCTCGCTATGACCGGAGGGAATCTCCCACGAAATTGAGCAGAAAGATTTGCCAATAAAGCAACCGAAAAGTGTTTTGGATCCTTAATTTCTTTTAATGGATCTTCTTCCTTTTTACCAGCATTGTGAAGACGAACAAAAGTAGCTTGATAACCAGTTGCTTCCCCGAAATCAGGAACTTCTGGTTCATCCTCAACCCTTTCTTCCTCAGGCTGTGACAGAAGAGTAACAATACTATCAAGCAACTTACCCCATAACTGCTCAGCAGTGGGATCCAACAGTAAGGGTGATTCACAAAGTAGTTTAGTTGATGCAACTGCGCTAAGCTTGACCTCTGTATACCCGGTTATGGTCTTAAGATTAGGTATCCAAATCTGATCCAAAATCATATGAAATATATTTGCCTGAACCGAGTTAATAGAGTCGATAAGAGTTTGTATACCATGCTTGACCAGAAAAAGAGACATGAGTATAATGAGACATCGAACAAGTCTCGGGGTTTTATTCTTCTGGAGGCGAGTAAAGAGGGTAGACCAGATGTGAATCATGTATTCTGCCATAACATCATATCCAAGATTTTCAATAATCGGGTTAAGTACATGAAACCCTTGTTCCTCCGTGCTCGGTTTGTTAACAAGTTTGTTGAATATCCCAAGAACATTTCTTAATCTACCATTGGAATTAAGCTCATTGGGAGCCTGTTGAAGGAACGATTGAAGCAAACGAACAAGAGCTGGAACATTTGCTGACTTATCCCACAAATCGGGTGTCAATAAGATGTCAAATATCTGCATGTAATGTGGAGGGACCGGAGGTCGGTTCAAATCCACAAGTTGAGCTAACAACTGAAAGGCATACGGGAAGAACTCCGTTACTTCTTTAGCTAATATCATCTGAAGGCTGGGTAAAAGACATGTTTCAAAAGCGGGAACTAGTGAAGGGTTCTTTTCACACGCTCTTCGGACAAGGGTAGCCACTGCCTCAAATAAGCAATGATTGAAAACAGGATTTTTAGGGTTCTCACAAACCCGGTTAAGAACCGTAGTAAGCCCAGTTATGCAGGGTGAAGCTACCTCAGGAGATATATCAGCAATCTGAAGAACACGCATGATACACCTCATAATATATTGATTCTCCTCTGATTCAGGTTTCTCCAAGGCTCCGAAAAGGTTTGTCATCAAAACCGGCAGAATTGGACCAATGTCCACCGATGTATATCTCGCCTGTACCCCGTTATCTTTAACAAGCAAGAGCTTCTCAATACAACTAGCAGCATAAGAATGAACCACATTAACATCCGAGCCAAGAAACCGTACCACATCACCAAGAAGAGCCAAGGCGATCGGTTTAGGAATCAAAACCCGAAACATGGTGAAAAACTTCAATGCACCAGCCTTCAACATTGGAAAAGCATTCACATCCTGGCCCTGTAACTCTGGCACAATAACCGATCTAAAGAAACTTTCAACATCTACAAGATCAGTAGAAACCGAAGCACCGCCTGCTTTTTTAGTAGCAAGAGAGACAACCAAGTAAATAGCACAATCCTTGTATTTCCAATTAGCAGCTGGATTTTCAGCAAACACAGCTAAGCAATTATTAATCTGAGCGGAAACCCTTTGCGTAATCTTATCTTTGTAATTTCCAGCAATCCCCTTAAGCAGTTCACAAGCAATCCTTCTCCTAGTATCTAAATCACTCCCTTCCATATCTCTCCTTATAAACTCAACATAGTTCATCTCAAACAGCTCTTCATCCTCATCCCGTAACATGACATTCGGAAGCACAATACTCTGAGTAATCTGCTGCAATATCTCATCCCCAGCAAACAAACCATGATGAACACTCGTACTCACAATAGTCAAAAACTTAATAGCAGTAACAGTCAACCGTTCGCGGCTAGGAGACGCCGACGCAGCCACAAGAAGACTCCACACCGCTTCCACAAACCCACTCAAATACTTCTGAAACAACTCCTCTTCTTTTTCCATATAATGACTTATATTATCACAAACAGCCGCACGCAACTCGTCCACAAGCGCAAGTCCATCCGCACCACTATCTTCAACCGCCGAATACCTAACCGTAAGATAATTCTTGAAATAACTCATCCACTTATCCGCATTATCCTCAAAAAACTCCGGCAAATCAAGAAAATTCAACGAATAAAATATCCTACAGCAAAGCCGCTGCGCCTCAATCAACTGACGCAGAGTTACAACCGAACCACTAGCCGAAGCAAACTCACTAACCTTCGCTGAAACACTCTCGACAGTACTTAACAAAGGAGCAGCAAAGTTATCCAAACAATATTTCAAATCAAGCAAAATAGGATCACTCTTATACTGATACCTAAACTTCTTAAACAGCGAATTAACCGTAGCAAGAATACCATTAACCGAAACAAAATCATTACCGTTAAGTGCCTTTTCAAGGCTAGACTTCAACTCAGGGAGTAAAGCAGGCCATAGCTTAGGGAAATCATGGTTACCTATAACAGCTAGGGCTTCGCTAACCTGCGCCTGGATTTTAGGTGCGCAGGATAGCATGAGGGGAACGATTAACTGTTTGATCTGTTCTTTTTCGGGGTCGGAGATAGGGGTGGTGGAGGAGGATGGAGGTGGGGCCCAGCGGGATTTGAGGTGGTTTTTGAAGTTGACGGCGGCGGAGTGACGGATCTGGTCGTTGACGGAGGGTTCGGCGACGAGGCGGAGGACGGCGAGGGCGTAGTTGGGGAGGTCGGCGGAGGAGGAGAGGTTTTGCTCGGCGCGACGGCGGGGTTCGGGGACAGGGGAGAGAGTGTCGAGGAAGGATTTGGAGAGGAATTCTAGGGTTTGTGCATTCCACTCCATGTTTATGTTTGGTGTGGTTAGGGTTTGTTAAGAGATTTAGGTTTAGTGGTGGAAAACGATGGTGTGTGTGAGTGATTGGTGGTGGTGGTGCTAGGGTTTATGCAGGGGAAGAACGTACAGAGAGAGAGAGAGAGAGAGAGTGTGAGTGTGAATTTGAAATTTGAGGGTAAAGGAGGGATGAATGAAGGTGGGCTGAAGCCCAATACCAATAGCTTAGTGTGAACGCATTGGGTAAGAATAAATATAAACTAGAATTCTATTGCCCCGCGTTTTGCGGCGGGAGTTTCTGTTGCATTGAAGTTTGGTGGACGTTAAAGATCGTGCGTCGCTGTGGGAGCTCCTGTTGCGTGGACATAAAAGATAATATTAAGTGACTGTTATTTTCGCGTGGGCCTCATGAAAATATTGGCGGCTAAAAGTTTGGTGGTCAAATTGGAAGAAATTAAAGTACATAAGTTAGTCAGAAAGTTAGTGATCAAAGTTTGGTGGTCAAATTGGAAAGCAAGTAAAGACACTGTAGAAGTGTCTTTACTTTCAGATACTATAATAAAACGATTTTTTTTCATAACAAGGTGTTTTAGACAAAAATAGAGTGAAACTAATTGGGTGAGATGAAAATGAGTGAAAGTGGGTAGTTTGATGATCTAAAGAGCGAACTTCAACCCATAAAAAAGATCACACGGACAAAAGCTGAACAATTTCAAATATTTTGCCAAGTTCGCCAAATGGATCTGCAACCTTCTCATAGTTCGCTGATTGAAACCACAAACTAGCCATAGTTCGCCAAATGGATCCGCAACCTTCTCATATTTGTTGATCCAAACCACAATCCTCTAGAACTTTGATTCTCCATACTCCAGCAGTTCCATTAAAACCAAAGAAATTGATGAAAACACCATTCACTTATTTATGTTTTGCAATCTTGTAAGTAGATTTTCATCCTTGTTTAAAAAATACCACCTAGTTTGGACCAATGCCAACTCATCGTTCCCCTTCAACAGAAAAATAATGTGTTTCTATACTTCAAACTAATAAGTATGTTATCTCTTGTTCTTTGAAAAAAACAGAGACATCCCTTGTGCCCACATATCGAACGGAATCATTGAACAATATAATCCTTGTACCCACACAAACGAACAAAAAGATCATTATTGTGACATTCGTCACCCTCGTCTTTCGTCAAATTTACAAATATAGCCCATCAAATATTTCCATTATAGTCCTTACAAATTTTGTCGTTTTCAAATTTAATTTTAGAGCGAACTAAAACTTTTATCATCTATGGATCGGGAATAAGTTCTAATGCGTATGTGGAAACGTACTCGAAGAAAAAAAAATATATATATAAAAAGTTTAAGTTTATAAAGTTTCAAAGCATCTTGGATAAGTCATCTTAACTTGGTTAGTGAATTAATAAGGAAATTTAACTACAAAAGCAATAAACTTAACTACACTAACTATAGGGGCCTTTATTGCCAAAATCCCAAACTTTTGAAATCTCTTTTCCCTTTTCCCTGCAAAACACGGTTTTCCGGCCAAGAAGTCGCCGCCGGCGACTTTTCCGGCGAGCCTAAAACCTTCTCAAAACAAGTTTTCATTCAACATTAATATTAAGTTACTGTTTCTCCATCATATGCGAACGGTTACATGGGTTTTAAAGCGTCTTAAACGCGTTTTAATCATGGGTTACTCGGCTTCAATATGAAACCGTCGAACTCTTAAATCCTACACAAACGTTCGATTTTTCTTGATTACCTTTATAAATCCAACTCGTAAATAAGTTCCTGCACACTTACACGATTCAAAACATCTCTAATTTATCGCAAATCGTCTCTGGAAGCCCCTTGATTCACGGCATAGGTGGCGAGTCTTAAACTCCAGTTTTACGATCGTGAAACAGCTTGTAAGTCATTTTCTTTATGCCGTTTTGTTAGTTGGTTGTCGTAGGTCAAAAGCCCCATGAATTCGATGTCCAATCGTGTGTTAATCGGGCGATTAGAATTGAGGTTTAGGGTTAGGGTTCTTAGGTTGAATTGGGGAAGAAGATGATGAATATATGTAATAGATTAAATATATTTTGCTTTGAACTAAATCAACAATCAGAGGTGCAGCCTAGTGGTTGTGTGTGTATGTTAGCTAACCAAACAACCCAGGTTCAATTCCCACTTGAAGCCCCTCCTTTCTGATTTTTTTACTTATTGTTATATATTAATTTTCTTTTATTTTAATCACTTAAATTCTATTTTAAAATTAGAATATTCATAATAAATTCATTTTTGCTCCAAAAATTATAAAAATTTAGGTGTAGCATCTTGACACCATAATGAAAAATATCACACTTTTACTTTCTGAAAATTATTAAATTTTTTATTATTTTATTAATTTAAATTGTTTTAAACATATTTAATTCATTAAAAATTCATTTTTAATGATTTTAATCTCAAAATTTTAGGATAATTATTTCTAAGCATTTCAATCTGAAATAAAAATTATTGGTTCAGAAAACATTTATTTTTACTGATTTTCCTATTTTTAATCATTTAAACATGATTTAATCTCATTAAATCAGTTTTAAATATAAATAAGTTTATAAAAAATTATGAGAAAATTATTTTCATTGATTTACATAAGAAAGCATCCATTTTCTATAAAAATAGTATTTTGGATCATGTCTTGTATTATTAGTTTTATTTATCAGTTACGACATAATTAAACATTTATTTATTTACACTATTTAAACATCTATTTTATAAATATTTTTCTTATAAAATAGAAATGTCATATGATTAAAAGTCTTTATTATCATTGATGGATCTTTGAGTAACTCGTAACTATTTATTTCAATATTTATGGTTATCGTATTTATTCATAATAATTAGTTAAAGTAATTAACTAAATTATTTTGTCTTAATTATTCAAGCATATTTTTATCTAAATAATCAATAGGTAATAATTATATTATTTAACCCACATTTACAACCTCTCATATATTATTTTGAGATATACAACTTTTACATTAACGCGACTTATCATAAAAACTCTAATTCCCCAAATCGACTTAGCAAACCCTAATGCCTTAGACCCTAGATACCTTAGACTTTTTAGACTTTTCCTTATTAGTACTCTCATACATTATAGGTTGGATTCCTCGGAATTCCCATTACTTAGCTCACGACCGCTTAAGTGGATTTTGATCACTTTCGCAAACTGTGAGTATATCTTTCCCCTTTTTACTGTTTTACTATTTTGGGGTGACTCATGTACGCTTATTATTTCTTTCACTCAATCATGGTTTATTCTATATTCACAATCGCAATTCTTGTATGTGTTTTACTTGTTGATTCGCTGATAGTGTGTACTTATGACCTGAATCATTAACCGTTCTGCGGCCTAGCATAGCAATAAATAGTACTTAATTATTGTTATGTGTGAACGATTATTCATCGCCTACTATGAGCGAATACTATATATATGTGTGACTCTTGATTCATTAAACAAAGGTTTGATTTTGGGTAGCATTTGTACACAGCTTGAACACTAAATTGTAGACAGTATAACACGTGAATTGCGAAACACTTTTTCTACTATATATATTCAAACAGGGTATGCTCACCAATACATTTTTGTATTGACATATACTATTTTCGTACATGTTTCAGGTTATTATTGAGAAGTTTCTTTTAAGCTTTTGGATTTATATTTAAGCTTTGATTTCATTGTAATCTAGTTAGACTTGACGCTTTAGAATCATGTACTTTGTATTTTTCATTTCAATGTAATAAATTATTTAATCAATGTATTCAAATTTGCACTTTAGTCCATGAGCTATTGAACAATCGTCACTACGTGACACCTCGATGTTTCCGCCATCGGTTGGGGTGTTACAGATTGGTATCAGAGCCATGGTTATAGGGAATTAGGTTATTAGAATGCCTTCTAGCCTAGTCTATAACTAAGCTTACTTTCACGAGTCCTCTCGTTTATATTTCTCTTATTTCCTATTATTTTCTTTCAAGATATTTTCGTTATGATTATTTCTTGTTATTCTTTCGATATTTTTCTTGGCGAAGAAGACACTCGTATTTCACAAACGAAACGATATCATCAAGTTAGGAGTGGTATCCATATCTTGGTGATTAGTTTTACTCCTCTATATGTTATTTATCTTAGGAATATATCTTTGAGATAGGAGTGACATCCACACCTCAAAGAGCGATTCCTTCAAAAAGAAACTTAACCACTAAGCTGGGAGTGATATCCTTAACCTAGTGATTGGTTTCATTCCACAATCGTTTTCAATTTTGAAATACATCTTTGAGTTAGGAGTGAAATCCATATCTCAAGGATCTATTTCTACATCTCGTTGATTATGAATTTTCTTAAATATTGGTAATCTAGTACATACGTTAATTTTATCATTCACGTCATTTTAAATTTTGGTCTTTTAAAACACATTAGATTTACACATACTTCATAAAATGGTTTTCATTTTGCATTTTATAAACTTGTAGTGCATATTTTACAAATCAAATGTAAACCTTTTGTTTTCATATGACGTATCCAATATATATTTTCGGGAGAAATTTGCAACTAATAATAGATCTATTAACACTTTTCGAACTCGACTTCTCGTAAACGCATGAAAATACGAAGATTTTCAAATAAACATGTTTTTGAATCTAAAACACACTTTGATTTCTAAAAAGTTATCCTCATGCATTACTACTATTCTTTCAACTATATCACGAAGTTTGAGCAAACTACGCTTTTGATAAACGAAAATTTATCTTATTACACTCGCACACACTTTCAGTCGCAAAACTTTTGGTTTAAACAATGGACATATCCTCTTATCCGGATGTTGCTAAATGTCTTTTATAGCATAATGCATACATGTAAAATTACTAGATTTTAACTTGCATGCCAGTAGGCTATACACGTTATTTCATTATTTTAATCTTGCACCATTTTTATTCATAGTTATTTCTAACACGTCATTTGTGATTAATTTCACATTGCCTATTTGCATTAATTCAACTCGTTTACTTTCATTTTGTGCAATTGTGCGATTTACTCGATTTATGTTATACTATCTTTTCAGTCGAAATTTTACGCTATACTTATATACTTACTTGAACGCATATTTGGTATGCACATTTTCTTTCCTGTTTTGAGCAAAACCCTGTTATACTTTACATTATTTTGTTCATCATCATGGCCAACGAATATACTAGTTGATAACTCGTATGAGATCTAAGCCAGTGCCCACGTACGACTCGGACTAGAGTATTTCTTTAATCTGAGGGGAACAGTGTAAATCTCAGAGTTTATCAATATGGGTGTTTAGAGCCAACGATGTGAACAGAAGCTACCGGTTAAGGGTGAACCCGAAAGGGAAGAACCTCTAACCATGTCTTATACTTACATGTTATTCACATTACGGTTAAAGGGAAAACCCGGAAGGGAAAGACCTCTAACCATATCATGATTGAACATTATTTCATTTCAGTGGCTATTACATATTTGCACGCATTTGTTTCTAGTATTACTTAGGATAGGTTTATGGAAAAGCATAACACCCCCGTGTAAGGTAAATTGATGATTACGGTCCGGAACGCAATCATGGGCTTACAGGTACATGAGGGTGGTGTGTAATTCTAATTAGGTTGTTGGTAGACAATCAGTACGAGTCCAAAGTATCGGGAGTGTGGTGGGTCAGCTGCGGTACACCCTATATATAAGCATAAACGATACTGCGGGAACGGACTAGAGGTCTAACCAAGAACCGACTCGCTACCCATTAACTCATAATTATCTCTTCATTAGATCGTTGACTAATAGCTAGCATATTCGATACAAACGTTCTTACACGAGCTTTAATTCGTCTTCCTAGAGTTTTGACCACCCACACAGAAAACCTTAAACTTTGTATACAGTTACACCCTCTGTAGTCAAAATCCTGTTGCTTGTCCTTAATAAAGTTCGGTCAGAAACCTTTCTAAAGTAGGGAGACTGCTTCATTTGTACCTCTACCCCTCACCCGTTACACATTAACTTTTCTCATTTAAATTCTCAACTTTCTAACTTTGAGTTAACTGTCAAATATTTGGACACTTTTACTGTAGGTATTAGACAACTATTTTAAATATTGTCGATTCATAAATAATGAAATTTTCTTTTAAAAATCTAGCTGACTTTTACAATGTCTTTTAGTTTCATAGTAGCCTCCACTTGAAAGAAATTTCGAGACGAAATTTTCTATAGTAGGGGAGACTGTGACATTCGTCACCCTCGTCTTTCGTCAAATTTACAAATATAGCCCATCAAATATTTCCATTATAGTCCTTACAAATTTTGTCGTTTTCAAATTTAATTTTAGAGCGAACTAAAACTTTTATCATCTATGGATCGGGAATAAGTTCTAATGCGTATGTGGAAACGTACTCGAAGAAAAAAAAAATATATATAAAAAGTTTAAGTTTATAAAGTTTCAAAGCATCTTGGATAAGTCATCTTAACTTGGTTAGTGAATTAATAAGGAAATTTAACTACAAAAGCAATAAACTTAACTACACTAACTATAGGGGCCTTTATTGCCAAAATCCCAAACTTTTGAAATCTCTTTTCCCTTTTCCCTGCAAAACACGGTTTTCCGGCCAAGAAGTCGCCGCCGGCGACTTTTCCGGCGAGCCTAAAACCTTCTCAAAACAAGTTTTCATTCAACATTAATATTAAGTTACTGTTTCTCCATCATATGCGAACGGTTACATGGGTTTTAAAGCGTCTTAAACGCGTTTTAATCATGGGTTACTCGGCTTCAATATGAAACCGTCGAACTCTTAAATCCTACACAAACGTTCGATTTTTCTTGATTACCTTTATAAATCCAACTCGTAAATAAGTTCCTGCACACTTACACGATTCAAAACATCTCTAATTTATCGCAAATCGTCTCTGGAAGCCCCTTGATTCACGGCATAGGTGGCGAGTCTTAAACTCCAGTTTTACGATCGTGAAACAGCTTGTAAGTCATTTTCTTTATGCCGTTTTGTTAGTTGGTTGTCGTAGGTCAAAAGCCCCATGAATTCGATGTCCAATCGTGTGTTAATCGGGCGATTAGAATTGAGGTTTAGGGTTAGGGTTCTTAGGTTGAATTGGGGAAGAAGATGATGAATATATGTAATAGATTAAATATATTTTGCTTTGAACTAAATCAACAATCAGAGGTGCAGCCTAGTGGTTGTGTGTGTATGTTAGCTAACCAAACAACCCAGGTTCAATTCCCACTTGAAGCCCCTCCTTTCTGATTTTTTTACTTATTGTTATATATTAATTTTCTTTTATTTTAATCACTTAAATTCTATTTTAAAATTAGAATATTCATAATAAATTCATTTTTGCTCCAAAAATTATAAAAATTTAGGTGTAGCATCTTGACACCATAATGAAAAATATCACACTTTTACTTTCTGAAAATTATTAAATTTTTTATTATTTTATTAATTTAAATTGTTTTAAACATATTTAATTCATTAAAAATTCATTTTTAATGATTTTAATCTCAAAATTTTAGGATAATTATTTCTAAGCATTTCAATCTGAAATAAAAATTATTGGTTCAGAAAACATTTATTTTTACTGATTTTCCTATTTTTAATCATTTAAACATGATTTAATCTCATTAAATCAGTTTTAAATATAAATAAGTTTATAAAAAATTATGAGAAAATTATTTTCATTGATTTACATAAGAAAGCATCCATTTTCTATAAAAATAGTATTTTGGATCATGTCTTGTATTATTAGTTTTATTTATCAGTTACGACATAATTAAACATTTATTTATTTACACTATTTAAACATCTATTTTATAAATATTTTTCTTATAAAATAGAAATGTCATATGATTAAAAGTCTTTATTATCATTGATGGATCTTTGAGTAACTCGTAACTATTTATTTCAATATTTATGGTTATCGTATTTATTCATAATAATTAGTTAAAGTAATTAACTAAATTATTTTGTCTTAATTATTCAAGCATATTTTTATCTAAATAATCAATAGGTAATAATTATATTATTTAACCCACATTTACAACCTCTCATATATTATTTTGAGATATACAACTTTTACATTAACGCGACTTATCATAAAAACTCTAATTCCCCAAATCGACTTAGCAAACCCTAATGCCTTAGACCCTAGATACCTTAGACTTTTTAGACTTTTCCTTATTAGTACTCTCATACATTATAGGTTGGATTCCTCGGAATTCCCATTACTTAGCTCACGACCGCTTAAGTGGATTTTGATCACTTTCGCAAACTGTGAGTATATCTTTCCCCTTTTTACTGTTTTACTATTTTGGGGTGACTCATGTACGCTTATTATTTCTTTCACTCAATCATGGTTTATTCTATATTCACAATCGCAATTCTTGTATGTGTTTTACTTGTTGATTCGCTGATAGTGTGTACTTATGACCTGAATCATTAACCGTTCTGCGGCCTAGCATAGCAATAAATAGTACTTAATTATTGTTATGTGTGAACGATTATTCATCGCCTATTATGAGCGAATACTATATATATGTGTGACTCTTGATTCATTAAACAAAGGTTTGATTTTGGGTAGCATTTGTACACAGCTTGAACACTAAATTGTAGACAGTATAACACGTGAACTGCGAAACACTTTTTCTACTATATATATTCAAACAGGGTATGCTCACCAATACATTTTTGTATTGACATATACTATTTTCGTACATGTTTCAGGTTATTATTGAGAAGTTTCTTTTAAGCTTTTGGATTTATATTTAAGCTTTGATTTCATTGTAATCTAGTTAGACTTGACGCTTTAGAATCATGTACTTTGTATTTTTCATTTCAATGTAATAAATTATTTAATCAATGTATTCAAATTTGCACTTTAGTCCATGAGCTATTGAACAATCGTCACTACGTGACACCTCGATGTTTCCGCCATCGGTTGGGGTGTTACAATTATTTGAAGAACGTAACCGGTAACTGAAACCCAACATTGAAAAGGAAGAATCCGGCATAATTCCGGCGAAGATCCGGCAAACTTCATCGAGGTCGTGCATCAGATCAGCGAACTTCATCTAATTTATGTATTTTTTTCAGTAACATGCAGAGGTGATTAAAATTATAAGCAATTAATGCGGTAAAATATCAGATATCGGTGAAGGACCGATATTTGAGACATAGGTTATCGCAGTGATATATCGATGGGATATCAGCAATTTTTATATCATGCAAAATCTATACATGCAGCAATTTAACACTAACAATTCAATATACTTTCATACTATTAACAAATTAACCTATTACAACTTGCAAAACAGTAACAATTGTAGCAAGTGAGAACTTATTAAGACTTAAAACACTAACAATTGGCACTTAATACTTAAAACAGTAATAACAACTATAAGAAGCAAGACAAATGGAAGAACTAAGAAGAAAACACCAATACTAGGAATATCGGTGATATATCGGTCAAATATCGTCGATAATATCGGTACCGATATTTCGTACCGATATATCGGTTGATTATCGATAACCGAGATATCGGTGATATATCATCGATATATCAGCCAAGTTAACTAGTTAGGATCAGATTTTGTGTTGAAGTTCGTTGATCCAAACAACAAACTACCTATTTGCACTCATTTTCCTCTTTTTTTTCTAAATCACCCATAAATGCAAATGATTCAAATAAAACATTACAATATGCACAACTAAAATAAAAGAAAATCACGTAATAAGACGTTGTTATGCATGTGTAGTAGTTATCGATCACGTTGATTCAAATATATTGAAACTCTTTAAAATCTTAAAGTCAGATAGTGTGTTGTTTGTTCGTAAAATCAAACACATTAGTTATGATGTGCAACGTTTTCAACTTATCACAAATTCGAACAACAGTTTGAAATTTGAATTCAATGTTGTGTAAGGTGTTTCACTTCACTTTTGTTGTTTATGTTTTTCTCATTTTCTTAATATATATCTACGCATATGTATAATATATTCATAAAAAAAATATATATAAATCCACAAATTCGAACAACGGTTTGAAACTTGTGGCCCGTTTACCTACGTATCACTTGTAATTGGTTGTCTTTTGTTTAATTAAAAAATATATATAAATCCAATTCGATGTTCAAAAAAAATTCATAAATCGTTCTTGTCATTATTAAAAACTTAGCACAATCTAACAAATTAACAAAAAAAAAGGTTGGTTTAAACTACTTAAAACAAACCCTTATGCTATGCAAGCGACCGACACAACCTAATCATTTTGGCTTGCTTTTTTTTTTAAACCGTAGTTCACACTTCACAGTTTGACTAAGGGGCTGTTTGGTAGCCTCTTAATGAGGCTCTTAACCATTCAGTGCTGAATGATTCAGCATTTAACGTGTTTGTTTCAGCCTCTGAATGGAATGGTTAAGGCTGAATCATTAAGACTTGAGATGTTGCTGAACCATTAAGCACTGAACTAGGCTGAACCTTAATGAAACTCTCATACTAATGTGGGACAAGAAAACTAACCATTAAGAGGTCCAACTTAATGATTCAACACTTAACCATTCAGAGCTCTTAATGATTCAGCACTTAATCAACCAAACAGCCCCTAAGCTATTTGAAAACATGAGTGAACGAACACCCTGTCTTAAATCGTTACTTGCAAGTCCTACTTGAACCTCACTTGTGAGTCACATTTTTCAATGACCTAAACTTGAGGGACTAAAAGAACACTTAGCAAGCTCAAAATAAATAAAAAATATAGGTTCTACCGAGATTTGAACTCGGGTTACTGGATTCAGAGTCCAATGTCCTAACCACTAGACCATAGAACCAATTGTTGCTGTGATACGTAAATTTTATAATATAAACAATTTTAAAAATGGATTTTGAATAAGTTTTCATTGATTTTATCGTGTACCTATTTACAGATATTTTCTGATATCGTTGAATATTAACTAGTAAAGTCTACCCGCGCTACGCGCGGGAATTCGATCGGTATTAGGTTGTTTTGTTACGATTTCGCTCTGGTACCGACACCCAATTATCAGGCTGGGGCGGATCTAGAGAAGGAGCAGGGGTGACGTGTTTGTTATTTTTTTGGTGTAGTGCATTTGTAGTGTATTTTTATTTTTTACGTGTTTTGTATACGTTACCCATGAAAATTATGTAACGTTACCCTTGAAATGTTGGTATAAATCTGCCACTATTATCAAGAGAATCGAAAAAAAAAGATTGTCGCCTATTACCTAAAAATACACTCACAAACAAAAGACACTATACATGTTTTTTTAACATCCGTGCATATACAAACTTTGGTGGAATGGTGATTAAAATATAAAGAAGAATAAATGGCAGAGCCCACAGGAAAAAAGAAAACCAAGTATGGTTTGTTTTTGTTTTGTTTATGTATTATATACACTTTTGTTCTTTTTCTACCTCTACACATTCTCTCTCTACATTCAGATTATTGTGCTTCTCTTTAGGGTGTGTGTAGTGGTGGATAGTTATGTTGGGGTTATAGGATTAAAATATTAAAAAGTAATAGAAAAGGGGTTATGTTGGGGTTATGGAAAAAGAGGTGTAGTGGGAAGGAAGGTTATGTTGGGGTTATAAATGATTGGTAATGATTGGTTAATTATTGTTTTTTATTTAAATAAGAATATTTAATAGTTAATAATATTTCATTAAAAATAAAAATAATAATAAAAATAAAAATTTAGACTGAAAGTTTATTAAATTAATAAAATAATAAAAAAATTATTTAGTATTAAAAAATAAAATTAAAAATAAAATTTTGAATTTCAAACGGTTACTGTTCCAAACCGTTTGAATTTCAAACAGTTTCCCTCCTACTTCAAAGTTTGAATTTCAAACTTTGCCACCACCAACCTATCCCCACCCCACCCCGTGAATATGGGGACCCAACTCCTGAGGACTTGGAAGCCCTCAGGGAAATTGAGGAGGAGGAGGGCCTTTGGAGCATGCCTTCCCCTCGTGGGGAGAACTACTACTTCCCCTCGGATGCAAGGTCCGATGGGAGGGACAGCTCACGTTCCCTATCCCCTGTGTACTACACACTCGAGCCTGACAACTACTCTCCGTAGTGGGAGGTTTAGGTTTTAATAAGTAATTTAGGTTTATATTATGTCTTTATGTAATGTGTTTATGTAACGTTTTAATAAGTAGTTTAGGATTAGGAACTCTGTTTGTAATAAGTAATTTAGGATTGTAATTTTATGTGTTTATGTGGTTTAAATTTAAAATATTATGTAATCTTTTAAAATAAACTAACATTAAACACAAAAGATTGGTGAAAACGCATTAAACATAAATAACTAAAACATTAAACATTACAAATAGAACACAAAACATAAAACGTAACATTAAACATAAAGCCTAAACATTAAAAATTATACATAGTTAAAACGCATCAGAGACCACGACAAAAGATTGGTGATTGAGAAGTCTGTTTGGTATTGTTGACGATAGGCGTCGTGTGTCAACTGAATTGCCATCTGTTCACTAACCCCTGGGTGCGCCTGCATCGCCGCTGAATAGACTACATGCCACCTATCAACGTTAGTTCGTATAGAATGCATCTTACTGTAGATCTGGTCAACGTTACGGTGGTTCGTCCCCGTGATTTGGTTGAACTCAGCCAACACATCCTGCCAAAAAGCCCGCCTATTGGTTGACGGAAGCTCCTTAACGTTTACCCACGCTCGCACTAACTCGAGTTGCTCTGTATTGGTCCAGGCTGCCATAGGTTTGGTTTTTGGTTTTTGGTTTGTAAAGAGTGTGTGTATGTATGAATTGTTTGTGTGTGTGAATTGTATATGTGTGTGTTTATGTTGTAGAAGATGAAGTATATATATATAGATAATAATTAAATAAATCAGTTTTTTTTTTTTTTTTAATTTTTGACCGTTCCCAACGGTCATATACACACTTCCCCATTTAAAACGCTCGCTATGCTGCTGCCGGATATCCACCAAAACGCCACCATAGCGCCTAGGGGGGCGGTGTTCCCGGCGCTATGGTAGGCCATAACGCCTCATAACGAGGCCACTACACACACTCTTACACATTGTCTCCTTCCATTAAATGACACCAGCACCAAGCCACCTAAAAAAGCACCACATACTGCCATTGACACAAGCAGAAGACGTCACCAAACCTGTGCTTGGAATCGTTATTTACAAAAAACACTTTTTATCTGGCGTCAATCACATCACCACTACTGTGGTTCACCAAATTCCGACATTCCAATTCTCGGTCTTAAAAGGATAGCGTTTTCTTTCCTCTTTATATTGACGTGCTCAGAAGTCTGAGATCTGAACATGCAGGGGAGAACAGCTTACCGGAGATTTGAGCGGAACGCGCCGTCGTCATAGGCGGCTGTTAGGCGGCGGGTTGTGGCGGTGGAGACGGAGTAGCGTTGGGTTGTGGCGATGGAGACGGAGTAGACACAGCGCCGGCAATAAAGACGGGAGGTTGACCAGATGGGGGAAAAGAGAAATGAATCGCGACAAATCGTCGAATAACACGTGGCAGTTAACGATCACGGAAGGCATCACCGTTGTTGTACTGTTCTCTGTCATGTTATGAAGTGGCAAAAATGGAAAGAATAAAAGGTTGGGGCAAGAAATTGAAAAAGTAGCAGTCGGCTGTTCCACCGACTGTTACAAATTAATATATATACTAATTTGTTATTTTGAACACATAAGGTAAAACAACTTAAAAATTAAACTATAACTAATTCTTATTCGATATTGGTACCTATATACTTAATAAATAAGCAATTGGTTGTGTTATGTGTCACCGTTATGTTATATGAGCTCAATATTTCTTTTCCGCTTCTCTTATTTTTCACACTTGTGTATATTATCTCTATTTTTTAAATACATTTTATATCAAAATATTGTTTATAATTCATAAATCTTCATTGTTAACCATATAATATATATTTTTTTAACTCGGGTAATAAACTTGTTTCTTAGCTAGGGAATTTCATAAGACGATTGCATGGATTATCTAAGAGATGTGATATCACTTTTTAAATTAAGACAATTTGATGGTTCTATCAAAATTTCCAACCAAATTAAATTCAAAAAAGCTAAAGGCATTATAGCCTAGCGGCATCTTGTGGTGAGATAAGACTTAGGGACCATAAGGTCCTGGGTTCGAATCTCACAAAAGGGGGTTTTCTCATAATTATTATGAGTTTCCTTCTGAATTGGTGACATGGTGGTGGAATATGATCGCGTGACAACATTGGTGGCACGATGATACTCCACTGTTTCGTGAGTGATTCCAATTTATTGGCCGTTCAAAAAAAAATTAAATTCAAAATTTTAATTCTCAAGAACAAATATTTGTTTGTGTGATTTTCGTGAACTAGGAAAATTGACTTTAAAATTACTTTTCAATTAAAAAAATTACTTTAAAATGGAGCTAAAAACCATTGCATTCGGACCATCGCCAAAGGGCATTGATCCTTGGAACCTCTATCGCCTAAGAAACTCATAATAAACTCAACCAAGTGTGCACTCAACATTTTCCTAACTTTCTTTATGTATATTATGAAACATTTAGTGAAACTAGTCAACCTAATTACACTAAAATATCTAAACACATTGATTTCCAAATTTAAGAAGGGTGTGTCGTATTTTTGATCAAGGGCCTGACTGCCTGAGATCCAACGCCATCCACGCTCATAGGCGCACCCACTAGTATTGAATTTATATAAAAAAAACACGATTTTAAATGTTTAAACCGTATTAAATTTATTTAAAAAAGCCAAAATACAGCCGCAATTGCAAAGTAAAAGGAAGAGTGTGTTGTATAACTAAAATGCAAAACCGAAATTACACCAAAATTAATCATAACACTACTTGGTGTTCGAAAGTTATAGTTAGTCCGCAAACCTATATAACTAAAATGCAAAAACTGCAAATGAAATGATTAGATTCGTTTTCAATGTATCTTGATGGTGTAATAATGCATATGACCTAAACTCGGTGGACTAAAAATCAAAATAACAGCCTGCTTTACTAAAATGAAAAACATAGGTTCTACCGAGACTTGAACTCGGGTTACTGGATTCAGAGTCCAATGTCCTAACCACTAGACCATAGAACCGATTTGTTAGGAATCCAAGAATAAAGTATTTTATTGTATTATTTAAAAAAAATAGGATCCTTGTTTTGGCCGAAAATATTTAATTAATTATTGACTTCACCTTTTTTTTTGTTTCTCTTTTTCAATGGGAATTTAGAAAAACCCTTTAGCTTCTTAATTTTAAAATTCCAACATTTTTTTTTTGTTAGTGTTACATGTATCTTTCAAAGTTAATAACAGTAGAAGTACAAATGCCCACTCTTATGGTGGAGTGACATGAGAAATGATAGGTAGAGCCTAGTTTCCTTGAGGTGCCAGGTTTGATCCTTAATCCCATCGGATTTTACTCATTTTTTTTCCCGGAACTGGTGGCTTGGTGGGTTCTGGCTACCCAGCGCTACCTGTGAGCGGGCACCTAAGACATGTCTTCACCTAGGGGCGTATGAGGTGCTTTTGTAGCCAACTCTGGATAGTCAAGACATCGTTTATTGGTCGTTAAAAAAACACAAATAAGATTCAAAAAAATGTTTGAAGTATTATTAGAATGGGATATGACCGTTGCAACAATATACTCGTAATGTTCATGAGTGACTAACGAATGGTCAATGATTGAAATACACATGCGTTTTTTGTGGGATGATAAACCTTCCAAAGGCACCTAATTGGACCTTTTCTCGTATTTACGAGTCAAAACACACCACTAAGATCATTACATTAACACTCATGGACTCATGGTCCAGGATGGAACACACGATGACATCAAAATGTTACACCCAAAATGGCTTTGACTAATTACATGTCCCATCGCAAGTGAATATATTTCATGGAAACGATTTCAGAATCTTACCATCTAGTTTATGAAAGAGGAAAACTCTTGGTGCAACGTCTCTTGAACCCTATCATTTAGGTTTGACGGATTATGACTTGAACCGGCTGAACCATCAATTTAGATCGGTGACTGGACCATATTTTCAAATCATAATTTCTTTTGTTTTTTGCTTCCAAAATCTCATTCATTGTTCTGGTTTTATATTTTGTTAACATTAAGAATCAACAATAAAGGTTGAAATAGTTTGTATTTTGATTTAGAGTATGCGGCAGATATTAGGTCGATATTGGTTTAATTTGATACAATATCATTATGATACCATCAAATCATCAATAAATACAACGACTGAAAAAATATTCTCAAAATGACATCAACACTTGTTTTACATCAATTGAAAACCATAAAAACAAATATCGGTATTCGTATCAATGTTAATCGGTTGTAATTAAATTGGTTTATCACGGTAAAGATTAAAAAGAAAACAATTGCATTTTACATGTTCAAGTCAAATTAAAACTTTGATGGAAACATTAGATAAAATAAGAACGTCTCAATGACATGTGATTTAGATTATGTCAAGTATAACTGAGTAATTGAATTAGTATATTTTGGGTGGATAATGTTTGTAATGAAAAATGTTGATTTAATAATGCTTGTTAGTGTTCGTTTACGTTCACTTGTGCTTGCTTTTGTCTGACACTTAAATTTAACAAATAAACACAAACGAACACGTTCATTCCATTAACAAATGAACACAAATAGAAATATCGTTCGGTAACTCTTCATAAATAATTCGTCAACACGTTATTTCCTTAACAAACGAACACGAATAAAAAACCCCGCTCAGTAAGTGTTTATAAAGCAGTAGTATTTCGTTAACAAACAAACATAAACAACACTTGTAGCCTAGTTGGTTGAGGGCCTTAAGTTTCTTATAGGAGGCTTGGGTTCAATTCCCACTAGCTACATTTGGAGGACATTGGTGGAGGGGAAATGAGAGATGACCCGGCCATTGGCTTGGGTTCGAGTCCTGATCCCGACCGGTTTGATTATTTCACCGTCGTGCCTTCGGGCGAGTGAATGGTCGGGTTTTCCCGGGAATTGGTGGCAATTGGTGGCCCGGGTACTCTTGAGTACCTGATTCGCCAAAAGGGTGTCCGAGAGTGCTCGGAAATTGATTCGTTGGCCGTTCAAAAAAAAAAAAAAAAGTCGTAAATCTAAGTTAAAACACGAAGGTTTTTCCGTAAATAGCTTGAATAAATAAATCGTCATCCACCGCCTTTCACAACATTGACCGGGAAATATAATAATAATAATAATCACATGTATATCCTGTAACGATATAAATAAAATCAAAGGGAGGGTAGAATGGTCAAAAAAAAGAAATAAGGCGTCCGGCGATGGAAGACGACGGGAAGACGGTGGCGGTTGTGGTAGGGTTAATAGACAAAGCAACCAACTCAACTAAACCCGACTTGGATCCGAGACTCCTCAAATCAATCAAATCCATTGTCCGTCACTCGGATTCGGAGCTCCGACTTGCCGTTCAAAACCTAATGAGCCTCATGAAACAAGATCACTCTCAGGTCCCTCTCTTCTATAATAATAATATTACTCTTTATAATATTGTTATAATACTAATTCTATGTAAGTGCTACATTCATTTGCTTTCATGTAATTTGTTATTTTTTTTTGTTTTGTGCGTATCGAAATTCCGTTTAAATGATACGTTATTTGTGTATACTCTGTGATATATGTCATTATTATTATTATATAAATCGCGCTAATATATTACTCATAGCCGCATAGGTCATATGCGCATTAGTATTGAACTATTGATCTTATCTTTTATATGTATATTTTATAGAATTTATGTTTATTTTAATGTTATTAGTAAGGGTAGAAGAAATAGCTGTGAAAATAGAGTGAATTTCTGTGATTAATATGAATTTTGATTTAGGGTTATTGAATCATTAGTTTGTAAGTTTAATTAAATGAAGTTGGGGAAAAAAAGATGTAGATGAATGCTTACTGTCGGTTACGGACTTAAACCATTGGGCTGTAAGCCTGTAACATTGTCATGGTCATGTAAGAATTGAACGTTGAATCGTGCAATGATTAATAGTTAAATGCCGAGGAATGTATTGCTTTTACTTTTGCAGGCATGAATCATGAATGCGATGCTTCTTTGTTTTGTTTGCTCGCTTGATCTTCCGGTCAATTATAGGAAGGTTTTATCTCTCAAATAATGGTTGTTATCAAGATGAAATTTCTGATATGCGGTAGTTACTTACAGGTGCGGTATCTTACGTTAAGTATAATTCATGAGTTGTTCATGCGGTCGAAGCTTTTTAGAACCCTAGTTGTTGAGAATTTGGACCAGTTGATGACTTTGAGTGTTGGGTTTAGAAGAAACCAACCACTCCCTGCACCGCCAGCCGTTGCATCCAAATTGCGTTCCAAGGCGATAGAATTTTTAGAAAAGTGGAACGCTACATTTGGAATTCATTACAGACAGCTTAGGTTAGGGTATGACTACCTGAAAAATACACTTAGGTATCAGTTTCCTAATCTTCAAGCAAACGCAGCAAGAATTCAGCAGGAGAGAAGAGAACGAGAGTTACGGACGAAAGAGATTCTTTTGAAGAAGTATGAATTGTTGAAGTCCAATATTTCTTCAATTAAGGATGAAGTTAATTCGATAGTTGATGAAGTTAGTGAATGCTTAGATATTCTTGAAAGTTCTAAAGAAGAAAACGTACCACTGGATCCCGTTGATGAAGAAGATTTTGAGGATTTTCGGAACATTGAATTGCGCACAATTCGTGAGAATTCATTGAAAGAAGCAGACAAAGTGCAGGAAAATAGTGAAAATAAAGTGGTGTTCGATGCCTTAAGAGAACTTTACAAGCTTTTAGTGACTAAACATTTAGTTGCAGTTCAAGAGTCGATTTCTGTTCTCATAAGGGTAGAATTGTCAGATAACAGACTTAGAGACTCCATGTTAAAGGAATTCATCGATACTAGAAATCATCTCAAATCAATAAAAAAGAAATGTGAAGAAGCTGGATGCGTTCTTTCAGCCCCTGAAAATGACGAGGAAGAAGACATATGGGAAGAGGGCCCGAGTGAATCATTTAATATTTCGAAACCAGTTACACCCAATAAACAAAATGATTCTGCTGGTTGCAGCACTAGTAAAGCAAATGCTAAAGCAACAATTGTTAACTTAAAGGCAAATCCGAATATGGATCCGTTAAAACGCAAGCTTTTGGTTGAAGCTCCGGTAATGAAATGGGGTTCATTTTTGGATAACTGGGGTTCAAACCGTGATTATATGGCTAACCAAAGAGGGTTGGAGGTTGAAGGTCATTGGGGTAGAGTTGACCATGATGCAGTTATTCCTGCTAATAAAATTGCTGAACTAAACATGCAAGCAACCGTATACAAAGAAGAACATAAAGAAATTCAACAATGTCGTGCACCTTTAAAAAAGGGCGGGCTGTGTGAGAGACGGGATTTAAAAGTATGCCCATTTCATGGACCCATTGTTGCTCGAGATGATGAAGGGAAACCATTAGATCAAGAACCTGATATGAAGAATTTTTCAAGAGAGGAATTAATAAACCAGGCAGTAAAAAATGTTAGAGAGAGAGATAAAGAGGTTATAAAGAAAAGAGAATATGATAAAAAGGAACTAAAGCGCGCTAAGCATGCGAAAATTCGTGGGCATAATGAAGCTGTGTTACGCGATGCAGCAATAGCTTCGACTCCTGTCTCATCTGCCATTGGAGACTTAGATCTGGGCAGAGAAAAAGATAGTCTTGCAAAGATGTTGAAAAAGAAAGCAACTGCAAAAGACAGATTAGCTACAAGGCTGTTGAGTAGAAAGGCTATGGCAAGGCAGGCGAATCTTGGAGACGAGCATTCAAAATACAGAGAAGCCTTTCCTAATCAATGGTAAAGTTTTTTAAGCTACTTTTATTTGTTTCTTGTGTTTTTTTCTCTTTTCTTTCCAAGTAACATATATGTAATAAGAGATTTTGAAATGTGTTATACATAAAAATGGATATAAATAAAACATTCATGTTGTTTAACTGTTTGTATAAGGAACATGTCTGAAGAGAAGTAGTAAAGACTGTAAATTTCTTTCGATGTGCTGTATAGTATTTGATATTCGTTTCATGGGATAGAGAAAAGGATTGCCCCCACCACACTCACAAATCTTGTAAGATCTTACCAATAGCTTTGTAATGTGTGAGGTTTTACTGGGTATGTTTATTTGTTTGTTTGTTTAGTGTGTTATAATCTCGTTCTGTATTACAATAGATGCATGATTAGGTGATTGTCTCAGCTCCACTAACTGCCAAATAAGTTGCGTTTTTGGGTCGAGTTTCAGGTAAAAAGGAAAAAAGTAGTTTTGGTTGAAGCATGATGACTATTCATATGATACTACCTGTGGTGTCATTTCAAAGTGGCACCACTAAACTCTTTAAACATGGTTGTTGAGGCACCTATTCTGTCGATTTTGTTTTAAAAGGTCATAAGTGATCCACAAATAAAGTCATATTGCAGACACACATATAACTGCAATATAATGAATTCTAACGAGTTTTATGATGCCGTAATATTCATCATTAATCAATCTCATCTCTAAATAAGAGATCTACGATATACGAAGTGGTTGTATCTCATAGCACTAGTTATAATCTGTATTTTGTTTTACTCTAATGTTTGGCCTTATTTTTGATAAATTTCAGCTTGTGAGAATATATGGTTGAATCAATTAGTTGTTCATGTTAACGGCAATTTCGCGGATCTTAGAGTGATCATCTAGAGTCTGTGGGATATATTCAGAAGTTAGGTTTAAAACTCCCATAGCTAACTACCAATAAAGATGTCAGATGTGTCTTGAGTGGTTATAAAGATAAACATAATTCTGCATATTAGATATTACCATGATGAAGTTGCAACAGAAAAGTGTTTACATGGTTTCATAGTGAATAATAATTAGACTTATTGAGCCTAAAGAACTATATACCAGTTTTATTAAGTGTACATTCTACTTATGTAGTTTTGTAAAAAAAAATTAAACCGTCGAACACAGTCACAAGCTGCTCACCGTACAGAGACGAGTATATATTTATTGAGCCTTGCGTGCGCATTGTGTAAATGTAGTAAACCTTGTTCCATCTAAAAAGTTACCCCCCCCCCCCCCCCCTTTTTAAGATCCAAAAAACTCACTCTAAGAAATCCTCCAAGAAATGAGGCATGACAACTAGCTATTATGTTGCTTCATCAAATTACACTGTCGCCTGTGATGATCATAACTTCGATGAGGCAAAGCAACTGTTCCTCTTGGGAGAAATCGCATCCTGCCTAGACACATCTAACCGGTTAATGTTGTTTAAGCATCACAATATTGAGGATGTAATCGCTGATTTCTTCATCGACTGGGAAGTGGATGATATCGCATTACAGAAACTGGATATTGTAAAATAAAGAATAGCTTATCTACTAATAAAAATACTTATATACGACAAACAAACAATATACCTTGACGCTTCAAGGTATATCTTGGAAGCGCCAGGACTTGAGGCCACGCGGCTAGGGCACATATTGCTAAGGGACATATTTTTTAATAGCTCAGATTGGGCACGTAAATCCTCAGGGATGCTACTAGCAAGCGCCCATAGTCCTCAAATGAGAATATTGACCAAACAGTCTACCCCAAATATAGGGATTTATACCTTATAAGTAAGATCAAGCAATATATTTTGAAGATGAATGATTGCTAAATTGAGTTTGATGCTGATGTGGAGAGCCATATGTTCAAGGTTTCAAACACTATTTGACACCTCATTCAAGTGGATGGGGGCAAATTCCAATTCCAATTCCAACTCTAAATCATGTTCTTGTTTTTTTTTTTTGCATGATCATTCTTAAACATCCGTGTTAATTTCAGTAATATTATGTAGTAATTTTTATTTCAATAATACGATTTGATTTAATTAGATGATATTTGTACAAAACCATAGATGAGACTTTGGCGGAACCAAAAGGGTTCTTGAAATAGGCCGATCATTCCTAGATGTTCCTATTAGCGTAAATTATGGCATAGATTATTCTAGATTATTCCTATGATTATCATTATATTTTAGGTATTGATTGTATAGATAATTATGGACTCTTAGAATCATAGTCTAATTGTAATTCCTCTCACCCTATATATAGGGGTTGTATTCTTGTTATTATTCATTCACAATAATCAATACCATAAACGCTTTTATGGTATCAGAGCCTCGGCTCAATAAACCCTAAACACAGCCGGCCGCATACCTTTGTTCCTGTTGTCTCTGGTTTCGATCATGGCAAAAGACGACACATCGGCCGAAGCTTCATCCCCAACTGCCAAACCCATTCCCTTACATCCAGCATATTCCGTATCCAATATCCAGTCCAAGGTCCGCACTTTGGATGGGAAACAAGTCACGTACACAGCCTGGACCCGGCTGTTTCGCATGCACGCCATCGCTTACAAAGTTCTGAATCATATTGATGGTTCCCCTGCCCCTGCAGAAACTGATCCGGAGTATGATCAATGGCTGGAAATCGACGCTTTAGTTCTACAATGGATCTGCAGTACAATCGCAGACAATATTCTGCCGCGTGTCCTCGGCAAGGTGGACAACGCTAGGGCCGCCTGGGTGAAATTGGAGAAGACTTATCTCAGCAACAAGAAAGCACGGGCTGCGGCACTTGAAACACAATTCTGCAACTTAACTCTCGCCAAGTGCTCTTCTGTCGACGACTATTGCCAGCGCCTTCAAGAACTCGCCAATCAGCTTGGATTCGTAATTTACTACTAGAGCTGCATGTCCCACTTCGCACTGCCTCTGTGGTTTATTGTGATAACGTTTCAGCAGTTTATTTATCTAATAATCCGGTTCAGCATCAAAGGACGAAGCATATTGAGATTGACATTCATTTTGTTCGAGAGAAGGTTCGCGTGGGTCACATTCGCGTCCTTCACGTTCCATCTTCTTCACAGTTTGCTGACATCTTTACAAAGGGGATCTCCAGAGAATTATTTCAAGCCTTCAGATCCAGTTTGACCGTTTGCTCTGCGCCCGTTCAAACTGCGGGGGAATATTAGCGTAAATTATGGCATAGATTATTCCTATGATTATCATTATATTTTAGGTATTGATTGTATAGATAATTATGGACTCTTAGAATCATAGTCCAATTGTAATTCCTCTCACCCTATATATAGGGGTTGTATTCTTGTTATTATTCATTCACAATAATCAATACCATAAACGCTTTTATGGTATCAGAGCCTCGGCTCAATAAACCCTAAACACAGCCGGCCGCATACCTTTGTTCCTGTTGTCTCTGGTTTCGATCATGGCAAAAGACGACACAGCGGCCGAAGCTTCATCCCCAACTGCCAAACCCATTCCCTTACATCCAGCATATTCCGTATCCAATATCCAGTCCAAGGTCCGCACTTTGGATGGGAAACAAGTCACGTACACAGCCTGGACCCGGCTGTTTCGCATGCACGCCATCGCTTACAAAGTTTTGAATCATATTGATGGTTCCCCTGCCCCTGCAGAAACTGATCCGGAGTATGATCAATGGCTGGAAATCGACGCTTTAGTTCTACAATGGATCTGCAGTACAATCGCAGACAATATTCTGCCGCGTGTCCTCGGCAAGGTGGACAACGCTAGGGCCGCCTGGGTGAAATTGGAGAAGACTTATCTCAGCAACAAGAAAGCACGGGCTGCGGCACTTGAAACACAATTCTGCAACTTAACTCTCGCCAAGTGCTCTTCTGTCGACGACTATTGCCAGCGCCTTCAAGAACTCGCCAATCAGCTTGGATTCGTAATTTACTACTAGAGCTGCATGTCCCACTTCGCACTGCCTCTGTGGTTTATTGTGATAACGTTTCAGCAGTTTATTTATCTAATAATCCGGTTCAGCATCAAAGGACGAAGCATATTGAGATTGACATTCATTTTGTTCGAGAGAAGGTTCGCGTGGGTCACATTCGCGTCCTTCACGTTCCATCTTCTTCACAGTTTGCTGACATCTTTACAAAGGGGATCTCCAGAGAATTATTTCAAGCCTTCAGATCTAGTTTGACCGTTTGCTCTGCGCCCGTTCAAACTGCGGGGGAATATTAGCGTAAATTATGGCATAGATTATTCCTATGATTATCATTATATTTTAGGTATTGATTGTATAGATAATTATGGACTCTTAGAATCATAGTCCAATTGTAATTCCTCTCACCCTATATATATGGGTTGTATTCTTGTTATTATTCATTCACAATAATCAATACCATAAACGCTTTTAGTTCCTTCTAAAAGAAAACCCATGATAATTCCAATAATTTGTAGATTTTTTCTTTTCAATTATATGATTTGATTTAGTTGATATGTTGTATGTATGACCCATGATTGCTAACACAAGTGTTGTTTAGACTTGCTTTTAATTCATGTGAAAGCTTGTACCTTTATGTCTTCGACAAGCTTTAATAATTACCAGGCATTGTTGGGAAAATACCAAAGCGTTCCACATGACCACAGCGAGACATATACTAATCATAGAATAAATTCATTCGACTCATGTGCAGGCTATAGCGCTTATATTATAAATTTATAATCATGGTAAGCCTTCAATTAAGTATATATCGATTTAGAGGCGATCGGGCAAAATAACAAGATCGTAATTAGCTAACTCTTTTTAGCTGCGCAACTTCTGCCCGTGTTTGCCTTTTGTTTCCATGTAATTTCGCTTTAAAAAAATCCACACAAATTTTACCATTTTTAGTAACGAAAATACGGAACCACAAATAATAACCCTCACACGCTTAAACAATAAACAACTAGTTATATGTATCCTCACTTTTTCCATCATACCAAATGACACAAAATTTGTTTTGAGTTCATATTTTAATATTGTAAACCCAATTATGATATTGTCTGTTTTGCCCACACCAGCTTAGGTATTGTTTTTTTACGACCATATCATGATTGAACTACCATCCAATTACGTTTAACTATGGAATTAGATTCGATGTGCTTGTAATTGTAAAACAGTAGCACTTTATTAAACCCAATATCTCTAATGTCTGTCGTGATATATGATCTACGTAATATGTTTAAAAAAATGTTTAAGTTTTGTGAAATAAATATGAAAAATGTTATATTATACAATAAAATAAGAAGCGGTTTGGACCCGAAGATTAATCAATATTATTTAAAGTAATTACATATGTTCAAATTATGAAGAAAATTACATGACCATGAAGCAAACATTGGGATTAACATTAATCAAAACATAATTCATAATTTTTTTTTTCAAACTTGTAAATTATATATATAAAGTTTATATCATATAAATCTTACTTAAAAACTTTAAGTTATATAAAGTTTTGATACATAAAAGAAATTGGAGATGTTAGCTAGGAGAGGTTGTAGATGTTTGCGTGTGGGATATGGGGCTCGGAGTTTATAAATGCATAACATGCATGAAATTTAAATAACTATAAAAGATAAGACATGTGTTAGGCATACATCAGTACATCACAATCAAAATGGTTGGTTATGGGCGTTGTGACTTTGCTCAATACATTTTCTCTATTTATTTTTCTTACAACCAGCTAAAATTAAAATTAAATGTTTTTATTGTTCTTATTGAGTTAGATCAAATACATAGTGAAAAATAGAAAGTCATAGGAAGGGTATCAAACAGAGCCTGATTGAACTCATTCAAGAGGTATTGGAACCGTCTCATTGAACCCTACGATCTTAGTTTTTAGATTTTTGATTTTTTGGATTTTTAGCTTGTAGTTTCTAGAATTTATGTTATATCATTGTTTCTTATCTTTATTTTCCTCATTGTGTCATTTTTATGATTTATTGTGTCTTTTTCTTTCTTTTGCATTTGTGTTATATTTGCATTTGTGTTATATTTATTGACACTGTGTATTATTTTGTCTCATTGTGTTATATTTTATGATCCATTGTATTTTTTGTACATCTCGTGTTGGATAACTTAACCCTATGTATATAATAACCATAAAAAAACATTAGCGACATTTATCAAAGTGTGATAGAGGGTCATAATTAGAGGTGTACATATCGGTTAACTGGTTTAAAAAAAAACCCGTACAAACCATTTTTTTGTTTCATTCAAAACCGTTTTTTTTTACAAATACCCCAAACCGGTATAACTGGTTAGTATCGGTTTTAAAATTGGTTTTTCTAAGAAAACCGTTTTTTGTATTTAAAAACCTGATTTTTTCTATTTAAAAAACCGTTTTTAAAACCAGTTTCTTCATAGGTGATGAATAACTAAAAAAACAGGTTTTAAAAAAAACCAGTTTCAATTATAATACCGGTTTTTTAACATCTCTAGTCATAATTGCCCTACCTTCATATGCATTTCAAGTTGCAAGTGAGATTTTTTTATCAGGTTGGGTTGCCGAGCACAAACTGTGAAAGATAAAAAATGTAATAAGCGTCTTATTACTCTATATATTAAAACACAACATCTTAGGGAACAGTAACTCACTATCCAAGCTGACTAAAAAACCTAATCCCAAGCCGCCCAGAAAGCTTGCCAAAGCGCCCAAAAAAGCCCTTCCCAAACCGCCCAGAAAGCTTGCTTTGGAGCCCGAAAAACCTCATCCAAACTGCTAAAATAGACTTGCATTTTGGTTGTTAATCCGCGCAAAGCGCGGTGGAATGCTGCTAGTTCCTATACATTCACATCCCTTTGAGAAACAGTGATGTTTCAGTTTCTAAACTTTAACCGCCAAATTTTTTTATGCTCACATATTTCTTTCACACCTTCTAGACTAAAACTTTTTTGTGCTCACATATTTCTGTTATAAATTTTATTTAAATTGAATTTGTATTTAAAATAGCGGTATGATTACAAATTTGGTTGGAACCAACCAGACAATATCGTTACCAATATTGGTGTTAATGGAACTTGTATCATATTTGTTTATATGGTTTTCCATCAATATAAAACTCTACCGCAAAGCACGGGAACATTTACTAGCTATACATAGATATAAAAAACTATATATTGTTTTTTTTTTCTTGAATAGCAATGATATAAAATGAATATATAGTTACTTACTTTTGAGTACCAAATTCGAAAAGCTCTTCTCAACTAACATTATATTATAATATACATTTCGATCCACTAAATTACTCAAGAAATGAAGAAATGCCACATGCCCATATGTCACTTAATTATTATTTTTAATTTAATTTCTATTTCATCACAATTAAATATCTTAAATTTTCTTTTCAGCAACTTAACATGAATTTGATTAAAAGCGAAATTGTATTCAAAATAGAGCATATTTTTTTATATCATAAAATATACTGAACACCCGTAGCGTAACAAATCAAATTAATACAGACCAAACAATATCAGTACCAGCATAAGTATTATCACAACATATGTATGTATTCATATTTTACGGTTTTAAATCCATGCTATAACAAACCAAACTGAAATCAACAACATCAACACTAGTATTAGTACTATCAAAACCAATGTCGATATACGCTTTTATGGTTTTCAATCAACATAAAACACATAACCATATCTTTTTACCATATCACGACTATATTTCGATAATCTATTTTTACAACTTTTCTTTGAGTAAGTTAAGCTATCGCAACACTCTACCTTGGTCTACCGTAGCCCACTAGTTTATCCTACATTTTGCAATCTAATTTAAAAATATAATTATTAAAAATATAAAAAATCAACATTATCCACGGATCACATTATTTCCTGCATCATCCAAAACAAAAACAATAAAAACAAAAAAAAAAAAATATATATATATATATATTTTTTTTTTGCATTAAAACGAAATACGAACGTTACATCGAAATACGAACGTTACATCACAATAGAAGGTAGACGGGCAACAAGTTGCGCCGCCACCCCTTTTTGAATTGCGAACACTAGTCTACTAAAGACAAAAAAAAAAAAAAAAAAAAAAAAAAAAAAAATTTAGAATATTGCAAAAATATATATATAAAAAGAAAAAACAAAATAAATAACAAAAACCTATCAAGAAAAGCAAAGCACATACATCATTCTCTTCCCCTCCCCTCTGGTTATTGATTCATCATCTTTAACCTAATCGGGGAGGGTAAAGCTTTTCTTTTTCGATCAAATTAACCAAAACCCATATAATATTATTATTAAAGATCCAATCTTTTTGCTTTCTGGGTCTTGTTTTTTTTTTTTAAATAAAAAAACCTCATTTCAAGATGGATATTGATAACATTGAATGTGTTTCAACCTCTGATGGTTTGGATGATGAAATCCCATATCTTAATAATCATCCAAACAATCCCCAGTTTTCATCTTCCAAAACTCATAATGTTAATGTTGTTCCTTCAAGGGTTAATCCCATTACCAGTGTTCATGAGCTTCTTGAATGCCCTGTTTGTACCAACTCTATGTACCCTCCTATTCATCAGGTTTCCCTTTCTTTTTATTATTATTATTATTTATTTATTTGTTTATTTATCTCTCTTAATGATGATATAAATTTTGATAGATTTGGCTCTTATTATTTTTTTTTTATTGGTTTTATTATGCTGCTTTGATCTTGTTCTTATTCTTTTGTTTGTTGTATGTTAAAAAAATTTATTCTTTAGATATGAGGTTGATTTGATTTGGGATTTTTAGGATAATGATAATTTGTTTTGACTTTTTTGGTCAAAGATATTATTTTGTCAAATCAAATTCATGTGAATATTGTCACCACTTTATAAAATCTTTGTTTTATTCTAATTTTTGTAATAATATATCATAAATTCAAGAAAACTTCATGAATTTTTTTTTTCTAAAACTATGCTTGTTTGATTTCAAAAGCCAATTGCATATATGTTTCTTTGAGTGTTGGAATGTATTTGATAGGAAATGCAACACATTTGTGTTTAACTACCTAGCGTATTTTGTCGAAAAGGATGGAATATGTTTGTAAAATCTGATTGGGTTCGTGATTTTGTGCAGTGTCACAATGGGCACACGATTTGTTCCACTTGTAAAACACGGGTACACAATAGGTGTCCAACGTGTCGTCAAGAACTTGGGGATATAAGGTGTCTTGCTTTGGAGAAAGTGGCTGAATCGCTTGAGTTTCCTTGCAAATATACGTCCCTTGGGTGCCTTGGGATCTTCCCGTACTATAGCAAGCTAAAACATGAGGCCATCTGCAATTTTAGGCCGTATAGTTGTCCATATGCTGGATCAGAATGCTCGGTTGAAGGGGATATTGCGTATCTTGTTTCCCACTTGAGGGATGATCATAAAGTAGATATGCACTCTGGGTACACTTTTAATCACCGTTATGTCAAGTCCAATCCACGCGAAGTTGAAAATGCTACGTGGATGCTTACGGTTAGTATCACTCACATACATTTTCTGTCATCTGACTTTGGTCAAAACTCAAAAGCTATTAGGCAGTGTTAATATTTGATTTATTTCTGAAAGGTACTTATTATAATATTGTTATTATCATAAATTCTTAGATTCTCTACATGTTAAATGTTGTTTTTTACTTAATGATGAGTAGTTTCTACTTGAGAGTTAATTTGTTTGACTAAAAAAAGTCAAAGTTCACCTTTTTATAACATTTTTAGTTTGTTACATATATCAAGATCTATTTTTTAACATTTTTTAAGACTCATGTCATGTAAAATTATCATGTAAAAGCAAGTTCTTGTAACTTAGAGGTGGCAAGATGGATGAGTCGGACACCATGTCAAGAAAAGGTTTGGTTTGAAATGGGTCATGTTTGCACTGGTCGAAATGGACCAGGTTGGGTTGACCCATAAAAACTTTTCTGTCCAATAATTTGCAGATGCATATGTTTATTATAACAATAATCTGAATCTTTGAACAAAATGTTTTACAAGGTTGCATGCGTAATAAATGTCTCTTTGGACGACTTTCAACCCATTTGCCCCTTATGCGTTAGGACTCGTTCGAGATAAAACGCAATCCATGTGGATTGACTCATTTTTAAGTATCAGTAAAGACTTAAAAGTCAACATACCTTGTTTCTCTTAGTCAATCTGTAGCCTTTCTCAGTTTGCTGTTTTGTGTTCCACCATATACAGGTCTTCAACTGCTACGGGCAATATTTTTGTCTCCACTTCGAGGCGTTCCAGCTCAGCATGGCTCCTGTGTACATGGCGTTCCTCCGGTTCATGGGTGACGAAAACGATGCTCGTAACTACCGTTACAGTTTGGAGGTTGGTGGGAATGGCAGAAAACTCATATGGGAGGGCACCCCTAGGAGCATTAGAGATGGTCACAGAAAGGTCAGGGACAGCCATGATGGGCTCATAATACAAAGGAACATGGCCCTCTTTTTCTCTGGGGGAGAAAAGAAAGAACTCAAGTTGCGCGTCACAGGTCGGATATGGAAAGAACCACCTAACTCTGATGGTAGTAATGCTTACATTCCAAACCTGTGTAGTTAACTTGCTTGTTTTGTTCCCATCAATGCATACCAAAAGAAACGGTGAATGGAGGCGTGTTTTTTTTTTTTTGAATTTATGTGTGGAAAATTTTAAGGCAATGAGATTGTTAGTGCAGATAATCTCTATGCAAAGCAAATGGATAGAACTGCTAAATGTACTTGTGAAGGAAGTTTATGATAATGTAGCATTTTGCCCTACATGAGATGAAACTTGTTATTTCTTGATCAACACAGATATAACCTGTCTCATGAATCTGTAATGAAAATATTGTAATGTATCTGTAATGAGAACATTGCTGATGTGAAAAAAAAAACCCCAATAATAATGATTGCCATTGTAACACTAGTCGAGCATTGTACGAAAAGCGCAAGAAAAGCTCACTTTCTTGGCCAACGAGCTTTTCGTACACGGGGTGTTTTTGTGTTTAAAATTGTTATACATGTAGCTAAAAAGGTTGTACATTTAAGTTAAATCATATATAAACCTTATTTGTATCTATATTTTTGGTAAATGATGCTAAAAACCTATAGCATATATAAAAAAAATTATATAATCGTCTTACGCCTCGCGTACGAAAAGCTCACTACTTTTGCGCTTTGCGCCTCGGATTTAGACCTCGTCACTTTTGTGCGCTTCGCGCTTTTTAAAACCAAGCCACCAAGTAAGTGGGCCCAATTGACATTTTTCAACAGACTAGCAGCATTGGGTTGATTTGAATTATCAGCATTTTTTTTAATTGACAGCCATCTGCAATCTTGTTCTTGGGGGCGTCCATGGCACTTTCTTGGCTGTTATTAACATCATTTGGGAATGCATGTTATTCTTCAAGAAGATTAAAACTACACTCAAACTCAAATTCAGGCAAACCAAAGAATCCAAAACCAAAATACAACAAAAGAATAGTCAGATGTAACCAACATTTAACTGCTAAAGGATTTAAAACATATGTGCCAAGAACATATGCACATAAGGTCTTGTACACACAAAAAAAAGAAACAAATATACGCGCTACTTATTTATATTTCGATAAACCTTCCTAGGCGATTAAATCTAGGTGACGATCCATGACCTGAGAAACAGCCTCCATGAATGCAGCCTCGCTACAACCAGGAAGAACAAGATCTTCTGCTTCTTCGACAATTTCTTCAATCACGGATTTCTTATTTATGTTTTCCCTACACATAATATTTCCAATGATGAAAGGGGTGAATCCTTTCTCAACGCCTTTCTTAAGCAACATAGTGGATATACGAAAAGTGCGCGCACATTCTGAGGGCAATTTCCATCCATAAAAGTTAAGCAAAGCAATATCTTCTTCAGCATCCAGTGATTTGATGTAACTAACTGTTTCAGGATTGAACGGTTTGCGAGCTTGTGGCCAGTAGAGCCAATCAAATGTGCAATCTTCAAACTGCAGTGAAGATAAGAAACGTCATATTGCGAAAACAATTTACATAAAATAAAAATTGCATGATTTAGATAGCGAAGATATGAAAACTTACACTGGTAGGCAGGCAGTAGCCATGGTCAATAGGAATAAGAACAATCTTGCCATCTTTTCCCTTGCTAACTAAAATATTTCCAGAATGCCGATCTGCGTTAGCCATCCTAATATCCAACACAGAGATCTTATGCACCTCATCTACAGGAAAAGCACCAGGACCCATATCCTCACAACTTCCATCGTTCTCCACAAACATCTGTAACGAACCGATCTTCTCTTTTACACTATCCGGATGGTTAAACCCTTTGTGCAAACACCTGGCTAAAAACGTAGGCGGGACCCCGGAGAAACCCATGTCCTCACCTGAAATAGATCTGCGTCCGCCTTTTGGGTGATCCAAAAGATAAGCAGCAACTTCCCTTAACGCACCCTCACCAACAGTCGTCCCCTTTTTTAGCCCTTCACCATCCTCGGACAACGGTAGTCCCCTTGGGTTATTTACAGCCTTCGGTTCCTCATCCATCGGCTTAAAAACAGAGAGATATTTAGTCGCTGATGCATCCATCATAAAATATGCTCCACCGGTACCCTCGGAAGACCTTATCGGATTATTCCCTTTCAACAAACCATCATACGTGTAGTTAATTAAATCTAACACTACAGAAGGAATAGTAGCTTTCGGGTTAACAATCACCGGCTCCAACCAGATATTCCTATCTAAACCGTCTTTAGGAGCCACACCGTAATACTCTATACCATGACCCTCATTCCTAAGCTGCCTGTCAGCAAGATCATCTTGTTTCAAATCGTTAGCTTGCGTCGCAACAATCGACAACTCAAAGTTCTTCTCGACAGGCTTAGCTCGAATCTTCGCAGACTTCCTAACCGACAAATGAATCACCGCATCGCTATTATTCTTACAAATATCGTTAATAAGTCTCCAATCCTCAAGCTGCTGCCCCTTAAACAAAACCTCTTGTTCATCAATATCAACCAACCCTTTCTTCCCCTTAGCAAGCTGTCGTTTAACATACCCGACATCATGATTCTTCTCCACATGGAAAGTAAACTCCTTCCCACACGACGTCTTCACATTAATCACTTGAATATCCGCAACACGGACAACCAAATGCACGACATTCCCATCACCGACACCGTAATCCTTAACCAAAGAATTACTCCTAGACAATTCCCTACCTCCACAAACCAACTTCTGGTTCCTAACAACAAACCCTTTATAACTCTGAATCCTAAGCTTAACCGACTCGATAGAATCCGATTCCAATACCCGCATCGGAACAACCGAACCCGACATAGCTAAATGGATCATAATCTCTTCTTGATTAAAACCAGGACAAAAGGGCAATATAGATCCCTCACTACGTGGGCTTATAGCAATAACACCGGCAGACGACATGTTTTATTATTATTTCTATAAAGATTTACAAAAGACTTTCGAAAAACTCGAAAGAATTAAAACCCACAACAGAAAAATAAAAAAGGTCAAAGCTTTAACATGTACATGATGAAACTGTATACAAAAAAACAAACCCTAGATATGTACAAGGGTTGGTCTAGAACCGAATTAAGGGTTCAGGACCTGGATCTAGAAACCGAAAGGCTTAAAGATTAACCTAATTGATCAAATAGGATGAATAAACATAAGAATTACAGACAATTAACTAAGGGGATTGATGGATTGATTGATTGATTGTTACCAGTTGAATCAAGAGAGTGATGAGGAGACCAAATAGCAGAAGAAAAATTGGGGGAAAGGTTATAAAAGTATGAAGGATTATTATTATTATTATTTAGAGGGATTCAAAGGATAAGCGTTGATTAGGAGGTTACAAGGATAGCTTGAAGGAAAAGAAAATGAAGGGTAGAAGAATACGCGTGTTTGATTGTTTGAATAATATTAACTTTTTCTACAACACAAGATTCTTTTAACAAGTTTGAATATTAGTAGTTTTGACCCATCAAGTTTGAGGGATTTATTATTATTATTATTATTATTATTATTATTATTATTATTATTATTATTATTATTATTTCTTTCTATATGGTCTAAAGTCTCGATTAGGGCTGACAATTCAGACACGAACACAATAATCTGACATGAACCTATACGATTTTAACAGGTTTCGTGTATATAACAGGTCGACACGTTAAGACCTGTTTATTTTCGTGTCGTGTTCATGTTTACCTGTTTCGTGTTAGTGTCTTAAAAGGTCTTATCATGTATTATCGTGTTCTTATCATGTCTTTGTCGTGTTAACCTGTTATACACAAGTTCATGTTCGTGTTTGAAAAAAATGACACGATTAGATTTCGTGTCATGTTCGTGTTTACAGGTTTCGTGTTCGTGTCTTGACAGGTTCGTATAACCTGTTATGCCAGCCCTAGTCTCAATGTTGTGTTTTTTAGTAATATATAGTTAAGCCAATAAGTGAGATGAAAATAGATCTTTTTTTCTAGCCTAGGGTAAGTTTTTTAGGAAGGTAAATCCACCTGGAAGTTAATGTTGAGAAAACTCAAGTTAGACTTTATTCTCGGCAAGCCATGTAAGATGATATAACCGTAAGTTAGCCATCAACCAAAGTTGCATAGGTTATGATTAACATTTGATTTAACTATTGAAGCATGATCGATCCTGACTTAATTTTATGAGATTTAAAGCCTGAATGTGTATTTTGGGTCTAGTTTGGATTAAGTTTACTTTATCGAATATAATCTTATTGGTATTTTTTCCATTGTTCAAGTATGTATATTCTTGAGTTATTCAAGAATATAAATATTTTCTAGCTCTAAATCCAGTCAACAATCTTCCTTGAGTCTAAATCAAGGATGGATTAAGAAGACCACAAGAATAATTAATACTATTTAGTTGAGAAAATATGAATTCATAAAAAGCATCATTATATTTTAAAACAATGAGGGGTGAAAGTAATACTTATTTAAAGTAGAAGGTAGAAAGTGAGAAAATTTTAAAAACACAAAGAAAGCATATTCCACACCGAAAGTCCAACACAATTTCTGGCTTTATCTTTTATTTACTAGGAAACTTCCTCTTCTATTTCCTATAATATTGCCAAGCCTTTTTTTCATTTAATATTGGAAGCTTCTATCATTTTCTAAAGGAATACCGGTGAATTATATGATTTAAAGTTTTAATATAATAATTTGGATTTATATAGTTTATAATGGTTTACCAACTTGCTATTTAAAAATAACACGTCTAGACTTTTATAATCATATTAACACGTCTTTTCTATATATCTAATACAAGTTATAAAGACCGGCTAATATGATATTTTTTTATTAAATTCACCCATCTTTTGTCGTCTCCTCTATTAATTATTGCAACACAAGGACTTGAAGATATACAGCAAAATGCAAAACCACTGCGTTACCTGTTTTGCTTCAACCTTCAACCTTCACTCTTTAATATTATTTTATTTATTTATAAAATAGTCTCGTCTATTCCTTTCAGCCTTCACTATGTATGTATGTAGTTTGTATTTATGTGTGGAGTTTTGTTCTCAACTCAACCAATTATAAATTCGAAAACTTAGGAATTGCATAAATATAGATAATATAGATAGTGCGACTAAATATAATAGAATAGTGAAATAGAGGCGGTTTTTATCACAGTTAAAACAATAGACACATTGATAGAAACCGATTCGAGATGGTCAATCTCCCGATAGATACCCGTAGAGTGGGTTAGACTCCAAGAAACAAGAGGAGAGAAACTAGACTAGACTTTTATCAGTTTTCTTCTTAATCTTTCATTTAGAATGCTAAGAGCACTCACATCCCATCCACTAAATGTAAGTGAGTGTTTCCACCAAATTATATGGGGTGAGTAGTGGTTGTGAGTGAATGAGAGGGAAAATATTTGGTGGAAGTACTGTTCCACCTTAAATATGAAAAAGCTACTGTTCACCCCTATATATATTTTAATACTTTTGTAAGTAGTTGTGAGTGAGGAGAGAGAAAATGTAATGATAAAAGTATGAAAAAGTATTATTATTTTAATTAGGAGAGAGAATCTTTAGGAGTGGAATAGTGATTTTTAGTGTAATTTGATGAATGAGATTTGATGGAGGGGATGCGAATACTCTAACGGCCTTTTATAGGCTTGGAACCAAAACAAGTAAACAAGAAACAATGCGTACTTATAGGAAAACACTAAACCCACTAACTTAAGAAAATAACCAACAAATAACTTGCAGATAGAGTAAGCCCACTATCTAAACCCATGATGTGCATGCATGTGTTGACATAACTGATGAAATGGTACGTATCACACATATGTTAAACGACTATTTAATTTGGGTGGTATAAACACACACGTGCTTTATGTGTAACTACTTAAAATTGGTCATGTATTAATTAACAAAGTTTTTAAAACTGGATCCGACTACATAGTTGATCCAACTGAGTCCGTTTTAACACCTCCATTTGGACTAACCGGACTGGTGGAACTAGGCAACCGGATCGTTTGGTTCGACCAACTTTTAAAAATAAGAAATTACGTTTCATTATCTTTCTTTTAAACTCTCTCATTAGTTTGAGGCTTCATTTTTTTATTCATACTTCATATTTTGTTAATTTTACAAATTCACACTAAAAAATAAAATAATTCCTATTTTGTAAAAGGGATAGCGGCACAACTTGTTGCTCGCTTACCCATTATCCAAATGTAAACTTGACATTTTATTAACGATTTAAATAGGTTAGTTAAAAAAAATTATATTTAAATTATTTGACATCACCTTGTCCGAATAGAAGACAACTGCTTTGATGACAGGTCCGGTTATGCAAACACTGGTATTGAACGCGTCAATGTATGTCACGCGCACACACACATACATATACTTAGGGGCTGTTTGGTAGCCTCTTAATGAGACTCTTAACCATTCAGCGTTGAATGATTCAGCATTCAGCGCGTTTGTTTCAGCTTCTGAATGGAATGGTTAAGTCTGAATCATTAAGATTTGAGATGTTGCTGAACCATTAAGCACTGAACTATTAAGCACTAAACTGGGCTGAACCTTAATGAGGCTCTCCTACCAATGTGGGACAAGAAAACTAACCATTAAGAGACCCAACTTAATGATTCAGCGCTTAACCATTCAGACCTCTTAATGATTCAGCACTTAATCAACCAAACAGCCCCTTATACAATAATACAAAACACATTATATCTGAAGAGGCTTCCAAAATCAACATTTTTTATTCATGTTGTGGTCCATCATGTAGTGGGTAACATTTAAGTGCCAAAGTAGAAACAGGCACATAAAGCTGATGAAAGAAGCATCAAAAAGAATGAAACAGAACCAAGTTTTATCTCAACGGCTCCAATAAAAGGTAGGCAGGCAAACTCTTTCACACTTGGATACATTCTTTACACGTTGATCGGGTAGGAAGACGACGTTTTTAGGCTGTTGCGTACGTCTCCTCTACCTGGCTGTTCATCACAAAGCTTGGAAACCTCAAAGTTATGTCCCTGAAAACCACCATTAACAAAGTTATGATTATGTAAGTTCATGAAATATTAACTCAAATGAAGCTTGCATCGGTGTAAGTTTTAGCGCTTACATTAAATGAGGAAGAGTCATATTCTTCAATAATGACGGGTTTTTGTCTACAAATTCTCTCCATTCTTCTTGGTCGATCCTACCATCACCTTTACTATCTGCTTCAGCGAACGTCTGAATAATAAACAAAAGTGCAATCATGACAACTCAAGTACGAGTCGTGTTGGGTAACGGGTCAATATGGGCAATTCTATGGTAAGTGAGTAATATATATCATCTAATTCTTGTAACGGGTCAAAATGGGTTGACTTTGCCACCTGTACCAATAACAAACAAGCGGTGCATACCTTATCCACCATCGATTCGATTATATCATCTGATAGTTCAAGATCAGATTCATTAAGAAGAGCCAAAACCATCTCCTTCAACTGCTACACATTAAAAAGGTTTCCAGCATTCAGTGTTCAAAATATTTGGGAATTACAATCCATATTATCATTATCATCATCATCATCATACTCAGTTAATTCCACCAATAGCAAAGCTAAGGTAGGGTCTGAGGAGGGTAAGATGTAGACAGCCTTACCTCTACCCCGTGGGAATAGAGAGGCTGCTTCCAATGAGACCCCCGGCTCGATAGTGGTTTTGTATCAAGCCTTGGACATAAGGCACATAACACTTAGCAATCGGGACAAGCCCGATTGGTGCATGTAACCCCTTGTCTCTTGGCTATCAACGCCAGCACATGATGCATGATTAACCATCCGTCATTTTAACGTTATTTTCACGAAATTAGTAAAAGCAAGATTCTATATGTGGAAAAACTGAGCTTTCAAATTACAAACACAAACAAGAAATATGCATTTCCGCAATAAGAGAAAAATAATAACAAGAAATAGAATCACCTTACCTCCTCACGCTCAATGAAGCCTGTCCGCCTTAAATCATATAATTTGAAAGCATCTGCAACAAGATTGAATTTTTTTAGATTAATTATTCTTAGTATATTCTGTCCTCTAAGATATAACAAGTCGGGAAAACTACTTGTACAGATGACAAAATAAAATATAAAATAATTTAGAAGTATCATCATACGTACACAAAACTTTGTCTGCTTGAGGAGCTTTTGGATGAAATACACCCAATGAACGGACAAACTCACTGAAGTCAATATGCCCATTCCTATTCACGTCGAAAAGATCAAATATCTGCAAAAGCAACAAGTTAACAAAACAATTAGGGAATATACGACAATGTTAAGAATTATACGATAGATTTGTATTTTATATACAAAAAACACCCTACTTACTCGATCTGCAAACAAGTTCTGCTTATCGTGATTTCTGAATAAGGCGAGATGGAACTCATCCTGTAAAAGCATAAATAAAATTATTCGCGCAGAGAATAATAACTACCCTCTTAATGAATTTCTAGTATAAAAGGACTTCATAATAGAATAGTAATTTGGAAACCAAAGTTTCCCAAATAATAAAAGATAATAGGAGAGTATACCTTCCCTATAAGCCCATCATCAACCATAGAACTGCTTAGCTTCCCGAATAGCTCGTATAAAGCCTCCACTTCATTAGCCGTAACTGCAAGAATTGTAAGTGTTCTGTCCCATTACAATCCAATCCTTCAACTACAACACATGAAATCCCAAAATGTTTTTTTTTCATTATTTTTTTTTTGTGTTTAGAAAGTAGTAAACATGGTTTAGAAAAACGGGTGAGGCGTGCGCCTCAAGGCGAAACTCTAAGAAAACAAGTCTGAGGCGCGCCTCATGGGGTTCAGATTATACATACGCCTCTAAGGGCTGAGGCGCTAAGAAAATGTGCGCCTCAGGTGGTTTAGCGTGTTTTTTATGTGTTTTGTTTTGGTGTTTTAGACTTTTTGGGTCAATTGTTTCATTTTTTATGTATGTTTTTGATGTTTTAAGACTTTCCTAGGTCAAGTATTCTATTTTTTAAACAATAATTTTTATATTTATTTTTTGATTGTGCCTCGAGGCTCGTTTTCGTTCATTTAAACTTTGGTAGTAAATGCTTAATAGTATAAGGTATAACACGCCTCACCATTAAGATCAAAAACCACTGGAAATATAAATAATGGATTAATCCACGATACTTCTTACCCGCCCTTGTAAATGCAAACTACCTAAGAGGTAAAAAATACTTTAACAGCTTTGTAAAAAAAAGGCTGTCTATACAACTATGACAAGATGATATTTAAAAACACCTAAACAACTTACATGGGGTCTCAGCAGCAAGCGCAGCAAGATCGAAAGAAGGCAACTTTTTAAATCTTTTGAAGTCGAACAAAAACAACCCATGATCACACCGACAACAATTCTAACTTCTTCAATATTACATGACCAAATACTTGGCTGAATTTCTCAATACAGTCTTATGAAAAAAAAAAAAGAGAGTTGCATATGCTCAAACAATCCTCTAAAGTGACACTAGCTTTTGTATATCTCTGTAAATAACTAAAAAAAGAAAAAAAAAAAAAACTTATTAAAATGGCTAATGGATGAATAACTTTTACAAAAGGGAAACTTTAATCAATGAATATAAACTACAAACAAATACATACATACATAGTGATTCAGTGGAGATGCATACAAATGACCTACTTTCAGAATATTAAAATAACTTAATATAATGGATGATGAAACAAAAGCAATAACAAAAAAAAAAAAAAAAAAAAAAAAAAAGATGACTTTGTTAACCTAAGATCCACACAAGCATAGGAATACATACTGATTCAGTTAAGATGCTAACAAATAAGATAAATTCAGAGGATTAGAATAATTCATTGAAATTGTGATCACATAAGTCCATAAAATTATCTCTCAATAAATTAATTAATTAATTAATTAATTAATTAATTAATTAGATATTGATAGAGACATAACAATAAACAAATACATATATACATCCAAAATAACCATCAAATCCTAAGATAACAAATATACAATCTAATAATCAAATATTAACCTTGTGATGAATAAATAAATTCATGTGGGTGATTCTAAACAAGAAATGATAATATATACTTACATAAATTGGTTTAGGAATGAGAGTTTAAAAAAGTATTGAGGAGAATGCTGATTTTGGCCGCAGAAATTTATGTTTTCCTGCGGCAAAATCGAAGAAGGAAGGGAGGCTTTTGGTTGGCGCTTTTTTAAAATAATAATGTGACCGGTAAATCAAATCATCTTGATGAACCCCTTTTCATGGCTTTCCAAATTAATGACAAAGTAGAGGTCACTTTTTTACTTATTACTAGGGCTGTTTACGAGTCGAGTCGAACTGAGCGGATCTTTGCTCGTGCTTGACTTACTTATAAACCGAACCGAGCCGATCGGCTCATTTACAACCGAGTCGGAAACCGACCGAGCATTTTTCGAACCAGATCCCATCTCCTCCAGATTTTCCAGTTTTGTCGTTTTAACGCATTTTAACACATCCTAACACATGAATATGCAATCCTAACATATGTTAATCATATAGAATCATGTATAATCATGTAAACACCGTTAAAACACGTATTTGCACATTATATAACGTATATGGATCAATCTCTGTATAACACTTAGGGGTTGTTTTGTTGATTAAGTGCTGAATCATTAAGATGGTCTGAATGGTTAAGAGCTGCATCATTCAGTATCACTTATTAGCTTAATGGTTCAGCACTTAATCATTTCATTCAGATGCTGAAACAAACAATCTGAATGGTGAATGATTCAGACCTAAATGGTTAAGAGGCTCATTAAGAGGCTACCAAACAATTCAATTCATGTAATTCACCAGCAACGGGACTCAAGACTCGTGTGTACACAAAATGACACCAATGATCCTCCAAATCATTGTACCTTGGACAATACGTAAAGTAACCCGACTCAACTGACCCAGTTAAGTACGTTAATAAAATGTTTCTTGCTAAGGTAGACTTATAAGTTTGTAAAATGTTAAGTTGAATATGTCGGGTGTCACACCATCCCCCTGTTGAAAGAATTTTCGTCCCGAAAATTGCACGAAGCCAAAAAGGAAAGAGACGAAAAGAAATAAACGAAGAGAAAATTTACCGGTTGTCACATCATCCCCCCGTTAAAAGGAATCTCGCCCCGAGATTCACTCAGCTTCAGCGGTAACATGTTTAGATTCGAACGCACGCTTAGGAAAAACATAAGGATATTTAGATTTCATCTGATCCTCCCGTTCCCACGTGAACTCCGGTCCACGATTTGAATTCCAACGAAGTTTAACGATTCGGATTTTACTCCGACGAAGGCTACGAATCTTATAATCAAGAATTTCAACCGGTTCCCCCACGATGCGAAGACGATCATCAACCTTGATCTCTTCGAGAGGAACAATAAGAGATTCATCCGCCAAACACTTCTTCAAGTTAGATACATGGAAGACGTTGTGGACACTACCAAGCTCCGTCGGTAAGTCAAGTCTGTATGCCACGGTCCAATCCGTTCCAGGATTGCAAACGGTCCGACATAACGAGGGTTAAGTTTACCACGCTTCCCAAAGCGTATGACACCCTTCCATAGAGAAACTTTCAGAAGTACCATGTTCCCAACCTGGAACTCCAAAGGTTTGCGACGACGATCGGCATAACTCTTCTAACGATCCCGCGTAGCTGCCAAACGGTTACAAATTTGTACGATTTTCTTCGAAGTATCGTACACACGTTCCGGACCAGTGAGCTGACTCTCACCCCACCCACCTTGGCCCAACAAAGAGGAGACCAACATTTCTGCCCGTAAAGAGCCTCGAACGGAGCTGCCTCAACAGTAACACATTTGAGTACTAATATTAAAGAGTTATTTATTAATGTATTTTTGTTATATTTTTTTATATGAGTGTAATAAATAAATAATTAGAAATTTAATAAATAATGTATTAATGTGTCTTGAGCTTTGAGGTAAATTACAATAATACCCTCCTCAAATGAAGTTAAATTACTAGTTACCCATGTAGAATGCATTATATAGTAGTATATATATACATAAAGAAACTAAGAACGTTACTCGTAACACTAAATCTCGTATATTTGAACTAATAACTTTTGCCAAGTGTGCTAATGGTGCACATGATTCATAGTGACCAAATAAAAATTGTATACACGGTGCTTAAAAATGACCGAGACGATCAAGTATTTCCGTTGCGGTGGTGTTAGAGAAGACGATAGGGAAGAAGGTGGATGGAAGGTCTGCAGTTTAGAGAGTCTTAGTAATTTACACAATCGTCACTATAATAAAATAGAGTTTATTACATAAATAATTCCTCTGGTTATAAAAGGTCATAAGAGTCATTTTACCTAAACTTAACAAAAAAAACTAATGAAAGTTAGTGTTAAACCCCCAAAATGTTAACAAGGTTGTGCGAGCGATGGCCATGTGTGAAATTGTGTTTGCTGTCTATAAAAAATATAAATTTTTGTCAGCAATTTATATAAAGTTAAAAAAATGATTTAATTTGGGTGTTGCTATTGTACCCTCCCTCACAAACTTGGAGAGAGGGCTTGAATAACAAAAAGTATTTTTCCTCACATGGAGAAATATAGGACTACATTTAGAGACACCATTTTTTAATAGCTAATTTTCTCCTCTATTTTTTATATTTTTTTACACCCCCTTGTATTTAAACTCTCAATCTCTCATAAGAGAGAATTTCTCCTCTACCACTCCATCACAAGGGTGGGGGCTTTAGACACACCATTTAAAAACCGAAATGATCACCTTAACGCTGAACAATTTAAGAAGTAAGCTGGCTAATACAAAGGAAAATAATGCCTCGAGTGAGTGCTTTTTACGATCGATGGTTGCTTTGGCTTCTCTGACATAGTCTAGTGGATCATCCCTTATACCAACGGTAAGAGGAAGGACCACGTAACCAATCCAATTCCCCCATTTTGCTTCAGAATTCTTCTCTCGGCCAATTCCTATATATAATCCAACAACATTCTATCACAATATTTTAAGTCAAAATATTTATATTTTATTTCAAGCCATCACCTGAATGCCTGAAGATGGTCTTATATTGATTAGAAGAGTTGACCGCAGTCGTATCTTCTTTTTCGGAAGGTTATTTTTCTTCTCGGCTGCACCCTCATCTTTTTTTGCCTCACCTTGTAAGTTGTAAATGCGATAAGTTTTTTTTAAACAACTATATGATCATGTATTCTTCATAGGGTGGTCGGGGTGCTCCGTGACCATCACGACCACCTCCCACCATTTGTATCGCGACCGCGGTAAATGAAAACCATGACAACCATCACGCCCGCTCACTAGTTAGCTAACCGTTGTGCAACGGTCCATTTGACCAAAAAAAAAATATACCTACCTACATATATACATAGAATTAAATGCCATTTTCGTCCCTGAGGTTTGGCCATTTTTGCTAGTTTCATCCAAAAGTTTATTTTTTCTCATCTGAATCCAAAAGTTTTCAAATTCTTGCTGGTTCCATCCAAGTGCCTAACTCCGTTAGTCAATCTCAGTTAACTCGGGGCAAAGTTATCAATTCAAATCTTATCTATATAATAATAATAATAATAATAATAATAAAATCATGTTATCAAACATTGTTGCCACCATCAATGAAAGTGGGTTCGTTCAAAAAAAAAAATCAATAAAAGTGGGTGAAGACAAACAGATCATAGTTATCAAACCTTGCATAAACATCCCTTTTACAAATACTATCACAAAACTTGTTATCATCAATACTCTTGAAACAAACAGATCATAGTTATTAGGCAGTTCAGATTCCCAAACAAATTAAGCCAATGAAGCTGTTGTAGATCATGAGAAAAGATGATAGCCCAGATCCCATTGATGGATACCCAGATAGATTATTGGAAAAAGTTTTGATCTTCGGTTGAAATGTTTGGGAAAGTATTGATCCGAAAACCACCATCTCCCTGCCCTCCCTCCCTCTCTCTCTGCATCCAAGCACCGCCACACCATCACCCACAGTCCCACAGCCCACCACCACCACCATCATCACCACGGCCATCTGCAACCACCTACAACCACGATAATCAGCAACCACCTTATGTCCACCTACTACCACCATCTCCGACCACCTATTTCCCCATCTCCATCTCTGCCGCTGTTAACTCAATCGGAACCCAAGGCTCTCTCTTTCTCTCTTTCTCTCTTCCTGATTTTCTTTCTTCGGATCTCTCTCTCTCTCTCTCTCTCTCTCTCTCCTCTCTCTCTCTCTCTCTAACAGTATGATGTGTGTGTAGAATTATGGGCAGGGATGGATGGGTTGGGTTTTTATAAAGGTGGGGTTCTGATTGTTAAAGAGGGTTTTAGGGAAATTGATCAATGGTTGGGTTATTGATGGTTGTTCAGATCCGGTGGCTAAGTTAATAGATTTGTGGTTTTTTTTTTTTTTTTTTTATGATTGTGATTGAGTTGCAGGTGGGGGGAGATGATGTTTGGTTGATAATGGTGGTGGTGATGGTGGAATATATATAAAGATTTATGTTTTAAACAATATATAAAAGGGTATTTTGGTCTTTTTACTAAAAGTTAACAGAAAAAATGGATGGAGTTAACAAGTCGGATGGAAATGGCAAGATTTTGAAAACTTTTGGATTCATATGAGAAAAAATAAACTTTTGGATTAAACTAGCAAAAATGGCCAAACCTCAAGGACGAAAATAGCATTTTACTCTATATACATATTTACCCTTTTTTACACCTAAAATCACAAAATTCTTCTCATCATCCTCATTCACGTCACAAAATCACACAATGATTACTTGGACACAAGAGGAGGAAATTGCGCTGGTGATCGCGTACGACAATGTACAATTGTACATAACAATGGCGCATCAACGGGCAGTGGTCGTGGGAACACAACATACCTGTGATTCAATCTCTCACAACTACGGGGACCTTGAATCAAAGTACATACAAACAACCAATAAAGGAAATCTACCAGCCGATGCTTTGAAGGTCGAACTGACACCAGGCGTCCCACTCAGGGTGAGCTAATGAATGCCAACTGTCAAAATTAATTGTTCTTAATTCTCTTGCCCCATGTCCAGCAACCCAAATTAAATGTACATTACCAATTCCTTTTTATGTGATTTTTTGAGAGGTATGTTCTTTACACAACAACAAAATTAGGTTTGCACAATCCTCTACGGCCCGTAGAAGGTGTCAGTATAATAAATGAGGCAAACCTCTACGGCCCGTATAGACCTATACGGCCCGTAGAGGGGGTTGGTCAATTGCATTAAAACCCTAAACGGCCCGTAGTAGCATACGAGATACGGGGACAATCAATGAACAGACTGACTTGCAGTGTGTCAGTCTACTTATATTGCATTATCACAGGCACGCCGTGTGCCCTACATCGGTGCGTTGCCGAGTACTTTGCCACGTTTCTTGTTAAGCAGGCGAGGTCGGGCATCACATGCGGGGGGATGATCAGCAGGATCAACGAGCGTTGTGATGCCGGCCGATATTTTACTTATGTTGACGAGCGTCTGCCGCCGCCGCTAACCCCAGGTATTATTATTATTATTATTAATGTTAATGTTAATGATAATGTTAGTGTTAATGTTAATGTTTATGTTTATGTATATGTTTATTTGTTTCAACCCATTAGCTCTTCAGACGCTGCATAATATGGGTTGTGCAGGGAAGACGAAGGATAAACCACCCGTCTACTATTTATACGTGTGTAAACTGTTTCATTTACACATGTGTAAAAAGTTAATTTGAAAGTGTTTTGCAAGAAAAAATGAATTATTTGGAAAAAAATGTCTTGCCTCGTTTCTTCATGTCTGGCACCAAGGTAGCCGCGTGCACTTTGTCTTCCTTGATGATGTAGAGTGTATTAATGAAAGTTACTGGAATCGCTCGTTCTTTTCGAAAGAAATCCATCCGAGCACGATATCATAATCGTCGATTGGTATAATCGAGAAGTGTAGCTTGCCAGTCCAGGTTCCGATCTTAGCCTTTACGCCCCATGCGATTCCTTCTATTGATTTGGGCTCTCCATTAGCGGCTTTGATCCACCCTTCCTGTGTGGTGATTCTCAGGCCGAGTCTTCTAGCCGTGTTTGGTGACATAAAGTTGTGGCTAGCCCCGGTATCGGTTAGCGCCTTCAAGACATGCCCTTTTATTTCTACGTTGACGAAGCGAAGCCCTTGTGATTTATTGTTGTCCACAATCGAAGTCGGCTTGGTTTGGTTTGTCATTCCCAAGGGTCTTCCTTCTTGTGCTGTTAAAGCATTAAGAACTTGGAGCTGCATCGCTCCTAGCCGAACCTCTTCAGTTTCCTCAGGTTCGTCATCATCGCTGGTCCTTATTAGGGCCGTTAACTTGGCCTTCTTTGGGCAATCTCGGGCATTATGTGGCCCGTCGCAAAGGAAACATCCTTTGTTGAAAGCTTTGTTTTTGTCATATAAGGTTATTACCCGGTTATCATTCTTCCGGTATTGATTTTGATTGACGGGTTTTGCTCCCCCACCTTTTCCATCACTAGTCTCAGGGGTAGCTGGTGATTTTTGCCATCGGTTCTCGTTTCGATCGTTTAAGTTTTCAGCAGCGGCGATAGCCGATGACAAGTCTTGAACATTTCTTCGTTCAAGTTCAGTTTTTGCCCATTGTTGCAACCCGTCGATGAAGTATATAAGGGAGTCCTTGGGCGATAAGTCCGGAATCTCAAGCACAAGGGTAGTGAAATCATTGATATAATCTTTTATGCTACCCTTTTGCCTTAGATTGCGAAGCCGAATCTTGGCATCATGTTCGGCATTCTCCGAAAAAAATTGTTTCTAAATTTCTTTCACAAAATCAGCCCAAGTTCTAATGTCACACGTACCTTTGTCAATTTCCATGTGTTTTCTTCGCCACCACAAAGCTGCATTTTCCTTTAAGTACATTGTCACCGTCTTGAGTTTCTTGTTGTCTTCCATGATGTCGACGGCTTCAAAGTATTGTTCTATTTCCCATATAAAATCATCAACAGCTCGCGCCTCTCGTTTTCCAACGAAAGGTGAAGGTTTCGGCACTTCGGTCTTCGAAGAGATGATAGTGTCGCCTCTATTTGCCAAGGCTTGTTTGCAGACACTAAGTTCTATTTGTAATTCTTTAAACTTTTCAGCAAACTTTCTTTCAATGTTGTTTTGAACTTGTTCAAGCTCCTTCATAAACATTTCTTTTAGCTCGCTTTGCATGACGGTTATAGCGAGTTTGACATCATCCCTTAGCTCGCCGAGTTCGCTGCCTAGTGGTTCCACTTGTTGTAGCGACTCGTTAGTATTTGTTTTGAATATGTCGAATTCAGCTTTGAATTCTTCAACTTGTGTTTTGAATTCATCAATTCTTGTTTCAACATCCTCGGCTCGTTTGTCGGTGCTTGCAACCCAATCCTTAGATACATCTTGACTCTTTCTGCCTCCTTTTCGAGTCTCTTCTCGTCCACGAACATCGTCTCCACCTGGAGTGTTTGGAATCTTGCCTGGTTCAGCCATATCCCAGGAGAATCGTTATTGCTCTGATACCACTTGTCACGGAGAAACTCTCTTTTCTCGCATGCGGCCTTAGATCACCGTCTAAGTAAGCCTTGCCGACTTGAAGTCATTGGTTTTAGTAATGAAAGTCTTTGAAAGTGTTGTTGGGTCGCAAGTTAGAAGCTTGTAAGACTTGTGTGACAACCGTCACCCTCATCTTTTATCATGTTGTCATTTATAGTCTTTATACCTTCGATCTTTTTCAAATTTAATAAAAGTTGAGTTGCATTCGATCATCATATTTTTCATTTGGAAACGCCTACTTTTTAATCATACACGTTTATAGAAACGGTATTTAAACAAAATACAACTTGGCAATTGTAAAGTTTGTTTTATTTAAAAGTTTATATCAACCTTGTTTAAACACTTAAAGTTTATAAAAGTTAGAATTTTATAAAAGTTTGAAGGTTTAAAGTTAAGAAAATTATAACAAAAAAAAAAAGGTTTATTATGTAGTGTAATTGTTAGTATAAGGGCTTAAATGAAAGTTTCATTTAAAACAAATGGAACTAGTTGCCTTCTTCCTCACATGAAGACCATGTCATGAATCTAAAAAAAAACGTCCATACTTATAACCGATCGGATTTGATATCGTGTAACCGTCCATTTATTCGAGCCATTAATTAGTTATCATTGCTTATAACTTGATAAGAATCATGCGAACTTGGTTACAACACTCAAATCGTAATCACCCACACCCGCACAAAACATCGCATCCCACTCCTTCACTTGAACCGTTGTATTGCACACCGTTGTGTCACCGCCATTAGTCTTGTACCAGTTGTTGCCACCATAACACTGTTTGAAGCTTTCGAGTTGTTTACGATTCTGGACCACCGCCGACATTTGTCCGCGTATCATTCTAGTTCTAGGACTCGTCTATTCAGGCAATCTAATCTAATCGAGCCCAAGTTCCTTATGAACTCTTTCATTGGTTCGATACCAGCAATAAACTCATTCATTTGGTTTATTTATGTCGATTTAATCTAAAAGATGAATATGGCATTGCTTTTTCTTCTACCTTGAAATCAATATTTTTTTTTAAAACCATATAACATTAATCATGTTGTATTACAAACCTTATATTGTGGTTAAAATGTTTGTATTTAATAAATAATAAGCATTAATATCAAACCAACATTATGTTATTGGTTAGTTAAATTAAGTTGTTTTATATAGATCTAAATGGTAAAACAATATGTTCATGTTCATATATTATATACGTTTAACTTCACCAAAAGTATGGCTCTAGTTGCTAAAATTTTCTATGCTAAATATATTTGATAATTTTTAATAAATAAACAATTCCAATTGGTAAATAATCAAGAGTCATAAAGGTCTTTCTCACTAGACAATCGATGAGCCATATTTGCACGAACGCGATAACTATAAAAGAACATTAATAGACACTAAATAATCATTCTTAATCTATTTAGGTGCAAGCATAATTCTTTGACTCTAGTCAATTCCCTACAAGTTAAACATCATCTTTTGTGTGAACTTTTGCTAGCTTATCAAGGTGAGTATATCTTTCCCCTTTTTACTGTTTTACTACTTTGGGGTGACTCATGTACCAATATATTAATCAAGTTTCAATTTCTTATACTTAATGCAATTCTCATGTGTGTTTGCTTTATGTTAATTGGTGTGTCTATGACTTGTCAAAATCATTAACCGCTGGGCGGCCTAGCTTTTCAATGAATAGTACTATGGTATACCCCCTTGAGACTCTGTTGAGAGAATCTTGGTCATTGTCTTGTTAATTCATTATTCAGTTGGTTAGTCATGTGTTAGTCATTATTCTCAGGTTTGGTTTTGAACGGATATTACTTATTACATAATTGCAAATGGTACCGCACATGAATTGCTAAACATTTTTCCTACTATATTTATTTTAACAGGGTATGCTCACCAATACAATTTTTGTATTGACCAAATTATTTTGTACATGTTTCAGGTTGTTTTGAGATGCATCCTTTAAGCTTTCGGATTTATATTTAGATTTTGATTCATTGTATTTAAATTTAGTTGGCAGTTAGAATCGTTGTATTTCATTTCAATGTAATAAATTATTAAATCAATGTATTCAAAATTACACTTTAGTCCATGAGCTACTGAACAATCGTCACTACGTGACACCTCGATGTTTCCGCCATCGGTTGGGGTGTTACAACTTGATCACAAGTTTACAAGTAAAGTTCTTGGTATTTCACAAGAAAGTAATACAAAGTAGTGATGGTTTACAAGATGTACGGGATGTCCCAAATGAGACCCCTAATGCCATATTTATACTACACTAGTCCTAATCTAGAGTGTTCTAGGTTCATCCATACAATAATCTACATGATACATTCTAGTAAGATCTTTGATAATATCATGATATTTTGGGTGTTATCTTGATCGTTCTAGAACCTTCTTTGGCTGCACTTTAGGGTTGTTTTGTGTAGCCCTTTTCGGCGTTTTCTAGACCCTTCAAGGCTGGTTCTTGATGCTTGTAGATGCCCCAAGGTTGCTGGAATGTAGTGGGCTGTTCCGGAGTCTTCCAGGCAGCTCTAGACGCAACTAGATGGCCCCGGAAAGGTCTAGAAGCTGAAAATTTATTGCTGAATTTTGGCGGGTTGTGACACTAGGCTATCATTTTCAAGAAACATAAACTATGATATCGAAAATCTTGATAAAATATATTGCCTTTTGTTGTTAAAATTTTCAATTATAAACGTCGTATGTACACGATACAACTCTTAATAGGTTTTGCTTACCTGAACAAATAAAAATTCAAGATGAAGCAGAAATCACCCGTCACACCGCAACACGCGCAGGTAGAAATCCTAGTGCATATTAAGTATAAATATATTGGGAAATTACATTAATAACCTTAAAGATTTAAAAAAGGTGTAGCAAATTCTGGTCCACAAAATCAGTTTTTAGGTTCTCTTAACCAAAATAAGTTATTATAGGATTGGATACTATATATATAGTGTAGAGTTAGGGACTGTTTGGTAGCATCTTAATGAGGCTTTAAACCATTCAGCTCTGAATAGTTTAGCATTTAAACTGCTTGTTTTAACCTAAAAAAAGCTCTGAATGGAATGATTAAGAGCTGAATCATTCAGACTTGGTGTATAGCTGAACCATTAGCACTTAATCATCCAAACAGCCCCTTAGTGTCCTTGTGAGAAGAGTAAGAAGTGTTTTTCCCTATTAGATCTATAAATGGAGGTGAAGATTGATTAGTGGCAAATTATAATATGTGTTATAATTTTAATTAAGTGTTTTGACTAAGCAAGAGTATAATAGTATTGTTTAGATCCTTTTTATATATTTATATATAAAATTGGTTAAAAAATCTATAAAGTTTAAAACTCAACAAGACAATATATAAGACCAAGGGATTGGTTAAAAAAAATCTATAAAGTTTAAAACTCAACAACAAAATATATAAGACCAATGGGTGCAGTTCCCCACTTCCTCTCCCTTATCCACATCAACGCCACATTATTTCCCACTTACCTTATCTCAAATGAGAAAAATGGTTCCTCCTTCTCCCCCCCTCCCCCCCTTTTTTTTTCTCTTATTTATTTATAAATTTTGTATTCCATTAATCTTTTTTTTTTTCATTAAAATTTAAAAAAAATACATAAAAATAAAAAAAAAGTTGCAAAAAACATAAAAAACGAAACTAATTAAAAAAAACTAATGCATATTTCTTCCTAGCCACTTCGCTCTCAAATACCATACGGTCTCGCTCTGGAAGGCCCTCGACACTTTTTGACATAATGTTAAACTCGTCCGACTCCTGTTTTGAAATATCCAATTCGAGACATTTCCTATCCAACCGTAGCCTCTCCATATCCCTTGTCGCAACTTCTTCCTTCTCTTTCTATTTTTTTCTGTACCTTTTCACTTGCACTTAAACTCGTTAAACTTTTGTAGCAAAAGATCTATTTTCACCACGTATTTTTCCTTGGAAGCGGAGGCCTTTCCCTTTAAGGTCGAGGCCGCTTTTTAGAAACACTATTAATAATTATTTAAAAAAGTACATAATTAATAATTATTTAAATTTACACCTAGTATCAGATCGGTGGAAGCGTTCACCTAAACCCGTGCTAGAGCCTCCAACTCAACGGGAGTCCAAGGAATGATTTCCGCCTTCACACTAGGGCCTTCTTCTTGTACCCGTTTTTTTCCTTTAGTGGCTTTTTTTTTGTTTGGGTTTCGGGTAAAACGTCATCATGGGCGTCTATAGATACGAAATCGTACTCGGGTTGTGATTGAGGCATGGGTGGGAATTGTGACATTTGTTGTTGCGTTTGCATATGAAATTGTTGTTGCATTTGCATTTGCCATGCATTTTGGGGTTGACTAAACGCACCAAACGGCATTTGTTGCGTCGAGGGAGTATCGGGTGTCGTGGGAAACACGAATGGGGCTTGCGTCGAGGGAGTAGCGGGTATGTTTAGGAAAAACGGTTGCCTAGGATACATGATGAGTGAGTGAAAAATTATAAATTTAGGAGTGATGTGGATGTTTTTTTTGATAAAATGGTGGGTTTATGTAGTTTTTAAAGAAAAGTTAATTTAAAAAAAGTCGACCGTTATACAACAGTACTCCCCAACGGTCAAAGGAAAAGAGATACGGGAGAGAGGGAAAACTTCCCAGTTGTCACCGAAACCAAAGGGGGGGGGATGTGGGTGTTACCGACGGTGAAGGGATGAGGTGGCACCTCATCGATCCCCTCCCCGCTATCACACCCATTGGTCTAAGAGAATATGGATTATGAGGTGTTAACCATTAAAAAAAAAAAAAAAAAAAAGCTATGAGTCTCACTATTTATTGTACTATTTGAAATAGATCATTTTGCTATAATAGCTTTGTTTTATTTATTTTTTTCATGGTTATCGTTGTTTATCGATTTTTTTATACATAAAGTTTATATTTCAAGGCTCATTTTTTTTCGCATAGGACACCGGAATTCTCAGGACCCTACTAATTGTCCTTACTATATAAACGAACTATTTTATAACCAGAATTCAACATAGAGGGTGTTTGGAATTGCGTTTGAAAACGACTTATTGACTTATCCAAGAAGCCAATAAGTCAATAAGCTGTTTGTGTAATCCAAAAGCACTTTTGGTTTTGACTTTTCAATAAGGGTGGAAAAACTGTTTTTAAGAAGTCAGAAATCTTAGCTGTTGGCTCTTGCTCGTAGAGTCGTAGTTATACCACCCACATGCAACTCATATGTTTATCGGTCTGGGGGTTGCTAAAAACTTTTTGCTACCGAAACACGTTTGAAAAGATGGTTATTGAGCCTATATTCTACTGGTTTTTTATCTGATGCGATTAATTTCCAAAGCTATGTGAATAAGATGAGGGGTGTATGTGCATATGGTAGTCTAGTGATGTGCATGACAATCAATAATCATTCACATTGGAAGGAGAAATAAAAACTCAAAAATCATAACATGAATTACTGGAAACTGCTTCTATTATTAGTATCATCATCAGCAGCAGCAATTTTGCATGTTTCACCAAGAAATTTATTATGCACTTGTGTCCATAAATCAAATCTCAGTTTCAACAAAAATGGTCCCATATACAAATAAATCCAATTAAAAATATCACCAACTATAACCCAATTCAGTCTTCTAAGGATATGAACCAAGGATCCATAAAAAACTTGTGTTCTTGTCAATATTCAACGTCTTGGAAATCCTGTTAACCCGCTGGTTTGGAACCTGAAACACATGTAAACCCCAAGTTTTGAGTGAAATGAGGACGGATATTTGATCCTAAGTACGGTACCGGTATTTACAAAAAAAAATAAATAAATAAATAAAAAATAATGCCTAAAGTAGAAGGACTAATCCGTTATTTGTTTCATCGCCGCCACTGAAACTGAAAATCTCATTGCTTTTACCAAATGATTAACCACCGGTCACCATGTAAATAATATTAAATTTGACAAGTCAAATGGTTAATCATATGACTATGGACCCCAAACCGAACACTATTGCAGTTATTAGACATAAGAAATGCATTGTTGTCTTGAAATTCATAGTAGTATTTAGTGATCTAGCAGCCAAGTCCAATGTAGAAAATAGCTGAAAGTAAATTATTCAAATAACAAAAAGTCAACCTCAGGTCGAAGCTAATCTAGAAGATGGTGGTTGGTTGGGTAACGGGTGGGTCAAAAGTCAAAACATTACCAGGTTGAAAGTTTTAAACATGAAATTGCTTGACCCACAAACACTTTTTGTCGATTTTTAAAAAAGATTTTAAATAATTAATACATGAATAAGAGAACAACATTACTACAATAAAATCTAATCCTTTGATTAATCGATTGAGAAGGATGTATGCACTAAAACAGACCTTGGGCAACTTTCAAGTTTCAACCCACTTCAACCTCGACTCGTTCCTACTTACTACTTAGACTTCTACAGGTTCAAGCAAATATTTTAAAGTTTCACTTCTATAGAAGACCTTCATAACCATGTAAGAAAATAACAAGCTATTAAGCTAACCTGTAAATTTCTTGAACTAATGATTGGAGATCCATGTAAAAACTGCATGCATGATCCATAGCTAATGGTTTCAGGTCAAAATTATAAAACTGCACCTCAGTTAGGCAGCAGTTGTTGCCTCATTTCCTTCAGAAGAAAAACTAGTAGACTTTGGACCTTCACTTCCTCTGATCACTCGGCTGCACACAACTTTAAAAGACTGAGAATTATATGGTTTGTTCAACAAACTAATCGGCATCCTCAAAGTCTGCTTCCGGTTTCTTCTCCCCCTGATCAAAATATTAAACGTCTTCTCGTTTTCAACTTTTTGAGGTGGCTTAAGCACATGATTATCACCGCTGCTTCCCAAGTTCCAGTTTGAACCAACATTCTCTGACTTAACACCAACAATTTCATTAATAACTTTTGCCCCTTCAAGACTGGCTTCATCCTTAGTTTCATCTTCCACCTGTTTTGTCTCCAAAACAGGATCAGCAATGGGCCTTACTGCTGGAGGTGAGATGGAGAATTCCATTGGATGGCCGTTGGGCCAAACTGGGCCAGTAACATATTGTAGCCCGTTAGCACCCATATTACATTGCCATGCAAAATGATTGGGATGGAAAGGACCGGTGGTTATAGGTAACGATGGAGCTTGTGTATAAGGTGGGCCAGGAGGAGAGTACATAAGAGGCAATGGGTGGATTAGATTTGGGGTACCTGGTGGTGTAGGGTAAGGTTGGTGGGGAGACGAACACATTGGACTTACTCCAGGTAAGACATTGGTGGGCCTCGGGTGAAGATTCATGTTCATTTGCCATGGGGTGGGACCAGGTGGGAGAGCTATGTTCATGGGGATCGGTGCAACACGCACAGCTTGTGATGTTGGGTTAAATGGTGTCGCTGATGCAGATAACTTCTTGTTTGGGAGTTCTTGAGCGTAAGTTGGAGAATAAACTGTAGTTTTATCATCCCCAGGCATCACATTAGTATCAGAATCTTTCTCAGATAGATCTGAAACTAATGGAATTTGTATGTCAATGACACTTTTGTCAATTACTTTATCACCCTCAACATTTTCAGGTACAGATTCTGTATGTTCATCTCCTACTAACTCACTCAAATGAGTTTCTCCTATTTCATCTGTCAAACTTTCTACCTCAACTTTCTCTTCCTTGATTTCAGACTCGGAAATTTCTTTTGGATTAATAAATTCCTCATTTCTACCATCATCAATTTCCTTGTCATCAGGAATATCACTTTGTGACTCAAACTGCAACAACGAGATGCTACCTGGTGGAGCCAGAGCTACTTCTTTGTAAGAAGGGGACCTCCCAATACTAACTATAGAACTTCTCTGTGGTACATGAACTGCTTCTTTTGTTGTTTGTGTGGGGCCAGCTTCAACTGAAGAATTAGATTCCTCTTTACCACTTGTGCTAATTTCTTCTGGAGTAGATACTGGTGCTGACTTAACTCTATAAGTCAACGCCTTGACGATTCTCCTTCCAAATTTATGATTAGGAGAGGGAGCTTTTGCAGTGTGGTAATCAGCATAACTTGCACGTTTCTTTACAAAGTGATACTTGCTATTCTGAAAGCTATTTTTTAATTTCTCTTCCGAATCATGTAGTAAATCTTTCTTTTGATAACTATAAACCTTGTTAAAAGCCGCTTTCTTCTGTCTTAATCGCCTTCCATGTGAGCCTGCTGATCTAGGCCTTTGAACGGATTGCCATCCTTCTTCTCCTTCAGGAAAGACATCATCGGCAACAACAAAGTTTTGCGCAGTAGTTTTCTCCACTTTTGGAATTGGAATCTCATCAATGGATTCTTCCTTAATAGGTGGGCCCAAGTCAATGGGTGTAGAGTCAACAGGTTCTTCATTCACCTGCATGTCATGTTCTTGTTCAAGAGCTGGATCTTGTTTCTCTTCATCTGAAACTTCTTTCACAATATCTTTTGATAACGAGTCATCAGAATTTGTCACCTCCAAGTTTTGGTACGATTTCCCCTTTAACTGAAATGGACCACATAGCATATTAAGATACAATTGCATTACTTTTTGTCAATATTATATACAAGTAAACAATTAAAAATACCTTTTGAATGTAGGTTTTCCTTTTTAAACCCACGCCATCAGTCCCTTGGCCGTCTTGACTTGGATTAATATAATCAAGCAAATCCGATACACTGCACATCATATTAATAGTAAAGTTGTGGTCATTATTTAAACAGCTCATTGTTTGATATTAACAATTTGGCACTGCCAACACACCTAAGATGGCCTTTGCTAGCTATGGATGCATCTGGTTTCCGAGTCCCATTTCTTGCAGCTTCTTGTTGTTCAAGTGCCTTGGATTCAAAATACTCAAGCCACGCAGCAGCATCCTGCACCAATAGTTATTTAGTGGGAGTTAGTAGGGAATCTTGCATTTTGATATAAAATAAATACATATAAAACCTTGATAAAAACTATAATAGATATTACCTGTGTGCGTAGATCATCTGGACCCAGCTTTGCACGTAGTATCTGCAAGGTGGTTTGTTCATGCTGGACACTAAGAGGGTAAGCTTCCATCAAAGAAAGTGCAATAGCTATTGCATGGTAACTAGCAGCAGTCTGAAAAACAGAAGAAGCATAAAGAGTAGGGTTAATACTGTCTTTTCAGACATACACTTTCACAAGTCATGTTTTCAAGGAGAACTAAAAAACCTGGATATGGTCTGGGCCAAGTAATTTTTGGTTGCACTTGAGAGCTTTATGGAGATATCTGAGAGCAACATGAACGTTTCCCAGGCCTTCTTCCATCATAGCCACATTGATGTATGTTGCAGCAGTATTTGGATGTGATGCCCCACAAGTTAGATGTAGCAAATACAATGCCCGTTTTACATACCTGATATTATTCATCAAATTCACAAAGGTTAATCCAGTATAAAAATGCCGATCTGAATTAAAATTCACAATATATGAAAAGAAAATTACTTGAGAGCCAACTCTGTATGTTGAAGGCGATAGTAGAAGACAGCAAGATCTCCATAACTTTTCATGGTATCCGGATGATCCAATCCCAATTCTCTCTCATTGATGTCCAAAGCTTTTTGTTGGTAGATTGTGGCCTGCATTGAGATAGAAATTTAAGAGACAAAATATATAATTAAAAATATTTGGATAAACCTAACACTCCCTCATTAGTCATTAATATATAAAGACCTGATTGAAGTCCCCAGTATGATACAAAACTACGGCTAGGAGGCTGTAAGCTCCTGCTGTTATTCGGTGATAGGGACCGCACACTGCAACTAGCTTTGCAAGAGCCTGAAATGAAAGATGATTAATAACATGTGAACCATACTAATTATTTGAAATAAACCTAAAGAACCAAACCACTCTTCTATCAAAGCTTACTGCGCTTAAAGATAAAAATGCTAATGAGAAAAGGCAATGTAGAAACTAAATATATTATCCAATCAGGAGGCCATCTAATAACCGAGGTTGGTTCATTTTTAGAACTTTGGTACCTTTGTTCCATAGCTAACAGCATCTTCAAGCTTTCCCTTATCCAGAGCTGTTTTTGATGATTCCAGAAGTTGACGTCCATCAGCAGACGAACATGCTGCTTGCTGCAATAAAATAAAAATAAAAAATCAAATATATGGGCATTGACCCGTAAAATACAATCAAATAAGACCTGTTGCAATCATAAAATGGTGTGATTCAATACCTTATGCACTGGCACTAAGCTGATGATGTCCTCTTTTCTGAAAGGGTTAGGAGTGTTCATATCAAAATCTCTTGGAACCAGCTCAACTCCAACCTGGAATATGAGTACCAATTTGTTTACTGATAACCAATTTCTCATAATTTTAAAGCAATAAAAACAGTCACTGCTCCAATTAAGTTAGTGTAGATTAACATTTGGTCAGCATAAAGATGTATACAGTGTGCTATTACTATACGACACACAATGCGCTTTTCATCCAACATAGATCAGCAATATTAATTATGCTAATTATTAATCAATTACCTTATGACATAAGCCACGCAGTATTGCAATTTTTCTGAGTTCTGTGTAGTTAAAGCTGGAAAGATCCCAGTCATATCTCTTCTTTAAGAAAACCTCAAGCCATGTTCTTGTTAGTGAATCAACAGCTTGCTCACTTTCAGGAACCCCAAGCATAAGATTCAGTGCAGCTGCAATTGCATCAGCCATTTCCTCTGGTTTAGAAACAACAGCAATCACTGCCTGTAGAATGTGCTTAAAAGCTCGTACTATCATTTCATGTATGCACAGAGATTGCACATGTGACAATTTTTCTGAAAGCTTAACCTGATTAAAGAGAGAAATAGCAACGTAAGGTCAGATCAAGGATTCTACGAATCTATGTTGCAAACACCAAAAATTGAAAAACGAAAATCCTAAAAGAGAGCTCCTTGTCAAGACCAAAGATTACAAGAAACAGGTATAAGAGTCAGAGATAAATAGAAATAACTTCATGAAGATTTTTATCATCATCATCATACTCAGTTAATCCCACCAATAGCAAAAGCTAATGTAGGGTTTGAGGAGGGTAAAATGTAGACAGCCTTACCTCTACCCCGTGGGAATAGAGGCTGCTTCTAGTGAGACACCCGGCTCGATAGTGGTTTTGTATCAAGCCTTGGACATAAGGCACATAATGCTTAGCAATCGGGACAAACCCGATTGGTGCATGTACCCCCTTGTCCGTCATTTTTAACGTTATTTTCACGAAATTAGTAAAATAATATTAAAATTAGTGCAACTTGACTTTTAACCCCCCGAGGGCCACACATATATACATTATATGCGCACAGCCGTAAGCGGGGTAGCTCAACTTCATGAAGATTTTAATTAATTAAGATTGCCCTACAGATAGATGTCCTAGTGAAGGTGTATCAAGGTACTAACCACTTGTCCTAGAGAACGCATGCGGAGACCACGTGTGTGCATAAAATCCGTTAAAGTTCGCCCATCAACTGGCGACAATTCCAATGAACCAAAATCTGCAACCTGCATACAATAAAGTGTTATAAGTTTTTAAATATGACCCTTACAAAAAGATCACTTGGGACAAGAATCATATGATACTTGAGGCTTTGTATTACCAATTTTGTTAAAGCAACTTCATTGTAATATTTTTGAGATTGGTCAATCAGCTCCGACAAAGACTACACATAACAAACAGTAGGTTATATTATATTACTATGCAAGGATATAACCACATAATATATCTATTATTCAAGCATACCTTGCGATGGAGCCCTGTATCTGACTCTTTAAGCCGAGTAAAAGCCGCATCAGATAACAATTTTTTTAGAGCAACCTCATTTTCAGTTGCATTGGCCTCCAGTTGGGATTCTGCAAAATCTAACTCAGAATTCTCCACTTCCCCATTCACATCTGTAACTTTTGATTCTTTATTGCTTCCCTCTAAATCCTTTTTCTTGTTCTTGAGGGACCTAAGAGGTGTCCCAAGCCCTTCAACTTTCATCTCATTCTTCCCTTTTTTAGTGGAAACTTTCTTATCTTTTTCTGTTTTCTTTTGGTCTTGTAAATGTTGTATCCAGCAAGCTCCAAGTTCCCATCTTGTAAAGTTGTCGGTTCCTACACACTCCTCTTGGAGCTTATGTAGACTCTCCTTTATTAGCTTCTCAACAAGACCTTGGGAAGTGCTGAGCTCTTCACTTCCAGATCTTTTTAAATTAGGGAGGACGGTATTGTGCTGTGAAGTTTTTTTGTGTAGCAGCAACCTCAAACTGCAAAAGAAGTAAAAATAACATAAGCATTTGATAACAACATAAGGATGTATAAAACATACGTTAGTTGGTGAGAAAGAACCTGTTGATATTGAGGGCACAGGCTCCACCATCAGGCTGATCTAAAAGCTCAATGTATGGCAATGGAGAAACTTTCTTGTCATCTTCTCTCTCCTCGACTTTCACAACAGCAGTATAACCGCAGTACCTTACATTAACTACACCTAGAGTAGCAATATCCTGTTCTCAAACAGAGAAGGCCAAACATTGGCGGTAAGAACTTCATTTTCACTAATAAAACATATGACACGTATGAAATATAATCTTACATGAGCAGCAGTGTTCTCATCAGCAGTGATCCCTTTAAGTAGGTTTCTCTCCACTAAGCTCTCTTTCTCCACCCCGGTTGCTTGGGATCCATCAATCTTTGTATCCACTTTGCAGCTAGCATCAGGAAAATCTTTAAACACAGTAATTCTTAAGTCCCCAATTCTCTCTTTATGTATAGCATCACCACTTAAATCAGAACCATTTGAATTGAGGTTTTCCATTATGTGTTGAATGGCAGAAATCGCTTTGAAAATGGCAACATCAACAAACAAGCTATGCAAAAGGAATGCTTTTCTGTCTCGAATCTGTCTCTCTTCTGCTGTCTTGCAAGGCATCGATGCAACATACATGAACTCACTAGCCCATGGATGCAAATCACTTTTTCCATCTCTTCCTAAACCGCCCCCATTTCCTCCCCAACTCTCGTCTTCTGCAGGAAGAGGTGGGAAAACCGAAGGTACTTGGGCTGCAGCAGGAGGTATAAGCCATGTGTTGGCTCTGAAACCGTAAGGGAGATTCCCAAACTGCAGGCAATCAACAAACTGTTAATATCATGAATTTAAAAGAAAATTAAAAAATGATCTATACAGTTTACAAAAGAGAATAATTTGAACTAATCTTACCTTGTTCCGTTCAATGAATGCTTTAATAAGATCTTCATAAGCCTGAAAGTAGGTACCACTTGTTCAGATATGCAGTAATTGAAATATGACCAAGAAAATGTTTCCTTAGTAACTTACATTATCAAACGCTCTACTAAGTCGCCGCAACAAATCAACAAGGTTGTGACATAAAATCCGCTGCTTCCCATTGCTCAAGAATCCATCTCTACAAACGTCGACATGGAGAGGCTTTCCATGGCACAACTTCACCTTTATCATAAAGTTAAATATGTAAACAATACTGCAAGCATTTTCTTACAGGTAAAAGAAACCTTATTATATTGTTCTGTAATTTTCTTACTTCAAGTGAAAAAAGATAATCATCAATCAAACTCTCATCTTCTGTTTGCCTAATTACCTTCCTTACATCTGCAAATGTATGTAGTAAGATGTTAGTACACCACTGAATTCAACATCTTATTTATGGAATTTTAATACATTAAAACGTAGTTTTAAAAAAACGGCCGAGGTGTATGGCACTGAGAAAACGTGTATGAGGCGGTGCCTCATGGAGTTATTTTGCACGTACTCCTCTACAGCTCGAGGCAGTAAGAAAATGTGTGTCTCATGGAGTTGTGTATTTTTTTATGTTTTAGATTTTCTGTGTCAATTATTTTATTTTCGATGTGTGTTTTTATGTTATAAACTTTCTGCGTTAGGGTCAAGTTATCCTATACAATGTAACAAAATTAAGAAGGGTGAGAATGATAAAAAAACACAGGAAATCACAAAATATGACACAATTGACCAAAAAGTATAACACAATTCGAAAAATATAACACAGTGATGAAGAAGAAAAAAGACACAATGAATCGCAAAAATGACACAATTATGAAAATAAGAAAAAGACAGGGGCGAAGCTTGGTTCGCCAATCCGGGGGGGGGGGGGGACTCAATTTTTTTTAGTCGGTAGTGGCAAATCGGCGGGGGCCGGACTCAACCCGAACTAAATTTACCTACGAAAATCACAAATTTCCACTACTGCGCCAAAAAACAGGAGGGGCTAGGGCCACCCCTGGCCCTAAGAAAGCTTCGTCCTTGGAAAAAGACACAGTGTTACATAAAAGACACAATGATATTACGTAAATTCTAAAAACTACAAGCTAAAAATCCAACAAATCGAAAACCTAAAAACTAAGATCGTAGGGTTCGACGAGACCGTTCCAATGCCGCTTGAATAAGTTCAATTGGAGTCCATTTGGTACCCTTCCTACGACTTCCTGTTTTTCTTTCAGTCAATTACAATACTTTTTATAAGATATAATTTTAATATTTATTCTTTTAATTCCACCTCAGTTCGCACTAAGCCTACGTCTACGCTACGAAGGAAAACGCCTCGAGGCTCGATTCCGTTATTTTAAAACTTTGCATTAACAAGCTCTAGTACTCTATAGTCTATACACTTACACTGAATCGGAGGAGTGAGATGCGATAGAGAGAAAAACTCATAAAAGCTTCCAAGCTTAGGGCTCGAATTGCTCAGCTCTCCGTCTCCATCAACGGAACCACCATCTTTCGACGGCGGTTGTTCCGGTGGCAGATCCGACGTTTTCACAGTCGAAGAACGCTTCTGGTTTTGTTGCGCTTTGCTCGCCTTCTTCGCCGCCTTATTTTCCGGCGTATTCTTACCGGAATCCTCCTTGATCACCGCCGACGGTCCAAACGACGTCGTACAAGCAACGATGTCCAATAACCTTCTCACGTGTGCTGTAGCGGTTTCAGCATCGTAGTCCTCTGTTATGTAATAAAAGAATAGATGTGAGGATAATTATGTCATTTGACATGGATAATTTGGGTTTGCCTCCACGTGGCAGTAATAAATGGGCTTATTTAGTTAGTTAGTTTTTTTTTAACGATCAACTAAAATATTGCCGGGTACTCTGTACGCGGCCCCCAATGGCCGAAAGGGACCCCAGACGGCCTCTAGTCCGTACGGACAGAGCCCTTCGGCCCACCCGTCTCCTGTTTCAGAGAAAACCCGGCCCACAAACCCGCCCGAAGGCACGACGGTAGTGAACCGGTAAAACCTGGAGGGATCAGGAGTCGAACCCATGACCACAAGGGTCAAGGGTCTCTCCATCACTTCCAACCACCTACCCCACCACAAAGGTGGGGGTATCCATCACATGCCTTCCGTGGGAATCGAACCCGGCTCCCCCAAAGAGAGAACCGGCCCTTTTACCACTAGGCCACATGATCAGAATAGTTAGTTAGTTATTTAGTTAGTTAAGTTAGTTAAACCAACCTTCTATGAGATTGAGTGTACAGGGCTTTAATGCTGCAACGTCAACAGTATCTTTCAATTGTGGGCCTCTTACCTGTTGTTTAAAAGAGAAGGGTAAAGTACTAAAGTAGGATATGTAATGGGCCAGGTGATCCAAATGTGACAGATTAAGTGGCCCATATCAAATCAAAACTTAAAATATTAAAATAATCTAATAAATATACGGCTATATCAATTTTGTGTGAAAAAAAATGAAGAATGTCACCGTTAATAATAATAATAATAATAATAATAATAAACTCTTACCTCGTGAGATAAAGAAAAGTTGGTGATGTTGCATGTTATCGTATTTACTGATAATAGTCGACGAATATCTATAATTCTATCGGTTGATATTCCCTGTTTAAAAAACAATAATAATAACAAAATTGTTAGAAATCAAAACTTTTAAAATAAAACAAAATAAATTGAAACATTTATATCGTTTTATTCCTTATTAAATTGGACTAATGTTTTTTATTGAATAGCTGGACCCACGTCACCCGAGGACTTTATTTTAAATATGATATTATTCAAAGTGTTTAAAAAGAACAAGATAACCGAGTTATGGAGCATAAAGAAAAAACGAAACGTATGACTTATGTGACCATATTTAGGTGTTTTCTTGTACACATATTCTTTGTTAGGTTGCGTTGGGGTTATATGTATGTGTGTTAAATTCTTCGAAAACTGCTTGATATACGGTATAGACTACACGTTTCTGTTGACGTAGACGTATCGTTTCGGATAACCTCTAAAACATTTTGGTAATGACATTTTTAACCCTATCTACAACCAAGTCACAAACCTTCATATTCTTATCTAACATTCTAGCTACCTTTCGTGGTATACTTTTTATTTTGGTCACATTCTAGAAAATTAGAGACCCTTTTCTTAATTAATGCCCGATAAAATCAAATATTTGTCGGTTTAATCAGCAAAACAAAATTGTTAACAACATAGACTCTTTTATCTCCGTCCATCATCCGAATTTAATTTCTAAATACCTCGAACATTAATTGTTCTTTTAAGTAAAACAAATTTCTTTTTTTTCTTTTTTTTTTTGAACGTTAAACTTCATTAAACAACGGCTAAGCCCACAAAACGAAGACCGCCAAAAACAACTTTACAACATATACAACGGAAACTTACTCCAATCCTTCCATCTAAGATCACGAAACAACTTTAAAACAAATTTCTTTTTGGAACCGACATATCCACTAAAGTTATTTATAATCTACATATTATTATCATACCTTGTTACCGTTAGAGACACACTTTGGTCAGTAAAAAAATGAGAAGTAAAAAAGGGAGTGCAAACCTTTAATATAACATGGGTATCATCAGGTAGATTAACAGTAATATCCACAACAACCGGGAGAACTGCAATTATGTTGGAACATTAATAATACAGTAATAATCAATTATAAACATTATAGTAAATAATAATCTCAATGATAATTTATTATTTTTTTTATAAAATAATATTATACCCTTCTCTTCCTTCTTCCTCTTATCTCCCTTGGTCTTTCCACGTCCACTCTTGGGTGCCATTTCTCTAAAACTCAAACTTCAATTAATTTATTACTCTCAATTATAAAAGAAAAAGAAACTTAAAAAAATATAATATATTGCTTCGTATAAGTTATTTTTTTTTTTTAACTTTAACTTTCTTTATTAAAACAAAATACGAAAGTTACGTGACGGGCAACAAACAGTGTCGTCACCGCTTACTGAATTACGAACCCTAGTCTAGTCTACTAAGGAAGTATAATCTTTGGTTTGTGTATAACACCATGAACAATATATATTCAAAAATTTAGTCATAAAATCCTCAAATATTGCAAAGAAATGTCATGGAATTATGAAATGACAAAAATGGTCATTGAAGGAGGAAATAATTACTAGAAACAATAGATACTTTCAATATGGATGATTGCATGATTTTATTTTAAAACAAAAATATAATGGAGTTATAAGTTATGAAATGACGAATGTGACCATGGAATGAATACAGAAGGCAATAAAGAAAAAGAAAAACAGAGGAAAGGGATTAAACACAAGCAAAAGTGTTGAAATTTCAATAAGTTAACGAATAATATTGATGGGTTTTAGCTAAGATAAGGTTATGGAATAGTGAAATGACAAAAAAGGGCATGGATGTGGATAAGAATTACCAGAGATTGAAAAGGCTAGGAAGTGTCACGAGTATCAAATCAGTAGAACAAAAAAAAAACAGAGCCAATGAAGTATTTTTGTGTGTAAGGGTTTTGTGTGTGTGTGTGTGCTTTTTAGGGTTTATGAGTGTGTGTAAAGAGAGAGTAGGGGATGGAGCACCATAAAAGAGATTGGACAGAAGAAATTAACAAGATATAGAGGTGAGAGAGGAGGAGGTGAGTGGGTGATAAGGAAGGAAGGGTTGAGATTTAATTGTCAGATTGCTGCTTTGGACACATATTATTATTATTATTATTATTTCAAGTTTCTAGTTTATTAAAAAATCTAACTGATAAAAGGAATAGATGAAATAAATATAACAATTTGTAGTGATATTATTTGGTAAATTAAAACGCAATAAAATTTAACAAAATTATTAAATAATGTATAGTGAAATGCATTTTATATATATTCTTGTGAGGCCATTTATTTGTCACATAAACATAGAACATATCCATTAACATCGTAACTTTTTGAGTGGACAATTTTGAATTATAGGATGTTAAAGAGGTTAGCACAATTTTAATATATAAACCTAGATACAAAATGGCACAAAAAATTCTTTAGGCTTAGAGGCTTAGAGCATTTACATCCCCTCCATCAAATCTCATCCATCAAATTACATTAAAAATCACTATTTCACCCCTAAATCTTCTCTCTCCTAATTAAAATAATAATTTTCTCTCTCATCACTCACAACTACTGACAAAAATATTAAAATATATATAGGGGTGAACAGTAGCTTTTCATTAAGGTGAAGCAGTGCTTCCACCAAATATTTTCTCTCTTCTCCACTCACAAACACTTAGGGGTTGTTTGGTTGATTAAATCATTAAGAGGTCTGAATGGTTAAGCGCTGAATCATTAAGTTGGACCTCTTAATGGTTAGTTTTCTTGTCCCACGTTGGTAGGGGAGCCTCATTAAGGTTCAGCCTAGTTCAGTGCTTAATAGTGCAGTGCTTAATGGTTCAGCAACATCCCAAATCTTAATGATTCAGACTTAACCATTTCATTCAGAAGCTGAAACAAACGCGCTGAATGCTGTATCATTCAACGCTGAATGGTTAAGAGTCTCATTAAGAGGCTACCAAACAGCCCCTTACACTCACCCCATATAATTTGATGGGCACACTCACATACATTTGGTGGATGGGATGTGAGTGCTCTTAGGGTGCAAAGAGTTGGTCAGGAAAAAAGGGGAAATAGGGAAATCGAGGGATGAGAAGAAATTGGAAGGGAAATAGGGGCTACCGGAGAATACTCACCGATATGGGAATGTAGCAAAGAAGAAAATGGATGATGGAGAGAAGTAATAGAGGAAAATGAATTGTGGAACCCCGAAAACAGAAAATTTGGAATCGAGTCAGGGAATTGGGACGTCTCCGTGCACACTTAGTCTACAAAAGGATAGTCATACTATTTTAATAGTCGAACTCGGGCCAAGTTCGTTTAGCTCAAAAGCGGGTCATATATATTTATAACGTTACAATTCTTTTAATTCGTGCTCGGCCGACTACCGACTTATTTATGCTTTTACACCCTTGAATAACTATCATTAATTATAAGATTTTTGTTGATTAAATAACATTAAAATGGATAAAAAAAATTGTTATTAGAGTTTCTGTCAAATGTTTTTTTTTTTTTTTATGTATTTTAGTTTAGTATTTATGTCAAGTGGACACGTAAGTGTAACTTGATTGATATGTATGTCGAATAGAAGGTGGTCCACAGTGATTCGCAAAGCCCGAGGAACCAAAAGTTTGTATTTAGTATAATAGGCTTTGCGATTCAAAAGGGGATAGCGGCGCAGCTTGTTGCTCGCTTACCCATTATCCAGATGTAACTTGGTTTATGACAAATATATTGAGACTTCAGTAATAAAAAAAAAAAAAAAAAAAAACAAAAAACAAAAAAATTAGAATCTTCATTTTTTTCCCTTCGACGAGTCAAGCAAAAGTATTTATAATTTGGATAGTTTTACTATCATTTGAATTTATCAAGCAAATGTATTTATAATTTGGATAGTTACTATCATTTGAATTTATCTCCATTTTGCCAATACTATAAAGTATAAGCCATTACCCAAGTTACCGTAAAAAGGCTTTATTAAGGACACGATTTATGATACTCAATAGGTGTCAAATTAAGTATAATATATAAAAACCAAACCAATGCAAACCATGCTGAAGTCTACCAAACACGTTGTAAGATGCTCAGTCCACCAAATATTGTTGCGAGATGCACAAGAATAGAAAGATACACAACTAAGTTAGGCCATATTAATGTTTGCTTTGTGCGAGTTTAAGTATAAAAGATCTAATTTACTCATTTTTATTTATTTTTGTTTAAAATAAGTTAATAGGGACTTTTTTACACCTTAATAAAACTATAAATCACCCATATTTTCATATTTGTCCATTTTTACTAGTTTTTTCTTTTTTTTTGTCCTTTTTACTAAAAAAAATCTATATTTTGCTTAAAAAAAAAAAAAATCTCCAAAATTCCAACTTCATTTCATAACTTGCAAGTTTTTTTAAACTTTTTTGCGTTTTTTTCATTATTATTTGTCATCTCTAAAAGTGTAGAATAGAGGTTAGATTATGAACTAACTCATGTGAGAATGTTCTAGTTTTCCCCATCTCAATCTTCTTTGTAATCTCATCTCCTCCTTCAATTGAATTGTGAAATATGTACTGACTAGCTATTGATTCATCTTCAATTCTATTACTTTAAATTAGTTCATTTCGTTGGTGTTGTTAGTGATCCTTAACATAGATGGCTTTGGAAGAACTTTTGCGAGAATATTTCACATTTTCTAGTGTTAATCGGCATGATTTCGATTTTGCGAAAGCTAGGTCGCTTTTGAAGGAACTGATTACCGCACTTTCTCTAGCTCAGATGAAAAAAATTCATTGTGTGGCAGGTACACCTCTACACAACCACGATTACCTCATTTCACTAAACATAATCCCACCCTATGGATCTCTTAAGTCAGACGATATTTTCTCTTTTACTTTATCTATGATGAAGAGCGGTTTACTTATATTACGGAAATATTTGATAGTGAAACATTCTGGTGGTTCAATTCATGGCATAGGAGTTCCGACTTCATCACATGGTATACTTTCAATACTATAATGCTTAATCAATTCCTTGTTGGTGCCCTAGATAATCCTAATTCGACTGAGCCTAGCCGATTCCAACTAGTTCGATTGGGGTTTTGATCACATCTGCTTTGGTGTTCCCTTTGGATTCAATTTCTATTGATGGTAGCATGACTAACAAAATTCAAACTTTAAAGAATCATGTTTAGGTATTTCCTATGACTACACGAATCGTTCTTACTACTAGTCAAAACCTAGTCAAATGGGTAGTTATACTACTTTGTTTCATGCCCTCTATGCGCATTTTGATATTCGTAACTAGGAAGTTAAACTTGTAATTAATGAATTTGCGCAACTATGGTGTTATGGTTCTAGTATCTTTTATTAAAGGATTTTCCACAACTATGCCTAGCTATTTCTTTTAGTCAAGATAGCAAAAGAAATGATAAGGCTTATTCGTTCTTTGCTCTAAAGTGCAAACAATTGGTTGTTAGATACATATTCACTCACTATTACAAATTTCAAATAGAAACTGGGTTTGGCAATATAGTTCGGGTTTAAAATTATGGACAAAAATTTGTGTAATTGAGCATTCTTGTTTCTACTAAAAACGTGCTACTAATGTTATAGCAGCTCATTATTTGGCTCATAAACGTTATGAAGTCAGGGGCGGATCTAGGGGCTTTTAGGGGGGTCCCAGAAACCCCCTCGGTTTGGAAAAAAAATGAAAAAATTAGTGAAAATTTTAGAAAAATTAGTAAAAATCAGTGAAAATCTACTAAAGGAACCCCCTGAAAATCCGTCCTAGATACGCCAGTGTTAATGAAGTTTCTCACATGTTGCCACTCATGGTAATTCAAATCACACCTGTCCAAATGCGAATTTATAGGTGCACTATTTCTAGTTAAAAATTTATTAAATTTTGTCACTATGCTACCCTAACTTTTTTTTTTAAATAAACTTTCATTAACACCAAAAAACCGGACTAACTATCCCCAAGACGGGGAAAGCAAGCCGAAAACCAAACAAACAATTACATCAATTCGATCTAGACCATCTATCCCAATCCACAACCTCTTTTTTGAACCTATGCTTATACCAAAGAAATGACAAAATCTTAATGTCCGCTAGGATATCTACCACTTTAGGCTCCTTATTATCAAAGATCTTGCCATTCCTAGCCTTCCATAGCAACCAACAAGCAATAATAATCACCCCTTTGAACACTTCCTTTTTGTTCCCCGTCGTACCACTCGTCTCGTGAAGATTCACCAAATCATTAATGTGGAAAGCGAATATCTCCGGAACTCGACACCAATTAGAAATACCTCTCCACACCCCATCCGAAATACCACAACCTGTAAAAAGATGCTCAACAGTCTCTTCATCAAAATTGCACAAGCTACATACCGCATTAGTAACCGTGATATGTCTTCTAAGTAACGCCACTTTAGTCGGAAGACGATCCAACACTAGCCGCCACATGAAAATATTACATTTCAACGGAACCCACTTACTCCATACAAAAACAAACCTGTCATTACTTGGCCGATTGATCCAGCGCTTCACCGCTGCCACGGAAAACTCCTTCTCGTTACCACCGTTCCACACCCAACTATCCTCAATGGCATTCATAGCGACCCCATTCAATAGACCTTCCATCTCTTCCCTTTCTCCCACCTCTTGAGGACTAGCCAACACTCTTCTCTATCTCCACTTGAAGCTACGAATAGCTCCAGCAACCACAAAGCGATCCACCACAAGGACCTTTTTATCACTCTCCAATGCATACAAGGTAGGAAACTTCACTTTAAAAGCTTCGTCCCCTAGCCAAGTATCCAACCAAAACCGTATCGTTCTCCCATCCCCTATGTTCCCCCGAATAACATAACCCAGATCTCTTCCTTCCACCTTTAGCCGATTGCACAACAAGACATTGGTCTTCCAAACACTAGTCAAACCATTATTCACAGGAGCCCAACCCCACCCTTTGTTCGACCCATGAATAGAAGAAATAACCTTGCACCACAACTGATTATGCTCGTTTAGGAACCTCCAAACCCACTTCACAAGAAGAGCCTTATTAGACGTCTCCAACTTAGCAATCCCAAGACCACCTTCTTGAATCGGCCTCGTAATGTTATCCCAAGCCACCCAAGAAAGTTTCCGAACATCCTCCGAACCACCCCACAGGAATCTTCTCATAAGCCCTTCCAAATCCTTGACTACTTTCTTCGGCACTTTGAATAACGAAAAATAGTATATAGGAAGACTAGTAAGAACCGATTTGATCAAAGTTACTCGACCACCAATAGACAATGCATTCGCTTTCCACTTAGTTAATCTTTTTCTACACGTATTGATAACCGGCTCCCAATTAGCTACTCGATTCATGTTAGCACCAACCTTTATACCAAGATAAGAAAACGGCAAAGGCCCCGCTTTACATCTTAAGGCGTTCGCTTTAATCGTCACCTCCTCATTCTCCACCCCTATACCATACAAGACGGATTTATGAAGATTGATTTTAAGCCCCGAACATAAGTGAAAAATTCTCAAAATTCTCCTCATATTATCAAAATTGAAATCCGACCACTCGCCCATAATCATGGCATCATCCGCAAAAAGAAGATGAGATAATACCGGTCCTCCATTCGGTAACACCACACCATCAAACATGCCCAACTGCACTACTTTATTCATCAAACACGAGAACGCCCCCATCACTATAATAAAAAGCATCGGTGAGATGGGATCACCTTGCCGAATACCTTTCTCACAACTAAACTCGAATGTTGGAGACCCGTTCACAAGAATAGAGGATCTAGCCGAGACCAAAATCCCTTTAATCCACTGACGCCACTTCCCGGGAAACTGCATTTGCTCCATAACGGATAATAGAAACCCCCAATTAACATTATCATACGCTTTGTCGAAGTCTATTTTAAACAAAAATATCTTCTTATCCCGTTTCTTAGCCCAAGAAATCACCTCATTCACTATAAGCGGGCCATCAAGAATGTACCTTCCAGAAAGAAAAGCCGACTGCGTATCCGAAATCACTTTTCCCAACACCTTCTTCATTCTATTTGCCAAAACCTTCGATACAACCTTACTAATACCCCCAATCAAGTTAATCGGCCTGAAGTCCGAAAGCTCTACCGGATCACCAATCTTAGGGATCATGGTTATAAACGAAGAACCCACCCCCGGACTAAAACAACCCACCTCGTGAAAATGGCGCATGACTTCCATAAAATCCTCCTTGAAATCATCCCAAAACGATCTAATGAATCAGAAATTAAAACCATCCGGCCCCGGGGCCTTGTCTGCGCCACAATCAAAAACAGCATCCTTTAGTTCTTGAAACGAAAAATTCTAGATAAGAATATCAGCATCGATCGCATCCAGCTTATTTATCTCAAAACACTCCAACCGCGGCCGTACTACTATCATTTCTTTAAACTTATGCCTAAAAAAACCAAGAACCTCCCTCTTCATAATCTCCGGTTTCGTCTCCCAAATACCTTGAACGAACAGCCCGGGGATGTAATTGGAAGCCTTCCGTTTGTTAATACAACCATGAAAAAATCTTGTGTTGTCATCGCCAGACGCCGCCCAATTATTTCTAGCTTTCTGTTTCAAATCTATATTACGATGCATTTCCAACTCCTTTAGACGTCTTTTAATCTCCTCTAGCGACCAGATTTCATCCTCTTCAAGTTGCCGTTCTTCTAATACATTATCCAAACCAGAAAGCTCATGTTCCAAGATAGACGTTTCCATCCTCTCCTTATCGTATGTCTCTTTAGCCCAAACCGAGATATCCGACCTTAACTTTCTGAACTTTAACATCAAGCGCTTGTCTGCTTCCCCTTCAAAAGAACACTCACCCATTGATTTCTTGACAATCTCCATAAAGTCTTTCCGCTCGAGCCACGAGTTAAAAAACCGGAATGGTTTCGGACCGAAATTCCGATTATTTGTTTTCAAAATAAGAGGATTGTGATCCGACCACTTCCTATCCAGAGCAATATAATCAGCCGTAGGCGAAGCCGAAAAAAGATTCCAGTTAACAAACACCTTATCAATCCGACTCAATTTGTCTCCCGCTACAAAGGTGAACCGGTGCCCTTTCAACGAATACTCATGTAAATTGTACTCATCCAAAAAGGAATTGAACTCATAAGCTTCCGCCACATTAAACAAAGAATTCCTTCTTTCATCTTCTACCCTTACCGAATTAAAGTCTCCAGCAACCACCCAAGAACCTACCCCATCCCCGATTTGACCACCAATCTCCTCCCAAAGCCTTCTCTTCAAAACTGAATTATGAGGAGCATACACATTTAATAAATGAAAGAACTCGCCATTTCCAACATAAGAACCTCCTATATTCAAGACATTCGGCAACTTAAGAGTTGTTGACATCTTAAACAAAGAGGGATCCCATATCGACAGCAAACCACCCGATCTTCCCACCGAAGGCACCCACTCAAACATAAAGTCACCTCTACCCCAAAACGTCCCCACATCCACCCCTTCTAAAGAAACCAATTGAGTTTCCTGCAACATGATAAAATTTACCCCATGTTGAGCACGTAAATTTCTAACCCATTCCGCTTTACTAGAATTCCTTAACCCGCGAATATTCAACGACAAAAGATTCATTGAGCCACTGATTGAAATCCTTCTTCGCTAATCATCACCTTAAGATCTTTAACAAAATCCCCTATATTCGACGCCCCTAACACCTCACCCGCTTGCACTGTGTTAGCCGTTTCCTCTTCCAAAGAGATCCTTCTTTGTACCTCCACGTTACCTTCTGTTGTCCCAACGATACCTTCATCCCCATCATTACCAACAACCTCTTGAGAAGTCCTGTTGAGATCCGGAGTACAAAAATCTTCCTCCTCAACCGCATCCTCAATCCCCTGAGCATCACCCACTATACCAATCAACCTATCCACATCAAACATATCATTATCCTCCCTGTGTCGTTTCTTGGGCCTTTCTTGAGAGTTGGACGCTTCTCCTCTACTTTTACGTGCCGATCGTCTTTTAAATTTCTTCCTCACACTTTCCTGTTTGTCACCCTCAACAAATCTCTCCCCTGTGTTACTATCATTGCCACTCCCTTGTCTCCTCTCCATCACTATCTCACCAACCTCAACCTCCCCCTCCTGAGTACACCCGTTCCTATCCACCTGTGACGAATTATCAACATTGTCAACATTCATATCTTCATCCCAACCAAACTCCTCTTCCATACAGTCAGGGGCCCACTCACTAATATCCTCCTCAACCCACACCCTAAACAATTTGTCCCTCCACTTTATATCCACCTGATCCGAAATTCTAGCCTGAGTTTTACTTAACACACCTATACCCATCACTGAGAAGTTCTTTTCCTCCATAGAGACTCTTACCGGTTTAACCACTTTTCCATACCGACTCCCAATCAAATCAAAAACGTCATCCAAAGCAAGTTGAACCGGAACCCCAAACACTTGTAACCACACTAGCCTTTCTTCTGGTGCACCATTCTTCCCATCCCAAATATCTAAAGATGAAAATAAAGTTACCCAGACCTCTTTATCCAACCAAAACTTCTCACAAAGCTCTTCTGACTTGAACACCAACATCACTGTTAGCCCACCCACATACTTGATTTCCACCTCCTTCCAACCTCTATCACTAAGACATGATCGGAGATTGTTAAGAGACAAGAAGTCAACGACCTTACCAATCACAACCGTCCTATGCCATTGATCAAACCTTTCCACGTTATCATCAATCGTTAACACATCCACCTTGTTCCTGTTGAGCAATGAGTCAAGAAACGAACGATGATTTCCTGAATGAGCTCCCCCTACCCTTTCATCCGCAGCCGATGAACTTTGGTTTGCATCCCCTATATTAGGGTTTGCATGAGAACGATCCCCCCCAACGTTAAAACTTGCATGCTGTTCCTGTTCCTTCTCTTTACCCTTCCTACTAGTCTCCTCAACCCTATCATCCATTCTTTTACCATCCACGAAACGTGCCAGAGACACAAACAGTTTATAAGAACCCATCCATAAATCTTTCATCTCTCCCAACATTACCGATGTATCTTTGACACCACTAAAAGAGACGAACCCAAACCGTTTACCCAGCCTATCAAACTTTCTAGCGATGTATGAATTCTCATACGAACCAAAGTTACGAAAAATCTCCTTCAAATCTGCAGACGAGCACTTAGGATGAAGATTCGAAACGAAAAACTTCGTTATTACCTTTGAACTGGACGTTGCATTCTGCTTCTGACGTCTACCTTTCCAATGAGGATCCTGCCACTCTTCGTCTTCTTGCCGCCGCCGCTCCGACATCTTCGGAGAACCTAGGGTTTTTCTAGACGACTCTTCTATGCTACCCTAACTATCCATAACATTGTAAATCACGTGTTCACTTAAAATACATAACAATACTTAACAAATTAATAGTTTTATCATCCACTTGGTTTTTCTTTTTTAAGTTCTTTTTTTTTTTAAACAGCTTCTTTTTTAATTTCTGTATAATACCAAAAACCTAACCAATGCAGACCACGCCGCAGTACACAACTACGTTAGGCCATAGTTAATGTTTGTTCCGTGCGAGTTCTACTCCAAATGTGGAACAAATGAGCTTTTATATAGTTAATTTTATTATTTATTATTTTAAATCATTTTTATTGTTTTAACTCATTCGATCAATTCAACTTTAATAAAAAAAAAATTGTTAGTAAATATAACTTCATTTAATTCAAAAGCTGTATAAATATATACTAGCTTATACCCCGGGAGCGTCCCGGGTTGAGAAATCTAGGTAAAGTGAATAAAATTAGAAGTATCTAAACTATAAAAATGACATCTATATAGCAATTACCTGTTGGAAAGCGTCCCGGGTGAAATATCTAATATGACATAATAAAATATCTAATATGACAAAATAATTAATGACTTGCCAATATATGATTAATGAATATTATTATTATTATTATTATTATTTTAAACAAATCTCTGCCATAAGTTATCATATTCTAATATAAAAAAATGGTAATTGGGTTCGGTATCACCTAATCCCAGGCCCGACCCAAACCCACAATTTTTTTTAAACTAATTCCAAACCTGACACAATACTTATCGGGTTACAAAAAATAGTCGTTTTTTTCTCCGTTTTTTATATAGCACTATGGTACTCGTTGGAAAGATAATAAAACGCTCGTTAATTTGGTGTAATTTTTTTCTTTAAAAAATCTCGTATATAAAAGATATTAAAGTTTAAAAGTTATGAGAGAAAACATGAGATAGAAAATAATAAAGTTTTAATATTTAAATTTAGTAGATTAGATATTTAATAGATTATGTTAAATCATATTTAAACCATATTTATTCTTTTTTTTAATTGGTCTAGAGTTGCCACATCACATCCTATGTGGCATCTCTCAAAAGAGAGATTACATAATATTATGACATGTCATCAAAATGGCTTTAGTTTATTATATGTATAGATTTCACTAAAAGATATAGCCAATTTTCTTTCAAATTAAATGAAACTTACTTAAATACATTGTACTGTCATGGTTGATCCAACTGCTTACGTCCTATATGATGCCACTAGATTATATCTCGGGAGCGTCCCGGGTTGAGAAATCTAATTTGAAATATCAATTTTACATCTGAAATAGACTGATGCGTTTTACAGTTACATATAGGAAAGCTTCGGGTAGCACTTAACTTAAAACAATTAACAATGTATCTCCAATGTTAGTACATAACCTTAAACAATGTATAACTCTAATATTAAAACCTAACCCAAAATAATGTACAACTCCAATGCTAAGACATGTTGTAAATAAAATTCATGATTAATGAATAACCTGAACACTTTATGTTTATTTCCTGTATGAACAAAACCACACAAAAAATAGTCGTTTTTTTCTCCGTTTTTTATATAGCACTATGGTACCCGTTGGAAAGATAATAAAACGTTCGTTAATCTAGTGTAATTTTTTTCTTTACAAAATCTCGTATATAAAAGATATTAACGTTTAAAAGTTATGGGAGGAAACATTAGAGATAAAAATCTAATTTTGTTTTTAAATTTTAAATTATTATTTTCCTAAAATAAAGGCCTTGCCACATGGGATGACACATGGCACACTCAATGAAGAGAATACCCTCTTTGAGTGCCATGTCATTAAAATGGCTTTGGTTTATTATATGTATAGATTAGAGTTAATTGCAGTTTTCGTCCCTGTGATTTGCCTAAACTAACAGGTTCAGCCCAGACTTAAAACCCTGAGTACCTGTGGTTTCATTTTCTAACAGTTTACATCCCTGAGACTAACGCCGTTAATTATTCCATTAGTTTTTGGGTAAATTGACTAATATACCCTCATCTTCTCCAACCACCACCTACAACACCACCTGCAACACCAATCACAACCACCTGCAACACCAATCACCACCACCACCACCACCTGCAACCCTAGAAATAATAATAATAATAATAATAATAATAATAATAATAATAATAATAATAATAATAATAAATCTTGGAACTCAAATATGATAATTATTTGTTCTATGGTGGGTCTAATTTGACTGATGAACAGGCAGAGCAACTGATTGAACTTCTCTGGCGACTGAGATCCAACAATGTTGCATCCAGCAGATCGAGCATTCTCAGACTTCACGAACAAAACTATTAATCCTATCCCTACCAATACTCCGATTACTAATCCAGCAACGAACGACATATTCTGATCGCAATTGAAACCACAAACAAACTGTCGTTGGAAAAGACTGAACGGCGTCGTATTTGCTTCCGTCGTTGTCCATATTTGTATCCGTGGTGACGGATTTGTCGTTGGAAATTGTGGCGGATGGATCATCGTCGTCGTCGTCTGTTATAGCAGATGGTGGTGGTGGTGGTTAGGGGTGTAAATGACACGTAGCGGCTCGAGAGCTACCCGGGATCGGCTCGGTAAAAAGCCCGAACGAGCCGAGCCTTAACGAGCTCGAGCCCGAGCCCGAGCCCGAGCCTGAAATATGGCTCGTTTAGTTATCGAGCCCGAGCTCGAGCCCTAGATACAAAGCTCGATTGGGCTCGCGAGCCTAAACGAGCCCGAACATAATTATAAGTTATTTATATATCCCTTATAATTTATAGCACACATCTCCAAAGCCCAAGTCCTTATTTCATAGGCCCATTTAATAACACTCGCGAACCGAGTTTTTGCGATCTCGAGCCGAGCTTTGAGCTCGTTTGAGATTGTTCTCAAATCACCTCGAGCCGAGCCGAGCTCGAGCTTTTGATTTTGCTAGCGAGCCGAGCTCGAGCTCAAGATTGTAGGCTCGAACCGAGCCGAGCTCGAGCTCGAGCTTCATAAAACCATAACGAGCCGAGCGCGAGCCTAGTCAGGCTCGGGCTCGGCTCGGCTCGTTTACACCCCTAGTGGTGGTGGTGGTGGAGGAGGGGAGGGTGGCGGTGGAAATGGTGGTGGTGGTGGTGGTGCACGTGGTGGTGGTGGTGTTGCAGGTGGTGGTGATGGTGGTGGTGGGTGGGTGGGTGGGTGGGTGGGTTGGGGAAGAAGATGGGAAAAGAGTCAATTCTCTCAAAAAATTAAGGGTATAATAGTCATTTCTCTACAAATTAACAGACAAGCCTAACGGCCATTAGTCTCAGGGATGTAAACTGTTAGAAAATGAAACCACAAGTACTCAGGGTATTAAGTGGGCTGAACCTGTTAGTTTAGGCAAACCACAGGGACGAAAACTGCAATTAACTCTATATATTAAGATTATGTAAAAAAAAAAACTAATTTTGAGCTAGGAGACAAGATTTTGGAGGAGTAAGACAATAAAAAAATTGTAGGATATTTGAATAGGAGGAAATAAATAGTGTCCGGTGTGAAAAAAGCGTGTGTCAAGTAGACATCGTGTAAGCAACAAGGATTTCATATTTCACACCAAGCTAGTAAGGTGTGTTGTGATGGATCACGCCTTATAGCGCCTATTGTCTCTTTCAAATGGTCTGGCACCACCATTGAAGCACCACAAAAAGTCATCTCCCTCCCCCCTTGCACCTTGCACCTGTGGAGGTATCCACACCCCACCACGCGCCCATGGTGTTGCTCGTGCTCACTCCCCCCGACACGGCAGCCTACCGCGCCCCCGCAACATTAAGGGCGTGGTCACTGCATGTACCATGAGTTTGAAATGCATTCAACATATATGGATATGGGTGCACGCATAAACACATATTATATGTGTGGGGGATGAGATATTATGTGAACCTGCCATTCGTTTGTAATTAGTTATTTTGGCATGAAATAACATGTTATAGCAGAAGTGTTGAAACTTGAAAATATAGTAATTGTATCTCTGAAATTTCCACTAGGTGTGTGTTTGAGCAAATAGAACTCATTTTAATTTTTACCCCCAAAACCAAACACTATAAAAATTTTACAAACTTTTCAAGTTAGTAATTTTATTTAAACAAAGCAGTAAAAACCAAGTTACATCTGGATAATAAGTAAGTGAGCAACAAGCTGCGCCGCTATCCCAAGCCATCGTCGGGTAATAGAACACGGTTGATAAGTATAAAAAGACGCCAGAGTTCTATCAAATTTTTAAAAATAATGTTAATATGTAAAGTGTCTGGTAGCTTAGTATAAATCGGTTCTGCTACATTTTTTTTTATATTTAAGATAAATGTAATAAAACCCTTTGACTAATAAAAAATTAGTCTCTTTTATATTAATAAAAGAAATGTAATATAGCAAGGGTTGTACAAAAAGCTCGCGACTCGAGGCTCGCTCGAAACTCGCTCGAAAAAAGCTCGAAAAAAGATCGGCTCGAAGAGGCTCGTTTTGTTTTCGAGCCGAGCCGAGCTGGCTCGTTTTGTAATCGAGCCGAGCTCGAGCCAGGGGTGTTCAGCTCGTGGCTCGGCTCGTGGCTCAGCTCGATGGCTCGACTCGTGGCTCAGCTCGATGGCTCGACAAATGGCTCGACTTAGGCTTGTGTAATTTAGAAAAATAAAAAAAATATACATGATAAATAAACCATAACTTAGAAAAATAAAAAAAATATACATGATTATGTATAATTTTATTTAATTTTATTGTTTTTTATTTAATAAATATTTGTAAAAAAATAAAAAAAAAATATATCGAGCTGGCTCGAGCCAGCTCGAGCTCGGCTCGAACATTTACGAGCCGAGCTCGAGCTCGACTTTTCAGCTCGATCAGAAAAACGAGCCGAGCCGAGCTGGCTCGGTTTTGGTTCGAGCTCGAGCTCGAGCTGGGCCTGGCTCGGCTCGACTCGGCTCGTGTACAGCCATAAATATAGCCTAGTTTTTTAAGTAGTAAAAACCTGGTTATAATGTTACACTTTATAAAGTAATTATATATTATTTTTTTCAGCGTCGAATTAGATCTATAAACCTTTCTAGAAAAAGAAAAAAAATAAGTTTGGGTTATGTTTTAGAGGATATTTTCCTTGTTTGGTAATAATGTTAAAAAAAAGCATGACAGATTCTGTTAATATGAAGAAAAACAAGAAACTGAGCGTTTTGCAGCTGAGGTAAAACACAGTCAGGACCACTTGTCTTCAGGGAATGGGATCCACGGCCAATTTTGGAAAGTCCTATATATCATAACCTTCCAAATCACATCACCCGTTCATCTTCATACCCATATATCTATAAACCAGATCGAAACCAAATATTTCAAGAAAAAAAATGAAGAATTAATGTATCGTCAAAGTAAAAGAAAGGTGGTGTGGGTGGGGCCATGATTTGTAGCAGACTTTATACTTTACATATGGTTTCAATACTAAATTTTGAATTCAAACATTTTTATACTAGTTTATATCGACGAAATTTACCGGGATAGACAAATCTAACATAAGGTAGGTGACAAAATAAATCATATTACATTAGATATAATAAAATAAGGTACATAATAAATTTAATATTTGTAAAAGTAACAAAAGCATATTCACTAATTAATATCCCTTAAATTAAACCTAATCCAGTGAAGATTCCAAACTCACTAGTTGCCACGTCGAAGGGTTAAATAATCCAGGCGACAATGATGGTATAGAGGTTATTGTTGAAGAGAAAAAAGCGGTCGGGGAAGGAGGAGAGAGATACAGAGAGATGGGGAGTATGAGAACCATGGACGTCTTGTTTGGGTTAGGGTTTGATAGGTGAGGTTTTTGAATGAGAAGAGGCTAAAAAATTTATGTTCAGGTTAAAAGAATATTTGCGAGGATTTAAGAGCGGAGATGGCATTACCAAGTGCAATGTGTCCCCATCTATATTCATTTATTATATACAGAATTTAGATATAGATTAGGTTAGAAACTTGTGTAACACACAGGTTACTAATAAGCGAAAATATATTAGTTCAGAAAATAAATATTAAATAAATAAGAGATAAAAGTGAAATTACAATTTAGTAATCTTATTTCATATGACATGAGATAATTATAAGATTTTATATTTCATACGGTAAATTAATAGTAATAGTAAAGATAAATATTATAAATTAATAAATATTAGCTTAAACAAAGAGAAAAAAAGAAAAGAAGCTTAATTGAATGACCTATGTTTCAAATTATATTGGTTTATTATCTATCTATATATATAAAAGAAAACGTATATGCTGACGTGACGTGCAATGGAGGCCTCAACCTCTCCTTGAGAATGCCACGTGGCATCATAATTGAAAGATTTTAGTGTTTTTGAACTATTTCCTTTTTTAATTAAAAAAAAGATAAATATAAAACCCTAAATTAAATTGAGTTATTTTAGGAAAAAAAGAATTTAAAAATAAATTTAAAATTTTCTTCTCATGTTTCCTCTCATAATTTTTAAACGTTTATATCTTTTATATACAAGATTTTTTAAAGAAAAAATTACACCAAATTAACGAGCGTTTTATTATCTTTCCAATGAGTACCATAGTCCTATATAAAAAACGGAGAAAAATAGACTATTTTTTGTGGGGTTTCGTTCATACAGGAAAAAACACACAAAGTGGTGTTCATGTTATTCATTAATCATGTTTTTTCTTTTAAACTATGTTCTTATCTACGATGTTGAAAATCCGCCCAATCGTCATGTTATCATTGGAATTTTTCTAGGTATACTTCATCAAGAGAAGTTAGGAGAAAGAATCGCGCAACACATGGTGTCACCTTATAGCAAGGTTATTTTTTTATTTATTTAATTACAAGAGTAATAATTATTACTATTAGTATTAGTATTATTAGAATGATTATATTTTTCAACCCCGGGAGTCGGGACGCTCCCGGAAAGAATTGATAGTTGCTGACGTGGCGTTCAATGGTGGCCTCAACCATCTCTTGATTATGCCACGTGGCATAATGAGATGCAATGATTACAACTTCCAACTTAAGTGTTTGTTTAGTTGATTAGGTTAGGAATTATAAGAGCCATTAGAATGTCAAAAATTAGAGAGATGTGATGAGTTTTTTAATAGTTGCAGCTTACATAAGTGATTCTTTAGATGATTACTGATTAGGTTTTAGATTATGGAATATGAGTTATTACTGATTAGAATACTATGAACATGCAATGATTGAGAGATTTTGTGGTTAGTTAACTTGAGCCATTTACAATAGGTTATCACGTAAAATTAGATTTTTCAACCCCGGGACCCTCCTGGGGTAATCAGCTAGTAATATATATGAGAAGGAAACATGAAAAAATATGATTTAATAATATTGTTTAATAAGAGAGAAAAGAAAATAACGGTGAACAATACTTAGTTATTATATAGTAAATAAATATAAAGATAAAATTATTGATTAACATATTTGAAATTTTAAATAATATTTAATTTTAATATGAGAGACAAGAAAAAATAAAGGTGAGCAAGAAATAATTATTATGTAGTAAATAAATATAAAGATAAAAAGAGAATTATTAACTGACATGATTGAAATTTTAAAATAATAGTTAATGAAATAATAATTATCTATAATTAAGTAGGAGAAGAGACAAAAAAAAATAGAAGACTCTAATGAATTACACGTGTCCTCTATAGCGTACTTATATTATATAGTAAGTATAGATATAGATATACATTATCACGTTTGTTATTCCACCTGACCACCGGGAAAATATAAACTTCAAATAACTCAAGAAATAAATTTATCATCTTACATAGTGTAGAAGAAAACACATATAAAACATCTGTACGAATCCCGTGTTTCTAATTGAAAATTTTAATAGTAAAAAAATACTCTTACCATGGTCTATGATTACACTCCACAAAAATAATAGGTTTTAATATGATGTAAGTTGGTTTCCGGCTCCTCCTTTTCGCCTTGAAAAGTATGTGGTTTTCGCGGTTTTGTTAAATGAAGTTCACTTTTCAACAAAAAAATAATAATAGGTTTACGTCCTTACATGAACACGTTGATATGTGATTTAGGTATAAAAAAAATTGTTTGTAAGAAAAATACTCTTTACTAAAGGTTACTTTTGTACATGATCTCTCTTCTTGGTCCCTCTGGATAATACTCACATATTTTTGTCATATGATTTAAAAAACACTAGTTATAATTATTAAGATTTGTTAAAATCTATCCAAGTTTATGTGCAAGTTATTAAGTGTTAAAAAGAAAATTTTAATTTCCTAATTTACTTGGACTCGAAAATGATAAACTGTGTATGGTGGTTGATCGGGTTTCTAATACAGATGGGTCAGGGTTTTGGATTGGGGTTGGGACAGGTCTCCCGCTTTTGTGGAAGAGTTATTAGAGTTTGCTTCTTTGTGAGAATATGATGGGTTCGGTTTTTTTTTTTTATCGGATTCTTTGGACAGTTGGGAGTGGAAAGGAGATTCGACTGGAATCTTTTCAGTTAGGTCGGTAAAAAAATCTATTGCAAGAACCGGCTCAAGTGAGTAATTATTTTTTGTTAGAACGGTGCAAATAGGTTACGAGTAAATGTAATATTTTGCGTGGAGGACAGAGATGAATAGAATTCCGACGAGGACAACGCTTATTAGAAGGAACATACATGTTGATACAGCATATGTGTTTTTTGTGAAGAAAGTGAAAAGACGGTAGATCATTTTTTCACGGCCTGTGGTATTGCAGTGGAAGTTTGTCAAGCTATTTCAAGTTGGTAGAGTGTCTCGCTTATTGGAGAATATGTAACGGAAGAAGCGAGTGGATTTTTGTAGGGCAAAAGGAGTAAAGTGGTAGATATTGTCTCCGAGATAAAATCTTTAGGTTTTATGTGGCTCGATAATAAGATAAGGATATTTGCTTAGATATGGAAAAGTGATGCAAATTTGAAGTCAATTATAATCATTAATTGTAATTTAATGGATTTAACAATTTTTCTATCGATCATTTACGTTTTAAAGGTTAGACACGATTATTTTGAGTCAACAAAAAAGTTCTGCATATAAGATTGATCATAATTTATTTTGCATCACATTTTTGGCTTATTATAAGGATTTTTTTTTCTTAAAATGGCAAGATTAAAAGATTATCTACTTGTATATATTTGAGTTTATGGGTTATGATTAAATAAAAATTTAATTTTGTCTAGGGTAAGAACTCATCTTGATCATTTGTTTTTTAAATTAATGGCTAAGACGAAAGTGTAGGAAAAAAAGTTGTAAGCTAGTGTATTTTTAGAATAACCTATTTGCTGATTTTCTCTTTCCACATGCATACCCCCCTCCCCCCACCCCTTCACATTTTTAAACGGTCAGAATTTTTTCACACCATCATAAAATCGAATGTCTTTTTCTCTATGATTTTACTACCATATTGCTATATAAAAACGTCAACTGAAAAAACCAAAAAATGTGTTGTATTTCTATGTTGCATGACACTTTTGTGCTGTATTTTTTTGTGATGAAGTTTTTTTGTTCGTTGTATTTTTATGTTGTATGACACTTTTGTGTTCTTTTTTATAGTTCTTTTTGTGCTGGATTTTTGTGATAGTTTTTTTTTGTTGGGTTTTATGTACTAAATTTTGTTATGCTAATTTTTTATACCAATTTTTTTGTCCTACTGTAAAACATTAACCCGTAAACATATGATTAACACTTAGATTTCTGAGTTTAGGCCTTAATTAAAATCAATCCCGATTAAAACTTTGAATTTTATGAAAACTCAATTCAATGAAGTCCCATCCATGATTGATCCCAACAAATTTTACATTTTTAACTACTAATAACATGTATTAAAGTTTGTGTTTTAAACGGGAATTTCTATTGTGGAAGCTTTTGAGTGTTCGTGTAACACCCCAACCGATGGCGGAAACATCGAGGTGTCACATAGTGACGATTGTTCAATAGCACATGGACTAAATTGTAAATATTAATAACAATAACTTCCATTGTTCAAAACAAAATACAAAGAGTCTTAATAGAAATCCAAAACATAGTTAAATAAATATTCAACTTTTATTTAAGCACTAAGTCCATCCTAAGCGTGAAAGCAAGTAAGATCAAACGTCACCTGAAACATGTACAAAATAATTTGTCAACACATATAATGCATTGGTGAGTACATCCGTTGGATATATATATAGTACAAAACGTTTCGCATTCCCTGTGTTGTATACCATTTGCAATTATGTAATTTAAGTAATGTCCGTTCAAAATCAACCCTATGTAGTAAGTATCAAGAATCAAGAATCAAAACATTTTTAGTAATATGAATCACAAGACAATGACCAAGGTCTCTCAACAGAGTCACAAGGGGTATATACCATAGTACTATTCATTGAAATGCCAGGCCCTCAAAGGTTAATGATTTTGACAAGTCATAGACACACAAATTAACATAAAGCAAACACACAGGAGAATTGTTATTTTAGTAATAAGTAATAGAAACATGATAATAAGTACATGAATCACCCCAAAAATAGTAAAACAGTAAAAGGGGAAAGATATACTCACAGTTTGCGAAAGCGATCAAAATCCACTTAAGCGGTTGTGAGCTAAGTAGTGAGAATTCCGAGGAATTCAACCTATAACGTATATGAATACTAGTAAGGTAAAGCCTACAAAGTCTAAGGTATCTAGGGTCTAAGGCATTAGGGTTTGCTAAGTCGATTTGGGGAATTAGAGTTTTTATGATTTAGTCAAATTAATGTAAAAGTTGTATATTAAAATAATATACTAAAGTTTGTAAATATGATTTAGGTGATATAATTATTACCGATTTAAATATTTAGATAACAATGCGTTTGAATAATTAAGACAAAATAATTTAGTTAGTTACTTTAACTAAATTAAAATAATACGATAATCATAAATATATAAATAAATAATTTTTGTGTTACACAACGATTCAACAAAAAAATAATGAAGACATTAAATCATACGAGTATTTCTATTTTATAAGGAAAACATTTATAAAATAGATGGTTAATTTATAAATAAATAAATGTTTTATTATGTCTAACTAAACGTAAATAAGACTAATAATACTATACGTGATCCAAAAATATTTATTTTATAGAAAATGGATGATTTCTGATGTAAACATATTAGAATAATTTTCCCATAATTTATATAAACTTATTTATATTTAAAACTGATTTAATGAGATTAAATCATGTTTAAATGATTAAAAATGGGAAAATTAATAAAAATAAATGTTTTCTTGACCAATAATTTTTATTTCAGTTGAGAATGGTTAGAAATAATTACTCAAAAAGTTTGAGATTAAAATCATTAAAAATGAATTTTTTATCAATTATTTATGATTAAAACAATTTAATTCAATAAAAATATAAAAATAAAACATTTTTCAGAAAATAAAAATGTGGAAATGTTCTTTATGATGTCAAAAAGCTATACCTAAATTTTCATAATTTTTGGGTAAAAGATGAATTTATTATGAATATTTAAAGATTTAAACTTATTATATAATTTCTGAAAATATTAAACATAAATAAAGGAAATCAGCAAAAAAAATGAATGTTTATGGGGGGAATCGAACTCGGGTGGGTTGTGTCACATACCCACACACGAACCACTGCCCCACTTAACCATTTTGTTGGATATATTGATTTACAATAATACTTAAACAATAACATAATAGTCATCTTCTTCCCCAATTTCACAAACCCTAACCCTAATTTATCATCACCATCAATTCGTCAATAATTATGAACGAATCCAGAGGGGTTTCAAAGATGGATGATTATACAACAAAATGGCACTGAAAATTAGAACTTACAAGGCTGCCAAGAGTCGGAAACGAGGAAGCCAAAGCCGAATCAATAAACAAAAAAAATGGGAGGCTAAACTGGATGGTTTTGCGTAAGTTTTAGAGTGTTTTAGGACGTAAACAGGTGCAGAAAATGATTAACAGAACTAGTTTATATAGTTGTTTGATGAAAAACGGACTAATGATTCGTTAATAATATCCGACCGTTATAGGCTTGAGGGGTCCGATTAAAGCCCATTAAACGCGATTATAACTCACTTAAAACTAATAGAATCGTTAAATGTTGGAGGAGAAACGTATAGGGATGAATTGGGAACGGTTTTATGCATTAAAAACGAGTTACACTCTTCGCCGGAAAACACTCGGTCGGCAATCTCTGGCCGGAAAACAGCAGGGGCGGGGTTGGGTTGTTTAAAAAAAAGACTTTCTCACTTTGACACTTTCAACCCCTATAGTTAGTTAGGTTAAGAAATATTATGTTTTGGTTAGTTTTCTCTTTATGAAAGTTAACCAAAGTTAACTTTAACTAACTTAGAAAGTTTCAAAACTAAAAAAAAAACTTAATTTTTTTTATTACTATAATAAATTTTAAATTGATAAAAACTTGCTTAAACGACCAAGCATAAAATGTTCACATTACGATTTGGTGTGTCTTTACATTTAATGACGATTAACACCACTCTAGTTTTTTTTTTTATTACAATACGAAACCATCCAGTACGAGGACCAAAATGTAAATTTATTATACTTTAGGAAAAACGCAAATGTCACAGTCTCCCCTACTTTAGAAAATTTCGTCTCGAAATTTCTTTCAAGTGAAAATTTTGGTTGTGGAATATTTGAGTATGTTATCGACGAAGACACTTACGTATTGGTTCAAGAAAGGTTTACAAACTCGATTCATAATAATCCTAAGATCTACATAAATGTTATAATCGTTTAGATTCAACGTGAAATTATGGAGCATAAATTTTATAAGAATAAGATTGCCATTAGCAACCTCCACAGTAAAAGGATGAGTAAGGTGGGGACAAGTACGAGCAAGCAAAGGTTCAACTTCTAACGAGACAAAACTCCTATCTGCACCGGTATCAAACATAATTGAAGCATATAAGTTAGTAATAAGAAATGTACCATTGACAACGTCGTTGGTAGCTTGATCTTGATTAGCGTTGATGTTGAAAGCACGACCACGGGCTGGAGCTGCTTGTATTGCTGGAACTGCTGGGACTGCTGGGGTTTGCTGACGAGCCTGAATAAAAGCCGTAAGATGAGGGCATCTGTTTTGCATATGGTTAGGATCACCACAAGCGTAACACACTCTGGGTTGGTCAGCTCCCTGGTTTTGAATAACAGTCTGTGGGTTATTTATTGGTCGATTGGCAACACGACATAAAGGAGTGGTATGACCCAGTCTTCCACAAGCATCACACTTACGACACGGTAAATTGGTGGGATGATGGTAGTGGCAGGTGGCACATTGAGGTTGTTTCCCAGTATAAGCCCTTGGGGTTGATTGAGGTGCAGTAGGTGGGTTTGCAACAGGAACCTGGTTAAGAGGTGCAACTACAGCATAGTTTTGGTTTCCACCTTTTCGTTTCTTATTGGAACTAGAGGCAGAGGCAGAGTTTTCTTGGGAAGGTTCAGTGGTAGCAGGGTTTGAAGTGGTTTCAGTAGGCCTTTTAGTACCCTTACGAGTTAGAGTACCATCCTTGACATGCTTGTCAGTAAGAGATGCTGCGAGACGGATGGCATCCTCTACAGTAGCAGGCTTGCTTCCCATAACCGAGTCATGGATCTGAGGTGGCAGTCCCTCAATATACTTCTCAATTGCCAAGGATACCGGGGTTACCATACGAGGAATCAGCAAGCTCAACTCGTGGTAACGGTTGTTGTAAGGAATATTGTTTCCACTGTCCTGCTTAAGGTGATAGAACTCATCCTCCAATTTCTTCATCTCACTACGAGGACAGAACTCAGTAGTCATGGCGATTTTGAAATCATCCCAAGACATAGCTAAAGCAGCTTCCGTCCCTCGAGCATGTTTTTCACCATTCCACCAAGTAAGCGCTCTCTTTTGAAGAACACCCGTGGCATGACGAACACGTAAGTTGGCTGGACAGTCACTATTAATGAACGTATTCTCCATACTTTCGAACCATTCAAGTAATCCAGTGGCTCCCTCAGTGCCATTAAACTTGTTGGGATGACATGAGTTGAAGTGCTTGAAAGTGCACTTATTCTCACTAGCCCCACCATTTCCATTTGTATTCCCGTTAGAGTTCCCATTCGAGCTACCGTTCAGGTTAAGGTTTGGAATAATAGCATTAATGATGTTAGGAACAAGTGTTTCCAACTTGTCATTGAGCATGGTCGCGATACGCTGATCAGATTTCAGTTTAGCCTGACGCTTCGAGGCTCTCTTACGAGATTCGCGATCAGACATCTACAAAAGTGAACACCAATTATGAGATTTGATTCCAAAAATCTTGGAAATGCCGTAGTTTACATCAAGACAAGTAACACATAACATGAGATATTATAAATTGATATAAGAAAAATTATGAGTATCATAAAGAAAATCATGATAAAACTTCAAATGAAAAAAAAAAAAAAACAATACCAAGTATAAAACGAGATATAAGAGTGTTTCCAAAGAAACTGTTGACTGACTAAAGTAATTGGAATATTATTAGTGACTTGTGGGGGCGTACTTTAGCCTATAAGTGAATGCTCATCCCGAGAATTCCCAGGTAGGTAAACGGTCCCTCGTCTGATTGGGATTTATGCGAATTACCAACCTAGACAGAAAACTCAGAATACAGGCGCTCACCCTTCCAGATTGCACGTGCCCCGTCACAAATAAATTGCAAAACTCTAGCGGAACTTGAGATATGGAAATATATATATCCTTGAGATGTGGATTTCACTCCTAACTCAAAGATATACTCCCAAATAGTAAAAATATGATGGAGTGAAACTGGTCACTAAGATAAGGATATCACTCCTAGCTTAGTGAGTAAGTTTCTTTTGGAGGGATAGATTCCTTGAGATTTGGACGTCTCCTATCTCGAAAGGAAAATATTCCAAGATAAATAAATAAATAACTAAATCATATAAAGAGTGAAACTGTTCACCAAGGTATGGATATCACTCCTAACTTGCTGTTTTCATTCCATTTGTAGAATAAAAATCTTCTCCGAGTATAATGAAAAGTAAAAGGAGAAAATATATCTAAAGAAATATGAGGATAAAAGAAAACATATAATGGGTAGCTTAGTTATAGTCTAGGTCAAAAGCATTTACTAATAACCTAATTCCCTATAACCTGGCTCTGATACCAATCTGTAACACCCCAACCGATGGCGGAAACATCGAGGTGTCACGTAGTGACGATTGTTCAATAGCACATGGACTAAATTGTAAATATTAATAACAATAACTTCCATTGTTCAAAACAAAATACAAAGAGTCTTAATAGAAATCCAAAACATAGTTAAATAAATATTCAACTTTTATTTAAGCACTAAGTCCATCCTAAGCGTGAAAGCAAGTAAGATCAAACGTCACCTGAAACATGTACAAAATAATTTGTCAACACATATAATGCATTGGTGAGTACATCCGTTGGATATATATATAGTACAAAACGTTTCGCATTCCCTGTGTTGTATACCATTTGCAATTATGTAATTTAAGTAATGTTCGTTCAAAATCAACCCTATGTAGTAAGTATCAAGAATCAAGAATCAAAACATTTTTAGTAATATGAATCACAAGACAATGACCAAGGTCTCTCAACAGAGTCACAAGGGGTATATACCATAGTACTATTCATTGAAATGCCAGGCCCTCAAAGGTTAATGATTTTGACAAGTCATAGACACACAAATTAACATAAAGCAAACACACAGGAGAATTGCTATTTTAGTAATAAGTAATAGAAACTTGATAATAAGTACATGAATCACCCCAAAAATAGTAAAACAGTAAAAGGGGAAAGATATACTCACAGTTTGCGAAAGCGATCAAAATCCACTTAAGCGGTTGTGAGCTAAGTAGTGAGAATTCCGAGGAATTCAACCTATAACGTATATGAATACTAGTAAGGTAAAGCCTACAAAGTCTAAGGTATCTAGGGTCTAAGGCATTAGGGTTTGCTAAGTCGATTTGGGGAATTAGAGTTTTTATGATTTAGTCAAATTAATGTAAAAGTTGTATATTAAAATAATATACTAAAGTTTGTAAATATGATTTAGGTGATATAATTATTACCGATTTAAATATTTAGATAACAATGCGTTTGAATAATTAAGACAAAATAATTTAGTTAGTTACTTTAACTAAATTAAAATAATACGATAATCATAAATATATAAATAAATAATTTTTGTGTTACACAACGATTCAACAAAAAAATAATGAAGACATTAAATCATACGAGTATTTCTATTTTATAAGGAAAACATTTATAAAATAGATGGTTAATTTATAAATAAATAAATGTTTTATTATGTCTAACTAAACGTAAATAAGACTAATAATACTATACGTGATCCAAAAATATTTATTTTATAGAAAATGGATGATTTCTGATGTAAACATATTAGAATAATTTTCCCATAATTTATATAAACTTATTTATATTTAAAACTGATTTAATGAGATTAAATCATGTTTAAATGATTAAAAATGGGAAAATTAATAAAAATAAATGTTTTCTTGACCAATAATTTTTATTTCAGTTGAGAATGGTTAGAAATAATTACTCAAAAAGTTTGAGATTAAAATCATTAAAAATGAATTTTTTATCAATTATTTATGATTAAAACAATTTAATTCAATAAAAATATAAAAATAAAACATTTTTCAGAAAATAAAAATGTGGAAATGTTCTTTATGATGTCAAAAAGCTATACCTAAATTTTCATAATTTTTGGGTAAAAGATGAATTTATTATGAATATTTAAAGATTTAAACTTATTATATAATTTCTGAAAATATTAAACATAAATAAAGGAAATCAGCAAAAAAAATGAATGTTTATGGGGGGAATCGAACTCGGGTGGGTTGTGTCACATACCCACACACGAACCACTGCCCCACTTAACCATTTTGTTGGAAATATTGATTTACAATAATACTTAAACAATAACATAATAGTCATCTTCTTCCCCAATTTCACAAACCCTAACCCTAATTTATCATCACCATCAATTCGTCAATAATTATGAACGAATCCAGAGGGGTTTCAAAGATGGATGATTATACAACAAAATGGCACTGAAAATTAGAACTTACAAGGCTGCCAAGAGTCGGAAACGAGGAAGCCAAAGCCGAATCAATAAACAAAAAAAATGGGAGGCTAAACTGGATGGTTTTGCGTAAGTTTTAGAGTGTTTTAGGACGTAAACAGGTGCAGAAAATGATTAACAGAACTAGTTTATATAGTTGTTTGATGAAAAACGGACTAATGATTCGTTAATAATATCCGACCGTTATAGGCTTGAGGGGTCCGATTAAAGCCCATTAAACGCGATTATAACTCACTTAAAACTAATAGAATCGTTAAATGTTGGAGGAGAAACGTATAGGGATGAATTGGGAACGGTTTTATGCATTAAAAACGAGTTACACTCTTCGCCGGAAAACACTCGGTCGGCAATCTCTGGCCGGAAAACAGCAGGGGGCGGGTTGGGTTGTTTAAAAAAAAGACTTTCTCACTTTGACACTTTCAACCCCTATAGTTAGTTAGGTTAAGAAATATTATGTTTTGGTTAGTTTTCTCTTTATGAAAGTTAACCAAAGTTAACTTTAACTAACTTAGAAAGTTTCAAAACTAAAAAAAAAACTTAATTTTTTTTATTACTATAATAAATTTTAAATTGATAAAAACTTGCTTAAACGACCAAGCATAAAATGTTCACATTACGATTTGGTGTGTCTTTACATTTAATGACGATTAACACCACTCTAGTTTTTTTTTTATTACAATACGAAACCATCCAGTACGAGGACCAAAATGTAAATTTATTATACTTTAGGAAAAACGCAAATGTCACAGTTCGGGTGTGCTCGGTTCTCCTCGTGACTTGATCCTTGCTCCGGGACTCCCATCAAATGTATACCTAGCACCATTACATGAGAAATGGTTAGTTGTGTTGTTAATAAAACCTTCATAATAGTTAAAACGTTGATACGCGTCAAAACGGAACGATCAAGCTTAAATGGCCAAGTGAGGATTTTGAAGAACAACCTAGCCATAAGCTACGGCCTGAGGGTCGTAGCTTACGGTCAGCTGCTGCTGTCCACACTCCAGATTTTTAGCCTCAACCTCTTTTTCCTTGATTGTTTTCCCCCAACCTTTGTATGTTCCTGTACCTATGTTGTAGGCCATTCCTAAGGACTCTTGAGGACTTGTTTAATTCCATTTTAGCATGTTTATAGATGTCATTACACATGATCAAATCCCCTTTTCGGTTCTTTAAACGCTTATGTCGTTTTCACCAAAATTGGCCCATTAAGGCCATGGGTTATACAAAACACTATTTGACCATTCAAAAAACATAACAACCATATTGTCAACTCCTTGTACACTTGTTTAACTAAAAACATTGTCCGTTTTGTTTAATTATGACCCGGTTCTTAGATTTAACCTTTAGTGAATCTTTAAAATTTTCAAAACGCCCTTGCAGGCAACAAATCCAATTTAGCCGCCCGAAGGCGACACCACTTGGTTTAATTCCATTGTTTTTAACCCCTTAACTTGTGTGAAATTCCCTAAGCCCTTATGGACTCAGTTTTCCTATCGTTTTCAATATTACATTACTATTGGTCATTCTTAGGCGCATTAGTGCGCATTGGACATAGTTAGATTAATATTTACCAATTTGACACCCACACCTCTTGTGGGTGGTTTTTATACTGATTTCACTTTGCCAGGGAGCTTTCATTTAACTACGAACTTACCAGGTAGTGTTCACCCCTATTTATACCTTGCAACCATTATCATAGCCTACGCATCGAGTGCCCATTTTCCAGTGTATTCACCTACACACGTTCTAAATTGACAACATTAATCTCTCAGGACCCAAATGGTGATACTTCACCATTTGACTCGTTAGCCACGCGAATCATGATTCTTAGAATACAAGCTTTGAGTGTCGAGTTCAAATGATGAGAAGATCACCATTTGACCCGTTAAGGCTCATAGTTCATAACACTATGATATCCAAGTTTTTAACTATGGCACAAATGACAACAACACTTGACCATTTCTCCCAAAGTACCAAACTAATTTGTTCAAGTGATCTAATCCATTTCTTGAGCTTAAAATATCGCTTAACGCACGACTTTGTTAGTTGACCCGTTGCAGAAATTCACCATTTGATCACATCACCTTAATTCATTTATTACCATTAATCATGTTTTGACATGAGATCACATAATTTACCCGTTTAATAGGTTTCACCCCTTGGGGTCCTACCTTTATCCCATACAGAATGTTTAAGCAACTCCAAGCAATACATGAGTTATATTTATAGTCTAATGGTGTAAGAGATACTTACATTGCATCCGTTCCTGTTTCCTTGGGCATTGAACTTGCATCCGTTTGACTCGTTTGCCCTCTTGTTCTTGTACCTAACTTAGGGATTGGTCAAACATTGCTTGTTAGAATACATAATACAAAATTCTTTTGATATCCATGGCATCATGTATTCATTATCAATCCTAGCTAAATCCACAACTATCTTCTTATGTGGAGCAGGCAATTAGCTTAGTTTATTATTAGCCAACATCACATACAAATGTTAGGTTTCACATACTCTTAATCCCTTAGTTCACTAGTTTTCGTATACTTGGCATTACATCAAACACTTGGTGTGCACCCACATATTCCTTTAGCCTAAATTTCTCATTATAACAACTCCCAAGAGTCATCAAGATCGCTAGGCATATGTGGTTTCAACCTAGAGGTAGAACCCAAATTTTCACACATCACATAAAACATATGAACATAGCAAACACACGTGTAGAATGTTATTCCTAACCAATTTAGACATGTTTGAAGTTCCCTAAAGCTAGATAAACCTCTATCAACCTACACTTTCACGTTTTTATGAAAACCCTAGATTTTCACTATGATCAAGAATGAATATTACATCAAATTTAGCCAAATAAAAGGTACCTTAGTATGATTTGAACATTAGATGATTCGTTTCTGTGTTATGCATAGGTTTCCCCTTTGGTTTGGCTTGGATTTACGTAAGAATTGGGTGCTTAGGGTTTCCTGTATAATTTTCAACACACACACACACTAAGTGTGTGTTCTTCTTCCCTTTTTAACTTTATTAATTCACAAGTTTGCCAAAATGACAACTATGGTCCCTCATAGTTTTAGCCTCCTTATTTAACCTTGCTAACTTGGTCAAGCTGTTGGTTAATCATGTCCATGTTCTACAATTTGGATTAATAGGGTTAATTCGCTATTTATTAATCACGCCTAATTGCACAGTTAGGCAAAACGAGATTTCAGGGTGTTATAACTACATTTTTTTCGTGTTCGGTCTTTTTTTAATAGATTTCTTTTGTGCTAGATTTTTATGTTGGATTTTGAGAAACTAAAAGGGTAAAAGTTTAAGTTTTTAGACTAAAATCTATATCTATACCAATATATATAATAAAGGAAGCAGGTGAGTGAAGATGATATACGATGCGGTAGCCTCCATGTCGACGGTTGTATCTCCGTTATGTATCTCATGTTGTACTTCATCTCTGTAAATTTTAGGGTCTTGATCACGCTTCTCAATTTGTTGTTCTAGACCTTAAGATTAACTTCACTTTTACCTTACAAACCTTCCTTGAAAAGCATACAGTACGAGTGAGATGACTGCTAATGACTTTGCCACCTCCTTTGTGGACGGCTGTGATCCTTGCAATCCAAATTCGATGTTGCCTCCTTCTGGTCATTTCATTTTGGTCTCGAACCTTATAGGATTCTCAGAGGACGGTGGATGGTGGCAGTGGTTCGCGATGGTCATTGTACCCGGATGCAAATAAGAAGGTTGTTGTACGTTTGGGATTTTCATCCTTTTACCTAAAAATTTGGGTTTTTCATCTCTTATGTTTGTAACTTGACATTCGGTTGTATGTGGATGTGATTATGAAGTCTTCTTTATCTGAGTTTAGATTATTAAATCTGCTTCGTCTATGGTGTTTACTTGATGACGTTGACTTTGGTTTCATTTAAGGGGATTATGAGGCTTTTAGACTATAACTATTTGTAACTAGTTAGTGTTGTTTATTTCATGATGATTCTCTCATATTCATGTCGCTAGTAATTAAATTTTCCATCAGATTCTTATGAATGTAAACACTTACTCAATGAGCTGATGTTAATTGACTTTAAAAACCGAGACGATAATGATACCCAAAAAATTAATTAGTTTGTTGCTTTCACATGTCAATCACAAGTCATGTGAAGGATTTGAATAGTGTTTTTGTCGATCGTAGTTGGTTGCTTGATTTACTGTGCATATTTGGTGTACACATGTTCACATCTTTTTGCCTCACGTTATGTTTTCCCTTAAAAGCCTTTGTTGGCTTCTTTTGAAATATTGGGTTTATTTGCAGTCGCAACAAGCTACGTGTTCTGGGTCTTTGGATACCACAAAACAACATTTGACATACACTTAAATAGTTGATATATGCTTACCAATGTCATAGTGCGTTTTTGCACATTTTCGAACCCCATCGCTACGCGTAAGTGGGAAAACGACTACTTGTGATAGAATAACAATTGAGCTATGTTCTTACTTCTTAGAAACAATACCTCTTTTGTTTTTTGTTTGTGTTATTTTTTTTAGTTAAGGCGGTTTTATTTTAAGTCCCTTAAGTTTGTATGTTTCACTTTTTGCCTTCTAGTTTTGCCCTTTTTTGTCTTTAGGTTATGGTTTTTTTTTTGTTTTTTTTTTTGTATAAATTCGAGTTTGTTTATGTTGTATGCCAGCTTGTGGTATAAGTTTGCATTTATCTTTGCCTACATTTTACGTCAAGTGGCATTATAGATTCACGGTTTTGTTTTACGGTTTTCTCTATTTTGGTCGTCGTTTGCTTAGTACTTTGCAGGGTTTAGTGACTTACGCACCCGCGAAACACTGGTTGATACCAAAAGAATTGAAGTAATATTTATTTATATATAAGGGGGGGACGAGGCGCTAGGGGTGAGCATACGAAAACCGATAACCGAAAATAACCGAAACCAAACCGATAACCGAACCGAAAATAATCGAAACCGAATTAACCGATCGGTTACGGTTAACATATGGCCAAAACCGCACCATTCGGTTACGGTTTTGGTTTTCCCTTCTTCCGTAACCGAAATAACCGAAACCGAACCGATAGTTATACATTTAAGTATTTTTCATACATATATCCATGTATTTGGAACATATTTTCATGTATTTCCGGTATCTTTCATATACATCTATGTACTTAAAATATATCTTTTATAACTCATGTATTTTTCATGTATATACATATAGTTAAAGCATTTTTTTTATTTGTTTCCTTGGTATTTCATGTATTTTACTTGCGTTTTCATATATATATTTGTATCTTGAAAAATATTCAAACACTGTACTAACTATTTTAAGTTTACAAGTTTGCACAAGTTTTATGTTTGGATATTAACCGAACATAACCGAAATCGAACCGATAACCGACATATTAACCGAATTAACCGAACCGACGTAACCGATCGGTTACGGTTATGGTTTTTTCCTAAAACCGAACTTCGGTTATCGGTTTCGGTTATATGTAAAAACCGAACCAAACCGATATTTGCTCACCCCTACGAGGCGCTACCAGAATTGGTCACGGGTACCCCACTACTAGCACGGTAACACCACCGTCACCCCATGCTGGTAGTAGTCCCGTGAACCAAATCCTGGTTCTAGTTAACGGGTTGGTACCCGTGGTTTGTCTCTCTCCCTTTTGTCTTTTTCTCTATTTTATTTCCAGTGGGGTGCTGCCTCCAGAAAACTATTTCAGTGAAGTGAATCAGTAAAATGATGTGGCAATGCAAGATCAGTAGAAATCAATGAAGTTAAATTTTTTTTAGTGGAGTACCCCGTTCCTCTAATAATGGAATGAGTGATTAAAAACGTCATTCCTTATGTAAGTTTTGTCTCCTTATGTTTCGCACTAAACCAAATCAAAATCTGTCCGTACAAATGTACAATTAGTGCCACAAAGCGTGTCTGTGTGTTGGTCTAAGCAAAAACCAAATCTAAAAAATTCTTTTGATATTATGTTCATTTCAAAAGTTCAAAAATATCTCAAAATTATTTATGACAAAAAAAATAGATCATCGACTCGAGAAAGTTCAAAAAATATCTCAAAATTTTCTATGAAAATATAGATCCTGAACTCGAGAAAGATGACTCGTTTTTATATTCAAATATGGACATCAACTCAAGAAGTGTGACTCATTTTAAGTCTAGAGAAACTTATATACAATACTCTTACTTTGTGCCAAAATTAGCTTGAATGTGTTGGAGACACGACCTGGTTTCAACCTAATTCAATCCGGGGTTCATAAGTATCACTTTGAAATCAGTTTGAACCCGGACCGGAAAATACGATCAAATTTCCCAAAAAATAAATAAACTTGAAACTGGTTAAAAACGAAACCAAATTGGTAAAAAAGGTAAACAAACCAACACAACCGAAACCAATTTTGACTTTTTATTTACCAAGCCGAACCGGCTTTAAGTTTTGAACCTGATTTGTGCATCTCTACCCAATCCACCCGAGACAACCTTGTTTGAATTTGGACCACATCATCTGCATAAAAGAGACATATCAATCTAATTATTTTCATAATTCCATTAATTTGCAAGGGCGAAGCTTCGTTGAGGCCAAGGTCCTCCCCCCCCCCCCCCCCCTAGTTTTTTTTGCTTAGTGATCTAAATAGACGTGTATTCCGTCTGAAATTTTTATACGTATCATGTCCCCCTCCCTGTTTTTTGCTCTATAGTATAAATATGCGTATTTCATCCGAAAATTTTATAGGTATTATGTCCACGCCCCTCTCTGTAATTTTAGAGCCCCAATACTTTCGAGCTTCAGCCCCTAATATAGCTACACCACTGATTTAGAGACGATTTTTTAAAGTTATAAAAGTCCATTGATTGTCATGGGGATTCTCATTGAACCTCAATAACTTAGTTCATTAGTATTGTAACACACTAATACATGCCTGCTTCGGTTCACTTAAATTTTTATTTCATGTTCCATCTATGTTTTAACTTTAATTTGTTTTGTATTATTCACTTGTGACTCAAATTTTCATTACGTGTTTCATCTATTGTATAAAAAACTTATTAAAACAACGTAGTAATGCTTTGTTCATCACTAGGTTATGTACCTGTAACACCCCAACCGATGGCGGAATCATCGAGGTGCCATGTAGTGACGATTGTTTAAAAGCTCATGGTACTAAAATGTAAATATTATTGAATAATCAAAATTGTCTTACATGGAAATGGAAAATACATTGTCTAAATGAAATGTAAATATTGAAATAACTGAATTAAAATAAGGCACTAAATGTTCATTGCTAAAGCACTAGATCAAACTGCACCTGAAACATGTACAAAATAGATTTGGTCAACATATGAAATGTTGGTGAGCATTCCTAGTTTTGATATATATAGTAGGTTAAAAAGTTATACAATTCAAGTGCAAGCTACAGTGCAATTATGTAAACTATGTATCATACAAATGAGTGAAATCAACCTTGTGACTGTATAATGTACTGTATGAACTGTAGTGTACTTATCCAATAAATGGATAAAAAACTTAACACTGGCCACGGATTCTCCGATGAAAAAGGGGGAGAATCAATCTAGGCGGGTTGTCAATCCAAATAGCGCTATCCAATGTTAAGGTCGGCTTGTACCATGTTAATGATTTCACTAAGTACAAATGTAATCCACATGTATTGTCTAAGCATAAAGCACGTTGTAAGCAATGCACACAGTACTAGAATTGTATTGTAAAAATGTAAACTTGTATTTGAAATTGTAATAGTGTACATGTAACACCCCAAAAATGTATAAATGCAAAAAGGGGTAGGAATACTCACAGTTCACGTAGTAGTTTGAGATTTAACTGGACAACGAGATATGAATTGAGATTTCTCCCAAATGATCAACCTAAAGTATTTGATAATGTGTAAGGGGAAATAACTCTAGAATACATGTATTTCTAGGGCTTCGAATTGGGGATAAGTATTCGTTTTGATTAATAAATAAATTGTTTAATAATTAAGAGAAATTTGGTAAATATATAAACAAAGGTCTTTTTGTAAATTTTAAATTGAATATAGTCACAACATACGGTTTTAAGTATGAAAATAATTTTTATAAAATTATTTTCTTGAAAATAGAATATTTAATCTAATTATTTCAAATTGTCAAAATATGACTTTAATATCTAAAAATATTAAAATCAAAGAATTTCTGAATTAAAAATTATATTTCTGTTCCAAATGAATAGAAATAATTTATGTAAAATTTTGGTACAAAAATATTGTAAAATGAATTTATTATGATTTATTTATGATTAAAACTAACAAAAATTCATTAAGAATATAAAATGGACGGTTTTTCTGAAATAAAAATAATTTCTGAAATGTTTAAGGATATACAAGTTTAGAATAATTTTTGTGAGATTTAATAAAATCGTTTAGATATATTTATTGAATTTTATAATTATAAATAAATAAACTTGTATTATTAATAATATATATTAAATAAATTATTTTTGAAAAACTAAAAATTGTATGTTAAACTTTTTCACTAGATTAACATAATGTAATTTTTGTAGAATTTTTAAAAGAGTTTTGGTATTTAAAAATGAATTTAAAAAAAAATAAAGAAATATATATATATATATATATATATATATATGTAAGCTTGTTTGTTTTTAAAGAAAACAAAACACACAAAAAAAATTGTGGCTGAAGAGGGTCGAACTCGCGTCTTCCCACTGAGAAAGCAACCTCCTAACCATCTGAACTATAGATCAGATTTGTTTCATTCTGTAACAGTTTAATATATAAACACGTTTTTGAATTGTGTTCTTCCCCAAATTGAAGGCTTCGAGCCCTAGTTTTTCTAATTGATTAAATTAACAATCAATAACCCTTGGATTCATAGAGTTATTGATCGTGTTGTAATGAAGATTGAAAACACATAAAAAATCGTGATTTACCGATCAGATTTGATAGCGAGACGTTCAGTCAACCGAAAAGTCAACTGTGAGCAATTCTTGACTAGAAACGTATTTTTTGTAGGAATTAAGGATGGGGGTTTGTTAGTCGCTTCTTCTCAGAGGTTGTGAGCGAGTTCAATTGATTTCAAAGACGGGTATTTATAAGGATTCATATGAGTTGTTTTAGGAAGGTTTCTTAATCAAATTTTTTGGTCAATGAACGCGTTAATTCACGCGGTTTATTAGTTTAGAAAGGGGAGGTGATAATGGTGCGTGATACACGGATTGGATTTGTTCATACGCGTGATTATTGGATTGGGTATACAAATCTTGGTGTGTTCTTTGGTGCAGCGTCGAGTTCACAGGGAGGAAGAAGAAGAAAAGGGACGCGAGAACAGGGTATTAATATTATTGGGTTGGGATTAATCCAAGAAGGAGCCGTAGCTCAGGTGGTTTCAGCGTGGGTTGTTGTGGGTTTGGTCACCGGTTCGAACCCGGTGAGAGGCAATTCTTTTTTTTTTTGTTTAAACAGAAAGGAAGGAAGGGAAATGGGCTGGACTCTGCTGGGCCGGTTCTTGGGCTAGTTTGGGCTCAGATGGCTTTAAATAAGGTGGGTTATATTTATTTTTGTTTTGTAAAAGAAGACCCAATGTTTATTATTATTATTATTATTATTATTATTATTATTATTATTATTATTATAAATGCGGATAAAATGTGGCGTACAAGATAGGTGGTACGAAATAAAAAAAAATGTATATATATATATATATAATAATAGTGATAAAAGTGACGGATGTCACAGTACCCGTGTGATACACGGGTTAAACAATTTAAATTATATATATTATATACAAAATAAAAAATATAACTAAGAAAAATTAGATTGCATGTTATATTTAAAATAAATAAAATTGCCTTTACAACTGAAAAATATTAAATATTTATCAGCCTCTAAATAATTTTATTTAAAAGACATTCATATTCACGTAAAACTATTTCCAAACTTTTCAACATATATCTTTCATATTGTGGTTGTTACCTTGTAGACTGCAGGTACAAAAAAAAATCAAAAGTAATAAGATAAATTTGTTTAGGCTAAGATGTAAAAAAAGGAAATGAATTTAAAAATATCTCCTGATCCGTTAAACCATCCCAATCGAGTATCGTTAATTTGGAATTTGACATCGAGTTTCTTGCAAAGCCAAAATATTTCTAACCTTGAGTGTATAATCATTTTTTTCTAACATCAAGGTCCTTAAACACAATGCCATTTATTGGTTCAATATAATTGTAATTGTAAAAAAAAAAAAAAGATTTCGTGAATTAATAGCGTGAAAATGAAGCTAAAATAAATTACTAATTAAAACACTGTTGCCACTTACTTAGATACTGCATTTCTCTGTTGAAGTAACTTGAAACAACAAAGTCAATGAAAATTTCAAACAATGATTTTTCATATATAAAATGTATTTTATATATCAAGCTATTATAATACGAAAATAGCCAAACATATTTAGTTTTAACTAATCAAATATTTAATTAATGTGGATAGATTTGTTTTATTTTGTTCGTTCAAAACAGTATAAGAAATATAGTTTTAAACTTAGAGTGAAAGACCACATATTAAAAAATTGGTTAATTAAACTTCACGATTTAAATTTAAATTTAATAACATATAAATACGCTATATTAAAAAAATGAATATTTTATAATAATATTTACTTATATTAGCTAATAAAAATTTTCAAATCATGTCTAGTAATTTATTTCTAATTTTGTATTAAAATATAATCATATTAACTGATTTACAAAAAAAACATAGTGTGTGTGTATATATATAACTGAATTTTGATACTTAAATTAATATATATAGTTGTAACTAATAAAAACTAAAAAAATATTAATATTAAATAAAGAAACAAATTAAAATAAATGTATTATTTTAAATAAGAAATGAGGGGCTTTATGAGGGAGTTCTTAGTATTTCATGTGTTATCTTTTATTAGTATAGATAGCAATAGATTAATGTTGATTAGTTTACTTTATTTATTTGTTTAGAACAATATGAAAGTCTAGCAAAAAATCTTAACCAATTACATTGTGTATTAATTTGCTTATTTGACTTTTGAACTCTTTTAAACATCTAGAATTAGTATATACTTGCTGAGCATATTTAACATCTAAAACAATGACCAAAATAATAATAAAAAAAAACTTAATAATCATTTGGCAAACATCATAAAAACATAGTTTTAAACTTAGAATAAAATTTCAAAATTTTATAAATGGATTTATTTAAGGTACATGATTTAAATTTAAAGTTAATAACATATAAAAATGTTATATAAAAAGGAATCACTAATTTTAAAATAATTTATAATTCGGTTAGTTAATAGATCTTTTTAAAGTATGTCTAATAATTTATTTCTAATTTTATATTAAAACATAATTATATTAAATGCGAAAACATAATATAAATATGTATAATAGAATTTTAGTATTTATATTAATAACAAAAATCATTAAATCCGTTTTTAATGAATTCTGTTACAACTATGATTATTAATGTATTTATATTATAATTTTGCAAATCAATTAATATAATTATATTTGAATTTATTATATTAAATAGTAAAAATTAGAGAATTCATGAGTGAGTGTCATGTGTCCCTCATGTGTTTTCTTTTATTTGTATAGGTAGAGTAGATATGAAAAAATGATTATGCATATACATAAATTGAAAAAAAAAATATACTTTTTCCCATACACTAATTGTGAAATTTAATATTCTAACTGTCGTATTCTATCACCTTCTAATAAAATATGGATTAATGCATTTGATTCAAACTGACAATCCTTTTTTTTAGTAACCACTCTTAAAGTAGACATATTTTAAAAAAGGTCATGATAATAAATTTTCTAGAATAACTTTTGACACATTATATGTGACAGAGTATAGATCAAATACAAATACAAAGTGTTTTTGGTAAGAACGGTGAGAATCAAAGAGGGTAAAAAAAATTATTTTTTTTTAGAATTTTTTTTTCTCATGTGCTTAAACATTATTTCTAGATGAATAATACAAAAAAAAAAATTAAAAAACAAATTTTTAGTGTAATTACGTCATTAAAGTAAATACATTAGTTTACACTAGAGTAATTATGTAATTACTCTACACCATTTTTTTTTTAGCTTTCAATACTATAATACATGTTTAACAGTATGGGAAAAAAAATTTGAACTATGAATCAAGGAAAAAAAAGACGCAAGTTGTTTAAATTATTTTTCTATCGACAATATATTACCCTTTTAACAAGTATAAACATTAAAACAATATGATTGAATAAAATGATACGTGCATAGAGTTTTTACCTTTTTAACAAATTTTCAATCATGATGTACGAGTATTTTTTTATTTATTTGAAATAACGTTATCTTTTAGGTTTCAAAGATAAAACATGCTTAGAATACAATTGGATGAGTTAGAGTTCACTTTAAGTGTTTTTTTAGTGTATGATGGATGACAGAAGTCAACTCACAAATATAATGGAGTGGGGCGGTATCCTATAGTATGTTTCCTCATGTACTTTTTGAAGAATTAATAGGTGATTGGGTTATTGAATTGTTTAGTGTGTCTCCACGTTACGAAGTTGTTGCTTCTCACGCTTCATATGTTGGCCCAAACCGTATCTAGTCCATTCAATTTTAAACCTTTTATATATATTGGAGCAACAAAAACACCAATCAATTAATATTTCTAGAAACTAAGGTCATGGTGAAGGTTAGTGAGTGTTAGGGTTGTCCCCGTGTTTTTTTGCTTAGTGGTGGAAGTTTGCGATTTCGTAGGTAATTTTTATATGGATTGAGTCCCGCCCCCATCGATTTGATCTTCCGGCCCTTACCGATACGGAAAAAATTAAGTCCACACCCCGTCAATTTAATCTTCAAGTTTTCAAGTTTCGCCACTGACCAGGGTAGTCGTTTAGACTATCCGGGGTGGTGGGGGGGAAAGAGGGGGATGAAGCGCCATGTGGCACTTGTGAGGGAGAAAAATTGTGGGGAGTGGAAGGGGGAAGAGGGGGGAAGGAAATAATATTATATTGTGTTAAAGTTAAAAAAAACTGACCAATAACAAAGCGCCACGTGTCCCACATCATTGCCCCACGCCGGTGACTTCCCCCCCCCCCCCCTCCCCGCCCCCTCCACGCCATACCGCCGGCGGTGTCCCCCGCCCCTACTCCGGATAGCCTTAGCTTTAAAAGTTACATTTAGATGATTAGATCTATCTATAGCATTGTCACTCATCTACTTAATTTTTTATTAAATAAGACAACTTTTTCTAATTAAACAATTGCAAATAATAACAAAAAAAATGTATTGTAAACCAGGGGTATGGGATTTGGATAATCTAAAGTTTGGCTCATTGACTAATAATACTCCGAACTTTAACGTTGAACCAGGATAATCTCAACTAGACATGTGAGTGTCAAAAATGAACCTCCACATGTCAAAACTAATCCGAACTTTAACGTGATGGTTCATATTTTACACTCAAATGTCCAGTTGAGATTATTCTGGTCCAACATTAAAGTTCGGATTACTATTAGCTAATGGGCTAAACTTTAATTATTTAAATCCAATATCCCGTAAGCTATTAAAAGCACCACTATCATAACAAATTAAACCCATAATTATGTTTTGTGAAGTAACACCGTATCACGCGAGAAATCTCAGTAGTTGCATGACAATCAACATACTTTTTAATAATGTTTTTCCTTTTTTAATAATAAAAATATAGAAACATATCTTATCTTGGGTCTAGAAAAATGTATACATCGTTAAATTTTTGCGATGAATGATAAATAACTAAAAGCAAGTAAAATAATGAACGTACGCACTAGATATTTGCATTATAAGATTATGAATTATACATGTAACATATAAGACAATATTCTAATACGTGTTATGAGTTTTACGGACTTGTAAATGGAAATTCAATTTCAGATACAGAGTGAACTTGTAAATGGCGTGAGGAAATTGGAATTTTCTATTTTTTAGTATTTTTAATCACGGGTAAAATACATATTTTTTTAAAAGTTAACTGTCAAATTCGTCCCTGAAATTTTGTCTAGTTTGCTAAAAGTGGATAAGGCACTCCTTTCACGTTCATAACCCTCTCTAATCCTACGGTGTCACGTGATTTTTACCATAAAGTACCCTAAGACCACAAAATCACCAGCAACACTACTTTTAGCTACACTATAACTTTTATTTTATTTTTTATTATTTTTAAATCATTCAATCTAGGACAAAGAAAATTACATCAGGATAACGGGTAGACGGGCAACAAGCTACGCCGCCACCTCTTTCTGAATAGCAAATCCTAATCTACTAAAAACGTAACCATGCCTCCCCGGAGCCGAGACACTACTATGAATAACCCGTTGAACCCTGGTCAGGAAACGGATAGCCTCCTGTGCCAATGAGCCAAAGGTATCAAAAGCCAAGGGTACAAAAACGTGTTGGTTCTCCTCGCAGGCTTTAGCATGTTTTTCTACCTTATTTGCCTCTGCTTTCCGGACCGCTTGCCCTGCTCCAAAGCCACTATCCTTCAACCCAACTAGGGGAGATACACCCGTCAGGTCAACACAAGCATGCTTCCCCATGCCCACCCAAAGATAAGGAGATATGTTGGTCGTAGGGTGGATCTCCCTTCTGCTGGATCCGAGAGGAAGTTCACAGGGGCCTCCTTCTTGGCTGAGATCCCAGCCCGTCTTAAAATGTCCCACATAATGTCTCGAACCCAGTCATGCCGATATTTGAAACCAGGTTGTCACACCCTCAAATTCCACGTGCGGGGTTTTACCGCGAGGCGCGTGACACACCAGGATCTCAGTCAACGATCACAATAAACATACAACACACATGCATTCATAATTATATTTAAAACCAAAATATCATGCTTTGAGCTGTAAACCAGCAGCGGAAGCATTCTTGTTTACAACCAAAAGACATATCATTGTTTACAAAGACATTGTTTAATATGCTTCAAAATATTAGACGCTGTGCATGACTCCGTGCGCCTAGCCCATTGACTGCTACCTTAGCGACCTGAGAAAACATGCCAAAAATGTCAACATATAATGCTGGTGAGTTCACAGGTTTTCTTTCATAAAGTGTTGTTATAAGTTCGGTAAGATCATTTCCCGTTACTACTATGTTATGAGAACGTTAGCTAGACGTTAAGTGTTGCTACTACTGCGGTTGGGAATCCATTACTAAACCGGTATAAGTGTTGAAGCCAGCCCAGACGGACGGGATTACCGATGCCTCGGTAACCCCCAAAGTATTAGAGACAATATGCACCCGCCCGGCTCCCAGCCGTCGGGTGGGGTTTGTAAGGCCCAATAGATCTATCCACATTTCCCCCGTTGTGCATCCCCGCACATTCATGGTTCCCCCCTGGGACTTTCTGTAAAAGCCGCATAGTACGTGAAATAACCATAGTATAACATGATCTATGATGAGTAATCAAAATAAGTAGCATGTTTCTCCCCCGAAAGTAAAACGGTAAAAGTGGGGCTGTGACACTCACCTTGGATTGCGTTACTTGAAAACAGTTAAGTAATTATGTTATGATAGCCCCAAATAGCGGCGACCTATCATAAGATGTGTATAAGTATTGGTCTAATAACCGCAGGCTAACTAGTCCCCGTATGTCCAGACCGTGACCATAAACGTTTGAAAACACCTTTAACTGTTAACCCGACCGTGCCAGACAAGACCCGACATCCCATTGGTGACCCGACATTCCACGTGTTAGATAAATGCAAGACATCATGCAACATATGCAATTAAACACTTAATGCGCGCAAGAGTTCACCTAGTCTAGCATAATGTCCAATTAACGCATAAACAGGTCCGAACACGTCTTACTAAGTCATTGGGTGTATCCCGGGGTTCCTAGCATGTTCCTAGGTGTCAAATCGTGTTCCGGGATGTCAAAACGCGTTCACGACAGCAGTACATGCGATTAGGAAGGTCACACGCGAGTAGGCATCAGCCTACAGGCGATTAGGGGCCTAATCGCCTGATGTATCAGGCGAGTAGGGTCCCAATCGCCAATAATGCTGCATAATCGCCCCCAGCTCAGGCGATTAGGATTCCTAATCGCCTGCAGCTGCTGTGTAACGGGTTTTCGCGCGTTTAACCCTCCAAATCAGATCCGAAACATGCAACGACACCCAATATCAAACCTAAATCATTTACCAACCCATTTCAAGCAAAAAACCCCGACATATCACTGATCTAGCATGTTCTATGCAATTATTTCCTAAAATGGCAAAGTACTAGGTTTCACCAACCAACCTTATCTTTCCTTAAATGGAAATAATCAGATTTCAAACTTTACAAACATGTAAATCATCAAACCTTTGATCTAACATCTTCCTAGTATGAATCCTAACAACATTGCATCAACAATCATACCATAATCATCCTAAATCCTCAAGAACATACAAATGGGTCAAAATATGCATTTTCTTCAAAACACCACAATAATGGCTAAAATTCTAAGACAACCTTCCTAATAATCTCTACATAGCAGAAGTACAATCATATCTTGAAAACATTCATGTTATAATCACCAAGAAGACCAACATATGCATGTAAACTTCACAAATAACAAGCATTAAGGTGTAGACTTAGTTTAGGACTCTTTTGAAAGGTTTTTAAAGACACAATTTGGTAAAACAAGGTCTGGAACTTTGGGGAACTCAAAATAACAACTTTACAAAGGTTAGGGATGAAGAACACACCTTAGGTTTTGTTAAAGAAAGGTGTGTAAGCTTGGAGATGGTGATTTTTGTAGCAAAAAGAGTTCAAGAAGTGTTTCAAGGTGTGTGGGTGGTTTGGGAGCAGCTAGGGTTGTTCTAGAGGTGTTTGGGGAGTTAAGGGTTCTATTTATAGGTGTTTTGACCCGGACTCTGCTGTTCATGCGATTAGCAGAACATGTCACGCGACTGGGAGCCTAATCGCATGGAACATCAGGCGATTAGGTCCCAATCGCCTATAACACTCCCTACTCGCCCCATATATAGGCGATTAGGGTTCCTAATCGCCCCTGTGGTGCTGGAACGAGTTTTTGGCGCGTTAAACACTATTTTAACATATTTAAACACGTATTCACATACCGATAAGTCACATAATGATTTCAAACATATAATGCATGATAACTAACACGTTTACATCCGTTCACCAATTCCCGGGACTCGAGACTCGTGTGTGCATTAAACCCGGCGTGCATTAAACCCGGCGATTCCACGAATCGCCGATCCTTGTACCCATAGTTATGGACCGACTCCCGATGACCCCGCGGATCATCATAACGACTCCCGATGATTCCCGATGGTTCCCAGAATCATCATACCGACTCGACTGACCCCGTTAAGGACGTAATATGCATGACTCGCTAATGTAGACTTACTAGTTTAGTCAACGTTACTAACCTGAGTTTGCCGGGTGTCACACAGGTAACTCCTTACAATGAACCGCATATTCCCCGTATTCATCCAGGCAGGCCTTACGGCAAATCGGACAGATTTCATCCTCTTGGTACATTGGGATCATCAGACGATATTTAAGAATGGCTCTGTATTCAATAGCGGACATGCTTTGGCCTAGACCTTCGATCGGGATAACAATTAGGAAATCTTGAGCGTGGGGGCTTTGCAAGCATTCAATAACTGCCCTCTGACGGGGGACAGGCCAAAAACTTCACCCAGGCTCTGAGCGATTTTGCCATAAAGGGCATTCGCCAAAGTTTTTTGAGGCTTTGGGGGGGTGTCCTTGTTAGAAAAACCGCAAATATCAAAACCTGGGAGATAGTCATTTAGTGTTTCGAGGGCCTGCACGTAGCCCAAGTCTGCGCCGAAAACCCCGCTATTTCGTAGGATGTGGTCTTGAAGGTTCCAGGACTGAGCTCGCGACGCCACAAACGCATACATGCCGACATCCTTCGCAGAGAGGAGCCCTAATCCTCCCATACGCATCGCAAAGACACCATCCGCCACTTTTTTTTTAAATAAAAAATAAATTAAACAACTAAAAACAACCAAGCTTTCATTTAAATAACAAAATATATTAATTCTCATAATTATAACAATAATAAAAAACTAACTAAAATCTTTTCATTTGGGGATGCGTTTTCACTATTTTCTGCCCCAACGTGATCAAATTGTTTCCCTCGTATATCATTTGATAGTCACGAGGGGCCACCGTGATTGCTACCTCCCCGTCACCTCCTTGTTTTCGTTCTCAATGAAGAGCGACTCTAATTTTTTCCCTCAATTTGAATTTTGGATTATGCAAACATTTGATATAGCTCGTAAAACTTTCGGTTGATTTGATCCACGAAATCGAGCAAATATTGCATACCAAGGCACACACGCTATGAGGTTCGTGTTTATGCGAGACTAGCCAAACTCGCATCAACGTTATTTCCTCATCTATACTCTAATCCGAGGTTATTGCCATTGAAATGAATGAGACTTTTGCTAAAAAAAATTGTGTGTGAATTGTTTTGTAAATTTAAGTGGTGAAAAATGGTTTGAAAGGGGTTGTATCTTAAGGTTATTTAATTTTGCAAATAATTTTTCTTAACCAAAACTGTCATCAACGGTCAAATGATTGTTTCCGACAGTCACAAAAGTTGAAAACAAAGAGGGTTTGCTCATCCGCAAACACTACCCTCAAACATTACCCTCTATGGTGACGGCGGTGTACCTGGACGGGTTTCAATCCGCGAGCCGGACCTGAGAGGCACCCCTCCAAGCTAAGAATATAATACATAACAAATAATTGATAAAAAACCACTCGGGAATAGCCCAGTGGCCAAAGGGATTGTAATAGGGTATAGGAATTGAGGGGGGGTGGGGTTCGAGTCCCGTGTAAGAAGTTTGCATTTCAAAAAAAAATTAATTGATAAAAGCAAACACGTGTAGTTTCAGCATAGATGAATGATGAAATATTTAATTTTGTATTCTATAAATAATCTTCAAATAGGTGAGCGATAAACTAGTTGTATAAGTGTATAACTAATCAAAATATTCCACTATGTATGTACACAATTGGCAAGGCATGACCAGTGCCTATAATCTTATTTTCGGTTTATCTTGAAGTTTTAATTTATATTTATTATTATAATTAATTTTAAGCACTTTTTTGTTTTTCGTTAGAGCTTTCAATATATATGGCGACTTGCCCATTTTTATCAACATGTCAATATAAGTTTTTTTTGGCTTTGTGCGTAGTTTTTTTACCAAACCGAATCGATACTTAAGTTATATGAGAACTTTTGTATATATAAAACTTAATAAAAAAAAATTGTAATACACATAGTTTTTTTTTTTAATGAACATCAGTATTCATACCACAATTCATTTTTATGTTTTTGGTTTTGATACATTTTTTTTAAATAAATCGTATAATCAGGGCCGGTGATGAGGGGGTGCGGGGAGGACTCCCGGCCCGGGCCCAATTTCTAGAGAGGCACTTTGAGCGGCGGCGAGTGTTTTCTTTCTGCAAGTATTTTCTTTCTGTTTTCGACCAAAAAAAAAAAGATTTCATCTTGAACATCCGTGGATATAAACGCAAGAAGGTAAAGAGTAGATAAGGAAGAAGATGAGTCATACATCAAAAAATTGATTGGAAGGATACAATAGAATTATTATGGAATTTTAATAAATTGTGGTTTTTTTATGAGCCAATTAGCCAAACATATTAATTTTTATAATTATTGCGACACTTTCAGTTCTATATCTGGTTCGACTAGTCCGACTAGGGAACGGTAAGGACACCAGTTTAACATCCGCTTCGGTTATGAAAACATTGCTTAAAAGGCCTAAGACTAAGAGGCACATATTTCGTGACTCGGCCCGGGCAACTAAATTTTCAGGGACGGCCCTGCATATAATAATCTTTTACCGATAACTCTTACAAGTGGGAGGCGGGTAAACGGGCTACAAGTTGCGTCGCTACCCCCTTTTGAATAGAAAAACCTACTCTATTAATACAATGTGATCCGGCATTGATATTTTTACTATCTTATCGCCGCCTAATTTTTTGACTCGCTATTACTTTGTGTCATAACTTTTATTTGACTATGCTATACTAATGTAATCGGTATTTTGTGACAAATAGATCAAAGATGTGGTATGCGTTTTTTGACTCATTAAATTACATGATTGAAAGATGAAGATGAAATTCAATTTAAGATACTGAGTGAACTCGTGAATTTCTCAATGTGCTGCGGGAATTGGATTTTTCTACTTTTATTTTTTATTGGGTGTAAAATAGTTAATTAAAAATATAAATAAAATTTTAACACTAGTTAGCACTTAGCACTAATAACAGAATCCGTAACTCGTATGGGATAAAAGCAACCATACGTAGTTTTCGGTATAGATGAATGATGAAATATTTAATTGAATTTAATAATTTTGTATTGTATAAATAATCTTTGAATATCGAGTGATAAACTAGATGTATTCCACTGTCGTGTCTTCGAACATGTGGAGGTCAGGTTTTTGCGCATTTAGGAGAGTCAATGGGCTGGCGACGGTTGAGTAGTTAACCGTGGTCACAGCACCCGATATCATAGTGGTTCGTACGTCGTTTTTTGCCGTTAAAAAAAAAAGCTAAATCAGAATATTCCAATATTATATTTTAAATATAATAATTATTACCATATATTTGTTTTACAAATTTGTAAACCTGAGTTACAGTCTCTATTATGGTATTATGCTTTTTTTCCCATAAAAAACGTGCTTTTTTTTTTTTTTTTTACTTTTAAGTTTAGCCACAATCCTTCTCATCTTTTACGTATTAACCCGATAGATTTTACCAGGGCCGGTCCTGAAAATTCAGGTGTCCGTGCCGAGCCGCGAAATATGTACCCATTAATTTTAGGTCTTTTAAACAATGTTTTCATAACTGAAGCGGTCGTTGAACTGGTGTCCTTACCGGTTTCCTAGTTGGATTGGTCGAACCAGATATAAAACTAAAAGTGTTGTAATAATTATAAAAATTAATATGTTTGGCTAATTGGCCCATAAAAAACCACCATTTCTTAAAGTTCTATAATAATTTGAATGGCCATTATTTTATATCTAACCTTCAAAAGTTTTTACTAAATGAATTTGACATGCATCATGTGCAAAAACATGAGACAATTATTGTTTTGTAGTACTAATATATATTACAATTTACTGCAAAGGCTCCACAATTACTGTACCATAACACAAGTTTCAAGTAACACACTTTAACTTTTTTTTAATTCTGTCGTATCCTTCCAATCTAGTTTATCATGTATGACTCATCTTCTTTCTTATCTACTCGTCAACTTCTTGCGTTTATAACCTGTGATGTTTAAGATGAGATCTTTTTTTGAGCCGAAAACAGAAAGAAAATACTTGCAGATAGAAAACACTCGATGCCATTCAAAGTGCCCCTTTAGAAATTGGACCCGGCCGGGAATCCTCCCCGCACCCCTTAGGGCCGGCCTTGGTTTTTACTTTCAATTTTAGTTCCCTATACTTGCCATCTATCACAAATTTGTTGTTTTAGTTTCGTTAAAGATTTTGTGAGTTAACAAGTCACAACGTGCGTGTGAGGTTCAACATTTTTACGTTTTTTTTTTCTAATCTAGAAGCCATGTCACAGTGCGTGCAGTTCATGCCGCTATAGGCGTTGCGTAGTTCAGTGTTTTTACGTCTACTTTTCATTTGGTATTATTTCTTTTGTTTTACTAGCTTTTGCGGTGTTGGTGTTCGCTGACAGCGATATACCATTAATACTACTTTACACGGTTTTAAGCCCTCCGTCACAACACGAAGGGCTCATACTCGTATATGCAATATTATATTAAAATATTATATTGAAGGGCTTGACTAATAGCAATGCCTTTGATCTTATTGTATTCAATACAATTTTAATATTCATTTATTTTTATCATAATTAATTTTAATCATATTTTGCTTTCTATTATAACTTTAATTTTAATATACAATATTTTATAATATACTATTATGATGTGCCTATTTATATCTACGTATTAATATAAGTTATTTTCAAAACAAAATTGTAGAGTTGTGAGTAGTGATGTACAAATAACGAAACACAAACATACATGTTATTTTAATAATATAATGTAATGTTGTGTAAGATTTCAAATATATCATTAATACATGCTTATTTTTATCTATTTCTAGATAAAAGTTTTGTTCAAAGATCGAATGGATTAAATATATCTAATTTCTTTTGCTCTTTACCATGACCAATTGATTCGGTTTTTATGGTTTTCCATACAAATTTAATTGAAAATAGAGTTGTATTCACAATTGTATCTTTTTTTACCCTATCCTATATGAGGTGTCAGTACCGTACAATACATGTCTAATAATATCTTGAATCAATGTAAATACATGTCAATACCCTTTTAGGCATACTATAACATCATTTTGTGGATTTTCTATTTCTATTGCTATACCAAGTGTTGGTGTTGTACCATTATAGTATCGGGCCGAGCTGAACTGATGCCGACCAATTCGTGTCATGATGTGTGGGGAATTCCACTGGTTTATAACAAAATCAAACATAATTAATTAAATTATTTGATTGTTTTACTAAAGTAGTTGTATTAAAATAGACCAGATAATTTTTTAAACAAAAACATATTTGGGCTAATTTATATATGAAAATGATGGGGCGTAACAACTTAATGCATTTTAAACCATAAGGCACTTAGGCTAACCTTTTAGACAGATGGACACTTGGACCACGCTAGTTTGTACCTGGGCCGATCAATAAAAAAACTAGTGGGCTGGAAAGTGGAAACTGTTTATACCAGGTAAGTAAGACTGTAAGAGCGCAGGACAAGTAGGTAACCAAGGCCCAAGGGGCAGTCCGGCAGGGTGGCCGAAGTGTGGGTAAGGTTATTGTACAAAAAGATATGGAAAAAGATATGGAATATGAGACCTCCAAAGTCAAGATATTATAAGAAGATTTAATCTTTTTAGCTTATAAACCCACTTCGTACACGATTTGTAAAGAAGGTAGAAAAACATGCTAAAGCATGCGAGGAGAACCAACACGTTTTTTGTACCTTTGGCTTTTGATACCTTTGGCTCATTGGCACCGGAGGCTACCCGTTTCCTGACCAGGGTCCAGCGGGTTATTCATAGTAGTGTCTCGGCTCCGGTGGACATGGTTATGTTTTTAGTAGATTAGGATTTGCTATCCAGAAAGGGGTGGCGACGCAGCTTGTTGCCCGCCTGCCCGCTATCTTAATGTAATTTTCTTTGTCCTGAAATGAATTAGTATAAATTTCAATTCAAAAACAAAAAAAAAAAAAATTGTAAACGTTCATAAATTTTTTCTATGTTAACGTTTTCTAAAACAAAATTACACTATATTAACGAGTATTTTATTCTTTTTAATTTGAGCATAGTTTTCTTAATTTTTTATAATTTTTATTTTGTAAGCTACGTGATTACTTGTTTTTGTATGATATTACGTGATTTTGTAACGTTACGTAATTATGTAATCACTTAGTGGGTATTCTCGTAATATTATAATGAAAATCACGTAATAACGTGGTAGGCATTCAAAATCATGTAAGTTTTTAGGTGTAATCAGAAACGTTTGGTAGTTTAACTTGAAGGCTTTAGGATTAGGAATTATAGAACAAAAAAAGGAAAATAGGAATTTTGTATTTAACTTTGCAATTTCATTTAACATGGAAAAATCTAAATCTATACCATAAATAAAATAAAGAAAATGATCCTTTATTCGAAACGTCTAGTGAACAACCAATTACGAGCTTCAATATAATTACCAGTAGTAGTTGTTATAGACTGTTTCCAATACTTAACAGTTTGGTCAAACCAAGCCTCCACACTTCCGTATTCCCCTTGGCGAATTGCTTGTTCTCCCTGGTTGAAATAGATGGGTTAATTCCTTCCCTTATATAATTGTACTTGAATTTTTATAAAAATTATATATAACACCATTTTGACCCAAATAATATTTTAATAATTTTATAATTTTTATTCTAGTTAAATCATATTAATTACGTACTAAGTCTTTTAAATCATTTTAAGATACAAGATAAATCATTTTCAACGCAAAAATATTTTTTTTTGAACCAAAAAAAAAAAAATCAAACTAAAATATTAGTTTCATAAAACACCTCATCAAATAAATCAATTTCATTATCCCGTGTTTTCCGTTTCAATGCAAATGTTTTAATTAATTATTTTGTTATTTTATCCATTTATTCAATTTTCTAGTAAATTAAAAGTCATCAAATATTAATTAATCATTTTTATTAAAAGCTAAACTTATCATTTGTTCGATAGTTATATAGTGTGCAAAATCAATTATAAAAATTCACAATTCAATTTACATTTCAAAACCCTAATTTCATAATTTTAGTCTAACACCCTAAGTGCATAAACCTAGAGAACCTAGACTCTAAATCCTACAAATTTCAATGCATTTACATTATTCATTTAGTTTTAATTCGTTGGAGTTCTTTTTTTTTTCTTTTTTTTGCTCGCTTCTTTAGTGGATTTTATTTCCTTTGCTAGATGTGAGTATTAGTTATCCTTTTTCCATATTTTACACCTTTGGGACCATTCATGTACACTTATACAAATTCATCAGTAACATTCACAATATTCTACCTCCTGATTTTCCCTACTTAAAGTGACGACCACGATGTACTCAATCGAATACCCCTACTCGAAATCCCATACTCAGTAATGTACTCGTAATTAAGGGTGTTCAACGAATCGAATAACGAATTATTCGAATCGAATTTCTTGAATTCTTAATATTTTTACCTGAAGTCGTATTCGCTTAAAATTCAATTTATTCGATTCGAATAAGAAACTTGAATTCAAATAAATTCGATTTAGTTCAAATTCACCGTAAATAATACATTTTTACTTTTAGTTTTAATACGAATACAAACTCATTATTTTTAACATATAAAATACAAATTTACAAAATTGATAAACAACAATATGTCAAATACGATAATAGTAAAAACGAGAATATAGTTTGTTAGAGTTTTGTGGTGTATAAGATAAATATGTAAAATATGAGTATAGTAAAAGTTTTTAGAGACTATGATCTTAAAGTTTGACCAAAATTTAAAAGTTATTTTTTTAATGTGTATATTTGTGTATATAATAATGTGTATGTGTGTATATATATTTAAAAATATCCATCTACAGTTTTTATTCGAATCGAATTTAAAAATCATAAATTCGTATTCGAGTTACTGGACTCGAATTTGAATACTTAATAATCGAATCAAATTATTGGTAATCGAATCGAATTAAGTCGAATTTCAAATTTTTTGAATGTAAATCGAAATTTAAACACCCCTACTCGTAATGCAAAATCATACGGAGTATATTTTTATTTTTTTTCTATGAGATGCTGTTATTTTAATACCCATTCAATTATTTGGAAAACAAGAAATATACATGAGATGCAAGATTCCGTGCAACCATAAAAGTTTTCGATTTGGCGCCGCACATGAACAAACGCGGGCTCCGTTCCCTCTAAAAAATCACTTTATTCAAATTTTCCGAGCCATAGTCTTTTGAAACTTTATAGTTTATATACATAGGGCATGAATAACGAGTATCCCACATGTGACCCATTGCGTGGACAATTTCCATTGGATGTTTTCCGATATTATTTGTGCCAATGTACGATTACAAAGGGTTTTTCAATTACTTTCGAACACCCTTTTGACGAATCAGTTACTCGAGAATACCCGGGCCACTAATTCTCGGGAAAACCCGACCACTCACCCGCCCGAAGGCACGACAGTGAAATAATCGGTAAAACCGGTCGGGATCAGGACTCAAACCCAAACCAATGGCCGGGTCATCCCTTATTTCCCCTCCACCAATGTCCTCCAAATGTAGATAGTGAAAATTAAACCCAAACCATTTTTTTATGCAATAACTTAATATTTAAGATGTTTGTGGGATGAAGTTATTGCATGAAAAAAGTTGTTGATGTATTAAATTATAAGTCGCATCTATTTCGTTGTATATGTTCTAACATGAGTTAGCTGTTTTTTTAATGTTTTAATTTATCATTCACAGTTCTTACTTCTAAATTTATATCTTTAATTCAAGGGACTTAAACCTTTAATTTTATGGGGATAAACATATTTTTTCCATACGTTAATATCACTAAACTACAAGCCATTTAATTTGTATATACGAAGGTTTGATTTATAGAAATTCCCTACTATGATTAAGTGATTGAAATAAGATATATTTCATTTAGAAAATCCACAAATCAAAAAAGGCTTCAAAATCAGCCATTTGTTACCCCTTGCCCTCCTTGCTCGAGCTTTGCTTGTCTCATAGTCAAATCCGACTACAACCCCCCCTCCAAAAAAAAAAAAAAAATGTGCTCACATTGTATGAGTTAGATAGCTTTCAACAATTTATTAAATCTTTACATATTATTCTATCATATAAGATAAACATACATAATTTTATAAAATCTAATATTTGTTTTTGCTAACACATGTAAATAAACCTAAAAATTATATACGAATGTTTGAAAATCTAAAAATTCAAATGATCTGTAAATTGATTTTTAAAGATATCGTGAACCGATAGGATTATTATTTTCCGTCATAATTAAATAAAGAGAGCGATAAAAAAAGCAACGGAGAATCTCATGTATATAAAAATTCGAATGATCTGTAAATTGATTTTTAAAGATATCATGAACCAACATGATTATTATTTTCGTCAAAATTAAATAAAAAGAATGATAAAAAAAGTAACGGACAACTCATATACAAAAAAATTCAAATGATCTGTAAATTGATTTTTAAATATATCATGAACCGACAGGATTATTATTTTCGTCAAAATTAAATAAAGAGAATGATAAAAAAAGTAACAGACAACTCATATACAAAAAAAATCAAATGATCTGTAAATTGATTTTTAAATATATCATGAACCGACAGGATTATTATTTTTGTCAAAATTAAATAAAGAGAATGATAAAAAAAGTAACGGACAACTCATATACACAAAAATTAAAATGATCTGTAAATTGATTTTTGAAGATATCACGAACCGACATAATTATTATTTTCCGTCATAATTAAATAAAGAGAATGATAAAAAAAGTAACGGACAATCTCATATACATACCCATGTAACTTATATTATATCATATTCATTGAATAAAAAACGATAATATTAAACATACACATCTAAAATACGTCAATTTTCAAATTTCTTTATACCTTTAAACATTATTTATAAATATAAATTTATCTTTATAATTATAAACATCTATTTACAAATTTGAAATAAGTCATCAATTAGAAACAACATTAAGGGTACGTTTGACAAAACTAAGTAGTGGATGGTGGCTGAAAGCTGATAACTGTTAGTTGTAGATTTTTAAATTTATTTTGATGTTTGGCAGAGTAGTTGAAACTTTTAATAAATGTATAAAATTACTATTAACTAAAAGTCTGTATGCATGTTTTTTTTATTTTATTATAAAATGGTATTTGTGTCATTTACACATTAAAAACTTGTAGCTAGTAAAAGTTTTTTTTAAATACCAGTACTAATAACGTTTTAGTATATAGTTTTGTCTCATAACCTAAAAGCTTAAACCCCTTCAACCAAACAAGACTTTTTATTAAGTATCAGTTTTTCTTAATAGTTTGAAAATTGAAGCTCATAAAAGTTATTTATCAAACATACACTAATTATAAAAACTTAAAAAAATAAATAAATAAAAAAATAAAAAAAATAAAATAAAATAAAAACAAAAAAACACACATAAAAAAAGAAAGAAAAATAACACGTTAGTCGTCTTCATTATCACGGCAAACAAAAGCAGATCCTTTGATTTTCAATTTTCATCTACCTCCTTCCTTTCATCTCTCTCTCTCTCAACACACACACACAAAACACCAACAATAACACACACTACTCTGTTCTCATTACCTTTCCTTAAACTCTCCGAATTCAACAATTCTATCGATGTAATGCTTCTGTTCTTTTAATAAACACATCATCTTTAGCTCTCAATCTCTGTTACACACTCAAAAACTAACCTCAATCGATTAATCATTCACTATCCGATTTCCATAATTAGGGCTTTTATTACACACTCTCTGTTACCAATTTCTCTCCAATCAAGTTTTTACATAATTCCCGCCAGATTAATCGTACAATCCCCAATCCCAATTTTATCGGTTCCATTCAGAAAATACAGAATGTGTATAGATTAAGTTGATTTTATTGATTACACCTCTGTTTCATCTGATTAATCGTATCCGTCCGTTGCATGGTGTTTGTCTGAATCTAGGGTTTTCGTTTTAGCCTGAAAAGAGTTTTTTTTTTTTTTTTTTTTTATTATTAATATTCGACGATGATAAAACTGAAGGTGAAATTAAAAAGATTGGATGTGAAACGATGTGAGTTGGAGGAAGTTGATAGTGAAGAAACTGAAGATGATTATCCTTCAGATATTGAATTTGTTTCAAGTTTTTATAATAATAATAATAATTGCAATAATAATAGTCATAATAATATTCATAATAATAATAATGAGTATGATGATGATGGGTTTTTGGAGTATAACAATGCAGTTAACTGTTGGGGCAGTGGAGTTCCGTACATACCTAATGAATTGAAGTCAAATTTAGCTTCTGTTCCGCTGCTGAAGACGTCGAGGGGACGGGTTGCGGCTCGGCCTTTGCGGTTTGGTGATTCGGTTACGGGTTCGGGTCAGAAGAGGCGGGGGAATTTGGGTTCTGATGGAAGTTGGTGTTTAAGAAACAGCGTTCGTTGGGGAAGGGTGTTGAGTATGTTGTGGAGAATAAGAAGGGGTTTTATAGCGTTCAAGATTTTATTAAGGGGGATATTGTTTGGGCCAAAGGTTCGAATAGGTTCCCGGCTTGGCCCGCTATCGTGATTGACCCGATACGGGAAGCCCCCGATGCTGTACTCATGGCTTGTGTTCCCGGGACGATTTGTGTCATGTTTTATGGGTATTCAAAGAGAGGTCAAAGGGTATGGAAATTGAGTTTATGTTTATTTATGTTATGCATGGTTTAAAAAAACAGGTGAGGCGTACGCCTCGAGGACGAGTATGAGGCGCGCCTCATGGGGTTCAGATTGTACATACGCCTCTAAGGGCTGAGATGCTAAGAAAATGTCCGCCTCAAGTGGTTTAGGGTGTTTTTTTTTTTTTTTTTTTTTTTTTTTTTTTTTTTTTTTGTGGGTGTTTTAGACTTTTTGGGTCAATTATTTTATTTTTGATGTGTGTTTTTGATGTTTTAGACTTTTCTAGGTTAAGTTTTTTTATTTTTTATAGACACATAATTTTTATATTTATTTTTTGATTGCGCCTCGAGCTTACGCCTCGGTTCGCCTCGAGCTTACGCCTCGGTTCGCCTCGAGGCTTGTTTCCGTTCTTTTAAACTTTGATGTTATGGAATGTGTTAGTAAACATGTCATACTTTTATTATTATTATTATTATTATTATTATTATTATTATTATTATTATTATTATTATTCTAAATGAGCATTGGTGTAATTTAGAATTATTGATGTAACAGTAGTAGAGTAAGTGTAACATTTGCCAAAAAAAAAGTCATACTTTTGTAATGTAGTTTATGGTCTAATTTATGTGGCTTTTGTGTTAGGATTATGGATGGATTAAGGATGGGATGATATATCCATTTTTAGAGTACATGGAAAGGTGTGTGTTCTTTAATGCTTGTTATAATACGATTGTGTCCATGAGTTTTGTCTTAATTGAGACCATAAAAGACTTATAATTAACTAATTATTTGTACAGTTTCCAGGGACAAACTAAATTATATGGCTCCAAGCCAGATGATTTTCATATGGCAATAGAAGAGGCGTTTTTAGCGGAAAATGGGTATTTAAACTCAGGCTATGTGGACAAGGAGGAATGTTCTACAACACCTAATGTTGTCAAGATTCCGGTGGATAATGCGTCTGATCAACTTCTGGAGTCTTGTCACCGTAGTCAGGCAAGTTATACAAATCTTTTCTTCACAATTTATTAAGGCATTCATATCATTTTTATGGATATTGTTTGGTTTTGAAAAGCCAAGGCGCGCATCACATACGTGAGGCGCGCATGTCTATGTAAGACCAAATAAGCATTATTTACAACCGAAACTGCATATCTATCACCTGTCTTACGTTATAAACCTATTTACCAAGTAACTCTCTTCTAACTTCCAGAACTACGTGAGGTATGTCTTTTTTGCCCCTGATGCGTTTTCCTCGGTGCGCTGCTCATCAGGCGCCACACCTTTTAAAACTAAGGGAGACTGCTTAAGTCATGTCACAGTTTGAAAATAATGATGCTTTTACTGTTTCACTTACTGAGCTATCGGTAAAGTTTTGGGTGTACTGCTGCAACCAGAAAGTTCAGGATTTTTATTAATTTTTAAATATTATATTTACCTGAATGTAGTCATAGTTTTTCCGTGGGTTGCAAATAAATAGAATTTTGTGGCAAGTCCTGCGTACAGCTTTCTTTAGAGGCTTGACTTAACTGTGGGCCAGGCCAACAAAGAAAAAAAGTTCTTCAGATATTTTGAGTCAGTTGATGCTTTTCACTAGGGGTGCAAACGAGTCGAGCCCGAGCTCGACCAGGCTCGAGCTCGATTAACTTATAAGAGCTCGGCTCGGTTCGAGCTTTGTTTTTAAAGCTCGAGCTCGGCTCGTTGGTAGTTTCTCAAGCTTGAGCTCGGCTTGTTTAGTGTTTATTTGTTAATATATTAAATAAAAATAATATAAATATAGGCTCGATAAGTTGAAAGCTCAGATCGGCTCGTTTACTAAACATCTTTAAATGTGGGGTAAATATTGTAAAATGTTAATAAAATTAATATTATACTAAGGCTCGATATGGATCGACGAGCCTGACGAGCGTTATATGCCAAGCTTGAGCTCGGGCTCGATAAGTAAACGAGCTTTGTTTTAGGCTCAAGCTCGGCTCGGCTCGGCTCGAGCTTTTTCTCGAGTAGCTCGCGAGCTGCTCAGCTCATTTGCACCCATACTTTTTTAATCCCTTGTAGGAATTAATAAATGAATCTAAACATAGGCAACAAACTATTTAAAACGTCATAACTGACGCAAATAAAAAAAAGGGACTAGAGCTTAAAACTTGCAATTGTGTCATCATTGAAAATTGAGGAAAGTTGACCACAATTGCCATGGGCGTCTGAACAGATTCAGAAACCTAAAGTGGATATAAAAAGTATCCCTTTTAAATTATTACATATCAACAATAAGAAAAAACGTTTTTTTTTTTTTAAATTTCTTTTACACAAGTTCTTCATTAGATTTCTTGTTGTGTATTTTATTATTTAATAATATATTTAATCTTCTTTTGTGGCAAATTTTATCTGAAACACAGTTTTAGTAACTCTACGTGGGAAACTTTTCCCACATAAACAATAATAACAGGAAATCAGGAATAGTTAATTTTATACTAATAAGTACTTAATTATATAAAAAATTTAATATATGATTTCTTTTTAAGTTTATAATATTGAAATTCTAAACATCTATACATAAACTATTTATGTGTTTCAAAAAAGTTTCAAGGATAAATTAGTCTTAATATTTTTTTTCAACATGTGACTGAAATTTTGTATTAAATAGAAAGCTAAATATAATTTTGCATTTGTAGGTGATCAGTTTAGTTTTATTTAAGGGAGTAGTTTGTTCTATTATTAAAGTTTGAGATTTTGTTTTAGAAAAAAAAAAAAAAAAACAATTAAAGGCCTAAATTGTAAATTGTTTATAACTTATGATACTTTTTTTTTTTCATTTTCCAAAATAGTTTTCTCTATGTAAAGTTTTGTATTATATAAATCTGGTTATGTCTAAACCACAGCTGTGAGCCGTTAAAAAAGAACTGTGCTCTAAAACTGTAGCTGAATGATAGTGGGGCTACGTGTAGTGGGGCGCAATGAGCTGTTCATGTTTGTTGATACAAAGTGTTATATATTGCTGCCACGATTAATTTTCAAGTTTGTAGGGAAGTCTTTTCCCATGACATTTTTTTAATAGGCCTGTGTTGCTTCCCATTGGCATATATGTGAAGAAATGTTATTTGAACCATAGTGATAAACATCTGAACGACAAGTAGTATTTTAAAATTACTTCATAGTATGGTTAATTTATCGTACAGTTTTATTCATCCTGGGGGGCGTTTAGGAAGTTATTTGTATTTATATCTTTTGGATCGATGTAAGATCCATGTCTTGTTGAGTATGATTGTTGCCAAATAATTATCCCTTTATATCCACAATGTTATTTGTATTTATATCTTTTGGGTCGATGTATTTATATCCACAATGCTTGTGGAAGTCAAGGGGAAAACGTCCTTGCGGGGTTTTCCTAGGACAGTATTTGGGGAGTTAGACTTTGTTTCACGGGCCCAACCCTTATGGCTTGAATTCATCGGTCTTTATTCTTTTGCAGAGTTCCCATAACAAGAAGAAACAATCTTGTGGCAGTTGTGGTTTGTTTTTTCCCATGAAGAAATCCAAAGGAATAACATCTCAACAAGACACTTTATGTGAACTTTGTTCAAAGGTTTATACCATTCATGATAATGGCACCAGTCGCTATTTATTTACAAATTCTCCTTTTTGCCCATATAACGCCCTTACTAAAATGGCAGTTGCGGAAATCAAAACAATATTGTGGTATTTGCAAGAAGATTTGGCATCATTCTGATGGTGGAGATTATGTGAGATTATTTAGATTATCTCTGTTATCGAATTAATGAATAGCATCTAACTTTTTTGTTTGGTTATCGTGTTATGTCTTAGATACGCTGTGATGGTTGTAAAATATGGGTTCATGCAGAGTGCGCCGAAGTTTCCAGCAATACCTTTAAGGTATTTATCTGATTTTTTTAAATGATTTCTTTACTTTTTGTGTATATTTATCTTAAAATGATTTAATCACATGAAGCATCTGGCGAAGATTGACTATTACTGTCCAGCATGCAAAGGCGAATCTACTGTTGAGCAACCAGTTGTGTCTAAACCGAAACCAAAACTCAGGTATCAATATTTTTATGATGTTAATTTTTCTCTTTAATTTACTTGATGATGTTATGTATATTTAGCAGATCTACCGAGATTAGCGATCAGAATGTGTTGCCGGACAAAATAAGCGTCATTTGTAATGGCATGGAAGGGATTTATTATTCACGACATCATCAGTAAGACCTAATTGACTTGATCAACTGCATTTGTAAATTATTACAATGCTGCTGATATTCATTATATGGTACACGTTTGAGTTAATATCAAGTTATCTCTTTCATTTTCTCTCAGAGTCGTGTGCAGGTGTGGTTCATGTGGAACAAGAAAGCAAGCACTTAGTGAATGGGAAAGACATTCTGGTTCCAGAGCAAAAAAGTGGAAATCCAGCATCAAGGTCAAGGGTTCGAAGATACTCCTGGAGAAAATGGTTTGTACCACTTACAATATTGCAGCTTACAGGGCATAATGTTATTATTACTGATGTTATTTATATCTATATTAACTTTCAATTTTGCAGCTTACAGGGCATAATGTTAATCCTGTTAAGGTTTCTTCAGCTGTACCTTTAGATGAAAAACAACTGTTTTCATTTCTACAAGGTAATGATATTCTTTGCGATAGTTCCTAATTTTTTACTTATTCCTTACATACGCACCGTTGTTTGTCTAGAAGCCGAAAGTTAATTACCAAAATAATAATATACTTTCACAAAAGTACAGAGAAATACGAGCCTGTTAATGCAAAATGGACAAGCGAACGATGTACTATTTGTAGATGGGATGAGGATTATGATCTCAATGCAATTGTTATCTGCAACAGGTCTTCTTAATGTTTTTAAGTTTATTAAATAGCAATATGGCATCAAACATAACCAAAGTTAAAATATTATAATTATAATATTACTCTGAGCTTTTGTTCTTTGGATCAGATGTCAAATAGCCGTTCATCAAGAATGCTATGGAGTTGGAGATATCCATGATTTCACATCTTGGGTTTGTAGAGCATGTGAAACACCTGAGATTGCGAGAGAGTGTTGCCTCTGCCCAGTTAAAGGCATGTTCTTCACTTCTATATTCGTTAACAAAGTTTTTCTAATCATTTTTTATTTGTAAATGTTGTTTTTAACTCCGTACTATGATACAACAGGTGGCGCTCTGAAGCCAACTGATATAGACACTTTGTGGGTTCATGTTAACTGTGCATGGTTACGGCCTGAAGTTGCTTTTGTAAGTGATGAAAAAATGGAACCTGCAACTGGGCTTCTTCGAATTCCACCTGATTCTTTTACGAAGGTAGGAATATTAAGATTGAAAAGCTAAGATGTTGGCCATTGGCTAATTGAATTAAACAATAGTATAATATCATCTAATCGTTCCCTTTTTGTTTGGTAAATTTCAGGCGTGTGTCATTTGCCAACAGGTTCATGGTTCCTGCATACAGTGTTGCAAGTGCACTACTTACTTTCATGCAATGTGTGCTTCAAGAGCCGGGTACTGTGTGGAGGTAGGCACACTTAATATTAGCTTCACATATATTTAAACGGATCTGAATGTAGTTTCTATGATACCACTAATTTTATTGGACATATTCGGTGAATTAACCAGTATGGAACTATTGATGGATTGTATCTTCTACAAACTTTTGATTTCTTCATCCCATAAAAATTGGGAAGTTTCCTATTAAGATGTCTTATTAAAACTGCAACATATTTTTCTTTAATTTTTTGGTGTGAATTAATTCATTATAAAGTAACTTATTTACTCATTATCTCCCTAAAAAATGCAGATGCATTCATCGAAGAAGGATGGGATATATAACATCAAATGGACTCCATACTGTGCTGTCCACAAGTAGTGCTACAACTTCTCATTCCCATTTATCTTTAGTTTTAAAATTTATGTATCGTTTATACAAACACTGTTCAAATATACACATGATATATGAAACTGAAACAATAATGATTGACCATTAGTTGCTAAGTGCACGTGTTATTCCCTTGATTTTGGTGCAGAATACCAGCAGATACTGGTATCGTCATCAAGACATCTTCTGAGGTATTTTGTGCTAAGGGGTTGATTGAAAATCAGCATCAAAAACAGAGTTTTAGGGCTTCAAGGCTTCTATTGGGTACGGAAAAGAAACTCTCTGGTTCATCAACGTTAGAGAATGATGAGCCTGAACCACTATCTGCTGCCAGGTGTCACATTTACAATAGATCTCGCACCAAGGTAGATCACACTAAACGTGTCATTTACTTACATTATTATTCTTTGGTTCATAAGTGTTCTTTGTTTTCAGAACGCTGTAAAGGAGGCAAGATTTCACCGGTTAATGGGGCCAATTCAGCATCCCTTAGATAAGATAGAGCGCTTAAACTCACAAAGAGTAAGAGTCATTTTGTTACGTCTCTTTAATTAACGTGAATATGTCATAAAGGTTCTCAAATTCTTTTTAGATTTATAAAATCTTACCATTTCTCAGATGAAGTATGCTGAGTGGTTGACTTTTATTGGCTGCAACAATCTAATGAAGCATTTTGCTTAAACATGTTATTGTATTTGCAAAAATCCCATAATTTTGAATAGTCTTAGCAGAAATGTGCGCTTCTTCACAAGTGTAGTGTTTTTTTTATCTATGTGGCAGAAGTGAATGATTTAGCTTTTTGTTATCTGTAGGAAGCCGAGGATAATGATAGTTTCTCTACATTGAAGGAGAAACTTGCCCGCTTGCAGGTATACCCTTCACCTTGGTCAATATTACCTTCCGGGCCTAAGCCCTAATGGCTTATATGTTTTTCTAATTGCTCTATTTTAATCCAGAGGACCGAGAAATATCGTGTCTGTTTCGGCAAGTCTGGAATACATAGGTGGGGCCTCTTTGCCCGTCGGAATATTCTAGAAGGAGAAATGGTACTTGCATCGATCCTTGATAATACCCTTGAAAGTGATATCCATTGCCCTTTTTTTCTGTTGAAATCATTTGGAATTATTCACGTAAGTTCTCGCCTTTTGTGGTTATGAATGACCTATTTTCCTGTAGGTGCTGGAATATCGCGGTGAGCAGGTACGGCGTAGTGTGGCAGACGTGAGGGAGATACGATACCGATCTGAAGGCAAGGATTGTTATGTAAGTCAACTTTATCCAATCATTCTTCTTACTGATGGATTAGTTCAAATATCCAATTTAACAAATCGTCCAAACACTTGTTGTGATCTATTTTTTCCTGCAGCTCTTTAAGGTCAGTGATAACCTTGTGATTGACGCCACAAATAAGGGGAATATAGCGCGATTAATCAACCATTCGGTATAGTTCCACAAATAATTGTCACTAAACCATCTTTTTGTCCATTTCTTACAAAAAACGTATTTTGGTCAGTAATCGATGGCCTGTTTGATTGCAGTGCATGCCAAACTGCTATGCAAGGATTTTGAGTTTGGGTGCAAATGAGAGTCGGATAGTTCTAATCGCAAAAACCGATTTATCAGTTGGCGATGAGTTAACGTATGTCTTTTTTCTAACTCACGCGTTCATGCGTTTAGCTCTTATCCTTAAATTAACTATTTTTGTAAACCCTTTTGTGACCAAAAGGTCAAGGATTCGGGTCAACTGGTCAACTCACTATACCTTAATTCTGTTACTTTTTCAACAGGTATGACTACAAATTTGATCAAGATGAGCAGGATGAACTTAAAGTCCCATGCTTATGTAAAGCTCCCAACTGTAGATATTTCATGAATTAGTTCTATACCAACAGCATACCATTTTTATACAAAATAGAGTACATCCATGACCCATCTCTTGGCATTAGAAGAGCTCAAGTCCTTTGCTGTAGATCCAACAGTCTTTCTCTTGTTTCTTTACAACATCAAACAGTTTTGATCCTATAAATTGTTTAGTTACCAGTTCTTGAGCTTCTCTTTTTTACAATTGAGAGATGTAACAGACTAGTAGTGTTCAAAAACAGGTCGATAAACCTGAACCCGAGTGGGAAAATTGCACCTGGACTGGCAGTGTTCGGTTTGGTCCTTTACAATTTTATGGTTATTTAAAACTTCGTTTCTTTTACCAACTAGTGGGATTCAACTTGTGCGTTGCTATAAAAGGCCAAGGGAGTTCGGTTGGTATCGGGTTGGTTCGTTATGGTACCTGCACGTGCCACTTGTGCTTCGAGGCAAGGAGGACCTGTTTTAAATAAAATTTTAATGGAAAGATAGACGCAATGTTAAAAAAATAAGATTTCAGTCGGTAGCGGTTTCTTATGGCACCGCTATATGGTACTGACACTCGGTATAACAACCTAAAGAACAAAAAAAAGTTGTGATATGCTTAATAGATGCCTAAATGTTTTTTCACGTCAACAAAAATCCATAAAAAACAAATATTAGTAAGAGTTCCGACTTTCGATAGTAATCGAAATCGTATCACTATTGTTATAATAACACAACAAAAAATAAAACAATTTTTGTATAAATATCAAAGGCCCTTGAAGAAGAAGACAATGAAATAGAAGACTCTTTAAGTCCACAGTCAAGCGACAATACACACACGAACTTCTACAAGGCAAACGTAAGCAGTGACGTTACACAAATATGGAAGACAGTTGTAAAGCAAAGCAAAGCACAAATACAAAGCTAAAGGACACTTTAAAGTCAACAATAGCCGACAATAGTTTAATTATTTTCAACTTTGTAAAAAGTAGTTTGTCGTTTTACATCTTTAGTTTTTAGCCATACACGTTTCAAGATGTATACTGTTTAGATATTTTTTCTTCTTTGTAATTTGCCTATAAAAACATTCATCTCTTCATATTATATTCCAACAAATATAAAAAAATATCTTATTATTTAACCTGTATAATTTCGTATTTGGTGGTGATATTAAAAAAGTATTATTTTTTCTTGAAAAAAAAAAACCTGTATAAAAAATGTACTCAACCGGGTCGGGTTTTAAAAGATCCATATGACCCGACAAACTATTAACGGATACATAATGTAGCAAGCATACGTCCAATCAAATTCATGTGGAACGTTCCCGCGTTAGTATATAAACCCAAACCCCCAATTAAAAAGTTAAAATATCTCATTTGAATTTGAATATTATTATTTTTTTATAACAGAATGGGGAAACGGTTGCGTGTATCCAAATCCATTTGCAGCTGTGCCTCTCCTCGCTTCTCTTCTTCATCCATCTCTCTTTTCTCTCGGTATAATATCTCTCTCTCTCTCTCTTCAGATCTATCTTCATGTTTTTCAGCTAACGTACGCCTGATTTCCGTTCATCAGTAGATTATAGTGTGTATTCAGTTGTTGTTTATATATGATCGAAGTTCATGTGTTTTATAGTTGATCTGTAGTGAACTAGTGATTCGTTATGCTCGGATTTTGTTGATTTTAGTTCTAGTTAGCTAAGTAAGTGATAATTAAGTTGAGTTTTAGATTCTATATTGATAGTTTGTTGATTATTGCAGTGTGCGTTGATCGATTTCAATATTCTATGATTCAGTTGAGCATTGAGTAACAGTAATACGTGAATGTGTTTCATATGAGTTTCAATTGAAACTATCGTTAGACGATCAGTAGAATTGTGAACTTGATGTGAATATATCAGTAGTGTATCTGTGTTTGTGACTGTGTTATAATGCAACAATTGTTTTACTAGCTGTCGAATTGTGAATTTGATGTGAATATATAACTGGTGTATCTGTGTTTGTGCTTGACTACTTGTTTTATAATGCGATAATTGTTTTACTAGCTGTCGAATTGTGAATTTGATGTGAATATATAACTAGTGTATCTGTGTTTGTGCTTGTTTAATAATGCGACGATTATTTTACTAGCTATTGAATTGTGAATTTGATGTAAATATAACACTAGTGTATCTGTGTTTGTGTTATAATGCAACAATCGTTATACTAGCTGCCGAATTGTGAATTTGACCTAAATATAACACTATTGTGTCTGTGTTTGCGTTATAATGCAATAATCGTTTACTAGCTGTCGAAGTGTGAATTTGATGTGAAGATATCACTACTCACTAGTGTGTCTATGTTTGTGCTTGTGTTTTAATGCTGAACCGAAAGAGCTTCGTAATTCAGAGATGGTTTTATTCATGTTATGTTATGTTGCTTTTTGTTTGTATGGAAGCAGGTATGATACGGACATGTGGACAGAAATCGCTAAGTATTTGGATGGGAAGTCATTAGTGATGCTGGCGGTAACCAACAAGTGGTTCTTCAGCATTTTAATGGAAGAAAGTATTTGGAAGTTTGCTTGTCTGCGTGATCTTCAGGTCCCGGATTGCTCTGGAATAAGATTTAAATGGATCAAGCTCTATGCATCAGCTTTTGGTAAACATAAAACATCCAACTATATGTTTTACATTGTTTTGTGGTTTTTTAGTGCTCACACAAAAATCGTATATCGTACCGTGGATGATTGATTATGCAGATGGAAGTCATTCTTATTCCTTTCGCCAGAAGGAGAAGCATATTGGTAAATTTTGAATTTAATTAGAATTTCATTACTGTATAAATTGGCTGATCTCACAGAACATTATAATAAGAATGTTGCTTATCACATATTGTAAAATTTTCATTTCTTTGGTTTAGTATTAATCTGCTTGCCATTGGCAAAATGCATTAAGCCTTCTTTAACAATGCTGTAGGTTTCTGAAAATACATGATGTTTTAATGGTATGGAGTCTATTATGTAAACTTGATTAATGTACATTGGTACCAATCAGACATTTGCGTATCACACATTTAATTCAACTTCTATAGTTCAATATGTTTGCCATCTGTAGATCAAACTCAATAATGGATTAGTTGTCAATGTTTTTACAGTGCTGGATCTTAGATCAGACACATATAGTATTCTAACAATAGGACCATAGTGTCACCATTTTTCTATGTTAAGAAAAGAAAAAATTAATTATGTAGAAATTACAGCATAGATGTAGAAAAGCTAGTATCTCCATATATACCATATGATGGATTAACTAGAAAATTACATATGAATATCCAAAAGACTCACTCATTGTTCTTATTCGTCTCTGACTTGCATATCAGATTGGATGAGAATTGGTGCATTTTCCTTCGACTCACCGGATGCATTCCTCATGGAGAATCTTATCTGCCCTCCAAAGCTTCCGATTGAAGATACCATGAAGAACATGCTGAACTCTAACGGGTCTTGTCTATTGCACAACATCAAAACTGGAATATGGATAGCAGGTAGAATCTTGCAAAACTCTCTTCAAATTTTGATCAGTATTCATTGTTACTTGAATATATATCCTTTTCTTATCCTCCCAAATGGAATGTTGTGTTCAGATTTACAGCTTGTTCGGTGCCCTGTATGTGACCTGAACACATGTGATGGTGAGAAAATACTTATTAAAACATAATTCTGAAGTTAGAAAATTAACAGAGACAAGAACCAGTATTCTTGTCTATTCTTAATCATTTGTTGTTTATCTGGCAGGAACAATGCAGGTACTGGATGCCAGACACTTGGAGCTGTTCCTCAATGACGGTTACCTGAACGGAAGCTGGGAGTACAAGCTGGAAGGATCCCATGACATCAAAAAACACGTAAACAGTGCTTCTGCTGGCATCCTGGACATCAAGCATTTCAAGAGTCCATCCACAGCTGGTAAATGTTGTTTCACTGTTTAATACCAACTTATTTCATTAATTAAATCTGGTTAACAGAAAGTGTACAAAATTTAGTCATACCTGTCATGAACTTCTCACCTTATGGACAGATATTTCTCTAAATTTATGATAAATCATGCTTCAGTTGTACAAAATCATTGCAACTTTGATGAATTTTTTGTGCAGACCTGTTTAATCTCAAGTTGTGGGTGGGGAAGTCCAACGATTGGCAGCCGAAAGCTATGGTGACTTACAATGCAGTTGCTATCAACACAAATCTACAAGAAAATGATGGTAAGATACCCTTTAAATCTCTTATAGTAACTCAATATTCAGTATAGTACCTTCGAAATGCCTGTCATACACCTGCATTTATCGAACAACGAAAGTTACACACACACACCAACCAACCCAAACGACTTTATTTTTCAGGCCTTCACATGAAATACCATGTCATGAAGTCTGGAGACACTGGTGAAGTTGTGGCAATCCGTATATCTCAACAACTTCTCTGAAATAATTACGATGGCACAATAATCCATCCTTGTTGCTCTTATGTAAGGTTAGTATAACTCCCCACCATGAACCTTGATAGTCAGTACAATATGTAATAAACAGGCATTCACATACACACGCACACACACAGACAATAAAAATTAGATTTTGAAAAGTTACGTTGAGTTGGATACTTACTTACGGGACACCAATTAGTTTCTGGTAACATGATAAAGTTTTGTAGACAGTGAGTGGTATAGACATTGAGGATTTTGTAATTCGTTACGCAAAGGATTTTGTAATTCGTTATGCAAAGTTTTGTAGACAGTGAGTGGTATAGACCTTGATTACCATTATAAATGTGGTTCATTTCTAACACTGTGATAGTGTACTTGAAAATTGCTTGGTTTACTTAATAGAAACCGCTTGAACAGGACCTTTGATGATCTTGGTTTTATAAAGCGCGCTCGAGGCGTGCTTAAGGGAGAAGCGCATCTAGGCGCCAATCTGTGCGCCTTATGTAACATTAGGCGAGCATTGTACAAAAAGCGCAATAAAAGCGCGCTTTTCGTACACGGGGTGTTTTTGTGCTTAAAATTGTTATATAAGTGACTAAAAATGTTGTACATTTAAGTTAAATAATATATAAACCTTATTTGCATCCATATTTTGGGTAAATGATGCTAAAAACCTATAACATATATAAAAAATATATATATTCGTCTTGCGCCTCGCATACGAAAAGTCCACCACTTTTGCGCTTTGGGCTTTGCGTCTCGGTTTTAGATCGCGTCGCTTTTGTGCGCTTCGCGCTTTTTAAAACCAAGTTGATGATTTATGTTTTTCAAATAAACGGTTGCAAAAGAGACGTTCGTAAACAATAAAACGAACTTTATAGAATACTTTCAAATAATTTCTCGGGTGGTGCTTGTTATGAAAACATGATGGATATGATTTACAATAAGTATATGTATATACTCCCATCTAAATAACTTCCACCTTCTACTCTTCACAGATCTTTACAAAGAGCATATTTGACGTCATTAATACAAACAAAATGACTAACATACATTATAAATGGCAAAGGAAGCGTGTAACACGTATAGCAAACTTGGATCAAGATTAGAGTATATAGGCATAGTTGTCAAAGCGCTTAGGCGCATAGGCTGAGCTCGGAGCCTAGGCGCAAGGCGCATAAAAACGACGGCTTTTTATAATTAAGCGCATAGTATAAAATACATTTTTAGGGATTCTAGAGATGTTTTAGGCTTGTTTAGGGCCACTTTAGGATGTTTTAGGGTTGTTTAGGACTTGTTCATGACTCATTTAGGATGTTTTAGAGGTTTATGCAACTTTTAGCCTGAATTTGGCCGGAAATCAGCCTTGATAGTGCGCCTTAGTGCCTAGGCGCGCGCCTCACAGGGTGCAGCGCACTTGGTGCGCCTCGAGCCTAGGCGCTCGCCTAGGCGCGCTTTTGACAACTATATGTATATAGATGTATTACACATACAATTCAAGTAAGACTTGAAAAACGACTCCTTTGGTGTGCGTCATATTTCGCAAGTATAGATGTATTAAACTAACACGATCGATTGATAGCCTCATTTCGGAAATGAGCATGTTTATAACAGCTAAAATTATAGACTTTGAGATTCTTCATATTTTATTACCAATAATCTCATTTAATAGATTGATCTTTGTAAAATCCTATGAATGCTTATTGCTTGCTTAATCATACTAGCTACAAAGTTCATAGTTCAAACTTCAAAATACTAGTTATATAGCCAATTAGGTTTCTCAAAATGTACTTTGCCTATATACCCACTTAAATAGACTTTTATGAATTATTTTGCTAAAAACTATGTGAAAATCACACACACAAAAAAAAAAAAAAAAAAACTTGATTATTATTTTGATTAAATTCTTTGGCATAGACTTAGAATAAACCAAATGTGATAATCACAAAAAAAAAAAAAAAAAATAAAATAAAACCCTTGTCGATCATCTAATTGACTTTTCTTAAATTATTACTCGTTTCGATTTTTCTCAAATAAGTAGTCAACTTTTTACTTTTCTCAAAGAAAACGTGTTCTTGTGGCTTACAGCTAGGTTGAAATTTAAATGTATAGACTGGGGTAGATGGTGCGATTTTAATATCCGAGATGTTACAATGTAACTTGGTGTGTTTGGGTGTTTTAGCTTCTTGGTGGCCCACTTTTTCTATAGAATCGTTTCATTAAAAAAAAAAGTTAACTTTTTTTACTTTCCTTGTTACTCATTATGACTTCTCTATAATTAGTTTGTTAAATATCCTAGCTTAAAACCAATGTGTCACCGATGATGTCTTGATCCAGTGGTCTAAGATGGAGGTGGTAACGTTTACCCACATGAGGTTCCTGACCGGGTCGCTCACAAGTTCAAATCATGGCTTGCCCACAACCAACTGGCAAGTAATTATGGTGACTGTGGTGCTTCGTGCCTCACGCCTTTGCCTTGTGTGGATCGAATGTGACTTGCGTGAGTGCAAGATGTTGGGTAGTTCCCGACTGAGCTAGTCGTCCAAAAAAACCAATGTGCCATTTTTGGCTATCCATGGTCGACGTGACGGCCAATTTGAAAGAGATGAAGAAATCCATGGTGATGACTGATGAATGTCTGCTTATATAGACAATGAGAAGGGGAGGGAAGGAGGAGGTGAGGTGGTCCATCGCATCAACATGCCTTTTTTACATGACGTATTTAATTGAAATTGAAAAAAAAAAAAGACGATGACTAGTTGGTTACTATTAGGCCAGCCGGGGTGGTCCGTGATGTCCACCCCGTGATACCGTGGTGGCCGCGAAACACCGGCCTGCCTTGAATTATCATGGCCGCGATGAGTGTTACCGTGATGTGCATCATGTAGAAATTGAAAGAATTGTAAAGGTGGTGGTGGTCCCACTGACTTTAATTTCCACCACACAATTAGGTGGTGGTGCCCACTAAAAGATACCACTTTTTGGTTTTTATTTATAAAAAAAATAGTGGTGGGTGTGATGGAATGAGGTGTCACAAGGTGATTGGGTGTGATGGTTTTAGTGATAATTGTGAACACCGCCACATGTGTTTAGTGATAAAATGTGATAAAATGAGGTGTCACAAGATAATTGGATGTGATAGTGTGATAAATGTGATAAAATCATAAAAGGGTGACCACCCTTGTGGCCTTACACTTATATCAACGTAACATGACTCTTTTTTTTTCTTCATATTTTCCTAAAATTAAGCCCATTTTAAAATAATGGACCACAAATACAGCCCACTAACATACTAACTCAGCCCTTACTGTTTTTTAATCTTTTTCTTTACCAAAGGGTTTCATCTTAACTGATTCGCAAGATAATGTCATAAGAAATTAAGAACCATAGGTCAAAATGAGGTATATTGCATAATTTTAAGCTTTTTAAGGGACTTCCTACTGAACATTCCAGTAATGTTTTCTGTTAAAGTATTTCCACAAAATTAATTACTAGCAAAAGTTATTTGGTACATTTCATTTGTGTTAAAAAGATATCACTATTTTAGTTATTTTCAAAAAAAATTCTAACTAGATCCATTAGCTGAAACTACTATAGGTTTCTTATTTTATTTTCAAGTAGTCATTTCTATGTTACATTTATTTTACAGTTAAAAATAGAATGATGCAATAGTATAAACATACTAGGCTCTATGAGCTGAAAACAATAACACAACTATAAGACCATGTGTAGTGGGGGGCTTTATATATAAAGTCCACTTTTCTGATTGGTTCACGTGGCAGCTGAGTCAGCATGGAGAGATAAAGTGAAAAAGGAGTGTAGTGGTGGGGCTTTATTTATAAAGCCCCTATTAATATTTTATTATATCTTTTAAATTAAAAAAATAATAAAATTATAATAAAGAGAGAGAGAGAGAGAGAGTATGAGGTGGAATGATATGATTAGAGGGGGAGTTTTGTATCCGGCGCATAAAGCCCCCCCGTTCCGGTGTTTGGGGCTTTATTTTCTAAAATAGCGCCCCTTTATATTACCACTACGGAGGGTCTAAGGGGAATATGTTAGCTCACGGACGCCTTGAACAACTTACCTATGTTGCAGTTGAATCACGAATAATGGTCACAACATGAGTGTTAATATAACACAGATAACGTATGGAATTATGGTTCGACAACTGGGCAACCATAATCACCTATAGCAGCTTGCCACGTTATTAGGCTCATCGAGACCTTTCTGTTCGTTGTTTATGGGCCTCATAACTACACTCTTAGCCCAAGTTATGCTCGTTTTTTGTATGGTCGCTTTCTGCCATGTTGTTATGGTGTCTAGCTTATCCAAGTAAGAGTCAAGGATCACAATTCCCATCTTTCGTACGTTAACAATCTTCATCTCCTCTGATTCAGGTACAAATCCTATCACTAAATTTTATGCTTAACTCATAGGTGTAACATGCATATATATTCAAATATACAAGAACATCTCAATGGTTTGACATCAGAAAGTCAAACTATAATGTATGTAATTCAAGTGATCATCCAAGTCGTCTATTAATGTCGATATACTAATTAAATGAATGATAATTTCCACTGCCAAAATCTTCCAAATATATGCTTTTAGGAGTAACAAACAAAATCTGTCACCAAATCTGTCACCAATTTACATGAAACGCAAATAAAACAAGTCTCCAGACTATACAGTTATTTTATACAAAATATACGTTGACTGGAATAAAAAAGTTTATACAAGATAAGCTTAATTTTATTCCAAAAATACAAAGGGAGCAGCCATTGACTTTTTTTAGTGATAAACAAATGTAGTTTAGCTGTTAGTTGGTTCAAAAGGCCAGAAACATTTGACCTGAAAAAAGTCAAATGTGTTGGTTTAGCACAATGATGTTTATATTATACACATTTAACCTTGTCTTTCCATCCTTAGAATGAACATCAATGGAGTATCTCAATATCTTCCTTCACCTCATACTCCTGACCCTAATCCTACATCTTCCTACTTCCTTAGCATCATCATACGACTGCCCGGTTGCCTTTTGTGGCTCAAGTGCATACTCAATTCAGTTCCCTTTTCGTGTGGTAGGCCAACAGCCCGATATATGTGGCTATCCGGGCTTTAATCTATGGTGTGACAAACAAGGAAACTTACTATTAAACCTCCCGAATTCAGGAAACTTTTCGGTCAGAACCATTGATTATCGATCTCAAGTTATCCAAATTTATGACCCGTTTGGCTGTTCTGCTTCTAGCCGTTTGACTCTGGACCTCTCAGGTTCACCTTTTTCAGGTTCTCCAAGTCGAAACTACACACTTTTGCGCTGTCCAGTTGACGTCACAAGGTCTCGTTACATCACTGTTGGTTGTCTAACCAATTCTACATATTCAACTTTAGCTACTTCTTCTGTGAGGTTTGCTATGGCAATGGCTAACCGCACAGCTTGTCAGATCATCGGTTCTATACAGAGCCCAATATCGTGGTATCAAGATCAAGAAGGGCTTACATCTGACTTAAATATGGATATATCTTTGACATGGGATAATCCTAACTGTCAAGAGTGTGTAGCTGAGGGAGGGACTTGTGGTTACACAAATACCACTATGCAAGAGATTGCATGCTTTGAATATACCAAACACAGTAAGACAAATCTTTCACAATAATCATTGTTTTTATTTATTATTATTAGAGTTAATGGCCAAAATTGTCCCTGAGGTTTGGCCAGTTTTAGTTTTGCTACATCAGTCCAAAATGAAAACTTTTTACATCTAAGTCATTTTGTTTTACATTTTGTTGCCAAATTCATCCCTGACACTTAATCCAGTTAACTATTGTCGTTAACTCTAGGGGTATTTTTGTCTTTTGGTTGTCCCGTTTTTAAAACTCAATTTAAACAGAGTTATTGATACCCCCAGAAGACAACAATACCCAGATGTAAAAAGGGGGCAGCCAAAAAGACAAAAATACCCCAGAGTTAACGACAATAGTTAACTGGGTTTAGTGTTAGGGACGAATTTGGCAACAAAATGTAAAACAGAATGACCCAGATGTAAAAAGATTCGATTTTGGACTAATGTAGCAAACTGGCCAAACCTCAGGGACGATTTTGGGCTTTTGGCCATTAACTCTTATTATTATACTTTTTCCTTGATCTGAACATGTTAATGGTCCTAAAATAAATCATAAATGTGCCCCTATCTAACTAATTCACATTTATATTTACATTTTCAGGCAATAAAAAAATGACAATAGCTTTGATAGTAGTATCCATAGCCTTAGCTCTACCAGCTATAGGAGCCTCTATAGCCATGGCATGTTATATCTGGAGGGACTACAGAAGAGTAGCCACTTGGGTTGCAAGAAATGCAACCCCGAGTGTCAATGCAGTGACACCAGAGACCGCCATGGTTCCACATGGCGGTATGGTCATAGGTCTTGACCAACTGACCATAGAGTCCTACACTAAAGTGGCTCTAGGGGAAAGCAAACGCCTTCCAGGACATGAAGATGCAGCATGCTCCATATGCCTATCGGAATATAATGTTAAGGAGATAGTCAGATGCATACCTGAGTGTCGACATTGCTTCCATGCTGAATGTATCGATGAGTGGCTAAAGTTGAAAGGGACATGTCCGGTTTGTAGGAATTCACCTTCTCCGGCGCGTGCTGACTTATAACATATTCAATATTCATTGTTTTCTTCATTACTTGGTCTTGTTCTTTTGGAGATAGGTAACAACAGATTGTAAAGCAAATTAGTCAGTGTGATATCAAAATCCAAATTCATCATCACCATCGTGCTCGGTAAATCCCACCAATATAGCAAAGCTAAGGTAGGGTCTGAGGAGGGTAAGATGTAGACAGCCTTACCCCTACCCAGTATGAATAGAAAGGTTGCTTCTAGTGAGACCCCGGGCTCGATAGTAATTTTGTATCAAGCATTGGACATAAGGCACATAACAAGCAGAAATTTTGTATCAAGCCTTGGATATAAGGCATATAACACGCATAAATCAGGACAAACCCGATTGATGCATGTACCCCCTTGTCTTTTGGTTATCAACGTCACCACATAAATTATTCTTTCACTGTTTTTAACGTTAGTTTCACGAAAATAGTAAAATAACGTTAAAATCAATGCAATTTTACTTTTACCTGGCCTCAAAATCCGAATTAAAAATGCTAAATTAAATCAAATGCTTAGGAAATGGGGAAGCAGCCTCTCTAACCAACACAATTAGTAAAATATAGTACTAAAATATCCACACAGAAAGGAATGTTACAGTGAAGGTAAGGTAACATATTAGAGAAGAAAGTCAGATAGCAGAGCCTTCTATCTATCTGACTTTCTTCTCTACTATGTTACAATTAATATGATTTCAAAAATAAATAAGATAAGCAAATGGTGGTTGCTAAGAATGGTTCAAAGTCAGATATTGTGACAATGACAGTATAACCAATTATATGTTTCTCATCAATTTAGTTGGTTCAACCAATTAGAATTCTCAGGTTAAATAACATAAACAATATATACTTGCAATAATATCCTTATCTAATAATAATAATAATACTAAGGAATAATAATATTGTTTTATCAGATAACAATGATGACATGTCTTAGTGATCATTAAGTCTTGGACAACTAACAATCATGCCTACACTAAAGAAGATTTACTTGAAATCAAGCGCCTTTACTTGAAGAATAATAATAATAATGCAATATAACACATCCTACTACAAGTTATATAAAAATGTCATGTTTAGATTAGTAGATGCATACCTCTGTTGTCCCTTGCCTCTCGATGAAGAACATAAGTCAAAAACATATTTCATAATTGAAACAAAAATAAAAACAAAAATGGGCCACTTTTTTTTTTTTTTTTTTTTTTTTGAAACATAATACGTAACTCCATTAAAACAAAATACGAAACTTACATCACAATAGAAGGTAGACGGGCAACAAGCTGCGCCGCCACCCCTTTCTGAATTGCGAACCCTAGTCTACCAAAGACAAATCCTTGCCCCTCTGGAGATGAACTATTGCTGTGGACGACCCGTTGGACCCTGGTCAAGAAACGAACAGCTTCTGGCGCTAGGGAGCCAAAGGTATCAAAGGCCAAAGGGATAAAGACATGTTGGTTCTCTGCATAAGCTTTAGCATGCTTATCTACTTTCTTCGATTCCGCTTTTCTCGATGCTTGCCCAGCTACAAACCCTGTTTCCCTTAACCCAACCAAAGGAGATACCCATGTGAGGTCCACGCAAGCATGTAAGGTAAATTGGGGATTACGGTCCGGAACGTAATCGTGAATTTACAGGTACATTAAGGTGGTGTGGAATTCTACCAAGATTTTCGGTAGTTAACCAAATGTAAACTCTAGATATCTAGTAGTTCATTTAACTCACACGTAACACGCCTCCTATCCACGCTATTCGAGACAGGTTACTCTATTCATTGTCATGCCTTAACATAAAATTCTTCAAGTCACACTCGTCCTAATTTTTATCCAATTCCCTTCAACCTTGTGTTTTCAATAAACTTCGGGACGAAGTTCCTAATAGTAGGGGAGACTGTAACAACGCGAAATTTTCCCCCGAATTTTTTTATAAACGCCCTTATTTTCGTTACATTTTATATAAACGTCATTAAGTCTCCATTACCCTAACTCATAATATATATAGATATATATATACATATATATATATAATAATAATAATAATAATAAAAAAAAAAAATTTCTGATTATATATATATATTTTATTTTTTCTTAAACCATAACTAACCACAACCAAACCCAATACATTAGCCTAGACTCCCCTGTGGGTTTCCTGAAGCCCAACAGCCCCACACATGTGGCCCAAGCCCAGCATGTGTTTTACCCAGGCCCATCAGTCGGCCCAACAACCCCTTTTCCCTCTCTGATCTGTTCACAAAAAAAAAAAAAAAAGAAACAAAACACGCCTCAGCCGGGTTTCGAACCCGAGCCAAGGCTGTGACAGACACCCGCTTATACCACCTGGGCCAGACTTTGCTTTTGATTTAATCCCGGTGACTAATATATATAACACCACTTTAGTTCTCCTTTTTCCTTTTCCTCTCCCACGATCAACAGCAGCAGAAGATAATTTATATCTTTAATTTTTTTTACAATCCTTTGGTTTATCAATTGCACACACAAAATAGGGTTAGCGTACGTGATTACCGGCCTGTATACGCGTCAATTAACATCAATCGTTGACCAATTTTAATTCCATACGCGTATAGACTTTAAGGTTTAGTCAAACCTTCCAATTAAACCATACATCGACCCCCTGTATAAATTGGACATCCACGAACCTTGACAAATCGCTCACAACTCTCTCTCAACCTCCCAATCTCTCAAATTCACTCTGATTATCATTATCACGTTCGTCGTTGACTTTTGGCTTGACCCGGCTATAATCATCAATTATACACTGTGAGTTCGATTTATTGTGTGGGTTTTATTCATCGGCTATCACACATCAATAGCCCTATGGTTAATCAGGCTATTGATGTGTGATTTACCCGATTGCAAATTCTAGGGCTCGTTCATTTGGATTTGGGGATAAACTTGATTCGCGTAATCGTATTTAATTAATTTTAAACACAAGACATCACAACCACCGGCCTAGGCCAAGTGGTTGTGACCTTGTTTCACCACTGAGGTTACCCGGGTTCGAGTCCCGCTCTGACCGTTTTTATTCATTTCTTTTCTTTTCTTTCTTTTTAAGACAACAATTATAATTATATATATATATTAAACCTTTTTATCTTTTAAATTCATTTTAAAATATCAAAACTATGTTATAAATTCTAAAAAAAATTATTATTGTTTAATCTGATATAAAAGATTTATTTACAATTTTTATTTTTCAGAAATTCATTTATTTAATAATTATAATAATTAAATCATTTTTATACTATTATATTTATAAAAATCCATTTATATATCAAAACAGTATTATTAAATTCCCCAAAAATTATCCTAAGTTTTTATAACATTAAACTTTACTGAAATAATTTTTAATTCAGTAAAATCATTTATTTTATATTTTTAATCAATTTTTGTTAGAATTAATCATAATTAAATCATAATAAATCCAATTTTCATCATTTTTGCACCAAAATTTTATACAAATTATTTTTAATCATTTAGAACAGAAATATGATTTTTAAAATAGGAATTCTTTAATTTTAGTATTTTTGAATATTAAAGTTAAATATTGGCTATTTATAATAAATAGATTTAAAAATCTATTTTTAAATGAAATAATTTTATAAAAATTATTTTTATACTCTAAACATATTATTGTGACCATCTTCAATTTAAATTTCATAAAAAGATTTTTAGTTATTATTTACTAAATTTCTCTCAATTGGCGAATATTTTTTTATATTAATCAAACGAGCAATTATCCCCAAATTCGAAGCCCTAGAACTTAAACATTTGTAGACTTGTTAGACTTAGACATATTTATTACCTCATTTTAGGGTGATACTTGATACATTTGGTCAACGCAATTATCCAAATTTCTCAACAGATATAACATTTTACCAAGGTGAGTTTACATAGCCCCTTTTACTCTATTTTCACTATTTTTGGGGTGAAACATGTTTATAACATCATCATTGCAATTCAATCATCAATGTGTCTATGTGTTTTCTATGTTGCATTATGTCTTGAGCATGATTAGAGTAAGCACCATTCTAGCATAATCATTAACATTGATCAGCCGGCGGTATACATTGATAGATCTATTGGACTGACAATCCCACCCGGATACGTGCCTCCTACAAAGGTTACGTGGGTGTTTGTTATCGTATAACATTATTGGACCATGAGCGTATGGTATGTATCATTTTATAACAGTCATCAGGGTTGATTATGCACTCGATTTATTTCTAGTATGTTCTCACATATGGACTAGATTGACATGACACATGAATTGCACAACATTTTATTCAATCATCAAAAACCTATGTAATTCTCACCAACTTTTGTTGACCCAAAACATTTTCAACTTAACATGTTTCAGGTTCTATTTGTTTGAAGATTTGTATTGATGCTTGAAGATATGTGTATAGTTTCAATCAATTTGATATACAAATTCTAGAACATTTGTATGTAAGTTATTTAAATCATTTATGAAACTTATTGTTCACCATGAGCTACTGAACAATCATCAATACGTGACATCCCGATGTTTCCGCCATCGGTTGGGGTGTTACACCTTAATCCTTTGTTCACCCCTAATAATTTCCAAATCTCTCTAATCTTCAAGCTTTTCAAGCATAAAAATTCTGCACAAAATTTGTAAGATGAAAAGCCTTAATCTTCATTTTTCTTTCACTTTCTCCACCTCTCCTCTTCTTCTAACCCCTTGGGGAAACCTCTAGGACCATACTCTTGTTTGCTATGACAAATAAATATGAGAAGGACACCAAAAATGAGGCCTCAAAGGTGGTTCATCTTCTATTGTTTTTATGCACTAAAAGGTTAGTTGAAGTGATACCAACCAAGTTCACCAACAACTTAATGTTGTTAGGACTTGTGCTATGGTTAATGGTTGACAAAGGAAAGCCAAGGCTCTTCCAAACTAAGTCACCATACACTACTTTAACCCTATAGTTATATTATGTAAATACTAAAATATATACTTTCAAAACTCTATTAATCTATTAACTTGGAAGGTTTGTGGATACATCCCTACCTTACCAATACTTGACTCTCTTGACCATCCGAATCACCTTTATGGTGGTTTGTGTTTTGGTTAGCCTTAAAGGCACTACTTGACTTTCATGACCATCCGAATCACCTTTATGGTGGTTTGTGCTTTGGTTCGCCTAAAAGGCTTGCTTGACTCTCTTGAATCTAATAATCCAACTCTTGAATCTAAAACACTTTCCTTTCTAACTCTAGTTATTCGGAGCTAAAATCTTCAATTCTCAAGACCCGTTTTTGGGAACTAAATAACACACCCTAAGGTGAGTTCATACTTGTCCCCCTTTTATTCTTTATTCTTTGGGGCTCAACATGTATCACTATCAAAACTCAAACGATTTTAAACTCTACAATCTATTATGCTTAGTCTAAAGTCTATTATATTCTAAATTCTATCATGCGCAATCTAAAGTCTATTATATGCTTGTACGCTATGCTATGTAGAATTATTTACTCTAACATACAAATGTTCATATAGTTGACAACCCACCTTGCATGTATAGCGCTATAGGATTGGCTATCCGCCCCCTACATGGGTCATGTTAAGCAAAATTCTTCGTGGCTAGTCGCCGTTTGTATGGTTCTCTTGCATATGCCTATAAGCAAAACTTGATTATACTATGTATGTATGTCAAAACTAGTATGCTCACCAATGCTTTATGTGTTGACGGATATTTTATACATGTTGCAGGAAATATTTATTGCAGGACATTCAAGAAAACTACTTAGGATTGGACATAGAAACTCACTCTAGTTCAAGTTATCATATTCTTGTTGTTGTATTTTTCGTTATTTGAACTACTTGTATTTCTATTTTTAGACAATAAATGAAATTCTATCTTTAAACTATATTGTCACAAAATCTAGTGTCATGAAGTCTTTGAACAATCTACCACTAAGTCTCGCCCTGATGTATTCCGCCATCGGTTGGGGTGTTACAGCAAGCTTTACGGCAGATGGGGCATGTTTCGTCTTCCGGGTACATAGAGATCATCAACCGGTACTTGAGTATAGCCCTGTATTCCACTGCAAACATGCATTGACTCAACCCCTCAATCGGGATAACGGTCAAAAAATCCTGAGCATGAGGGCTCTTTAGGCATTCAATCACCGCCTTCTGGCGGGAGGACAACTCAAAAACTTCTCCCAGGCTCTGAGCAGTTTTGCTAAACAGAGCATTCGCCAAAGTTTTTTGTGGCTTTGAGGGGGCGGTGTCCTTATTAGAAAAACCGCCAATATCAAAGTCCGGGAGATAGACATTTAAGCGTTCGAGCGCCTGTTGATAGTCCGGGTCTAGCCCGATGACCCCACTGTTTCGAAGAATATGATCCTGAAGTTTCCAAGACTGAGCTCTAGACGCCACAAAGGCATAAACCCCAACATCTCGAGCTGAAAGGAGGCCCAAACCACCTAAGCGCATCGGCAACGATGCCAAGCGCCACTGGAGGTCCCCGAAGAAGGGGCCACCACTCACAACTATATCTTCAATAGCCTCCCGGAGCCCATCATCGAAAAGGGACACCGCATCCACCATTAAGTGGGGTTGACAAGTTCGCATCCACCATTAAGTGGGACACTTTCATTTCAAAAAACGCAGGAACCGAAAATTGAGATCGAAATAAAAAACATAATGTTAGATAATTTTAAGGACGAAGACGAAAGACGTTAGGGCCGAACCGAACCGCCGAAGATAATCAATCACAATTTCTTTCTTTATATTATTTAGCATTCCAATTCCATTAATAACTCGAGTGTGCCGGTATGGCAGCGACTCGCGTTATGTGATGCGTTAACCATATGAAAACACATGTTCCGACGTGTCTAATCTGAAGCATTTTGGTTACAAAAGAAACATAATTGAACCCGGGTTGATCTGTTTAGTGAGGGGTCCACCTAACACTACACCACCCTTACATTTGCAGGCGTCAAAACCTACAATAACTGTATTTTTTAGCGTTGAATGAAAATGTATTATATTTAATCCGTCTCGTTTCCGAATACAGTTTACGTCAAAACGTAAACCAACCAAAACAGTTTACGTCAAAACATAAACAACCAAAAACGTATTATATTTGACAAGACTCGCTTCTGAAAAAAAATATGTCGAAACGTGAATTTATATTGTTTACGTTGAAAGTGAATTTATACCGACACGCACATTAAAATGTCAAAACGTAGACCAACTAAAAAAGAACATTAAAATAAGCATGAAAATACACTATATTTGACCCCACTCGTTTCTGAAAAAATACGTTGAAACGTGAATTGGTACCAAAACGTAGATAAAAATAACCGTGTGAGAAAATAATTATTTTTTTCTTTTGAGCTAAAGAATGAAAATCTAGGGTAGAAAATCACATTATATAATGTTTTTAGAGAGTGTAAAGGGTGTAAATATTAATTTTAAAAGTATATGCGTTGTTTTTGTCATTTTTAAAGATTAATCGTTGAAAGTTTGCGCCACCGAATTTTAATTTAAAATTGAAGTTACACGAATCCTATATTATCGAGTTAGGGTGGATCTTGGTAATGATTCTACGGGATTTCTATAAAAATGTGTGTTTATAAAAATGCGTGGGTCTAAGGACAAGACCAAGTAGTTTAAGAGACTACAGATTAGAAGAGCCGAGCCTCTAAACGTTAGTATATAAAACAAGGAGTTGGAAAAGGTACGAGGAGCTCGTAGTCTTTTCGATGGAAGTTATGGTGAATATCGGATGCCAATAAAAGGAGAAGGGATTCCTCCTTTTATAGTACCTCAACGTTCGACTTCCTTAGCTCATCCTCTACCCTTAGTGGGGTCTGGCCCAGGTAGATGTGTCTCTAGATTTCCGGCCCAAGTCTTCAAGCCCAATTGGTGCAAGTGGGTTTGATAAAAAAAGAGGAGAAATGGGAGATGTTACCATCCTGTCGATAATATACGTGGCGTCCGTTGAGTGGACGCTGGTGGGCGGCGGACACGTGGCGTCCGCATGTTGGGAACTCCAGGGCGGTGGATAATCATTCATTATCTAGAAGCTAAGGCAAGTTCTGGTTGAGAAAGTCTCCTGTCAGAGATATCTTGGCTGGGGAGCTGCCACGTCGTCGTCCTTTTCGAGTGTCAGGCTAAGCACAACTCTTGATTGGTTGAGGACTCTGACGGGCAGTCTGCTACGTTAGGAACAGTTGTCCAGGGCAGAACTGCCCTGGGGTGTGTGTCTCGATGCTGCCCTGAAAGGTATCTTTCAGTCGTGTTGACGAAGTTTTGTCTATCTTGCTCAAGAAGCTTATAGTGCGTCTGCCCCGCTGGCGTAAAACGGGCGGTAGACCATGCGCCCACTGTCTGATGGACGCAAGCTACTCCACTGACGTAAAACGGGCGGGGTACTTTAGTCATGGTATTGATAGGCGCTCATTTGTAGGTTAATTTATGATATGGTATTGCCGGTTTTTGATACCATATCCCTTCAAAAATAGATAGTAATTTTGTTAACCAATTTTCGATTCCTACATATTACATTTCATGAACCAAACGCCCGCTAAAGGTGTTATGAGCATTACACTCGTTCTTTCACACATCCTCACACATTTACCCAAACACACACAACCAAATCATGTTCATTCCTTGACTGACCCTCATTGATAGGGGCACAACCCTCAAGTATCCTCACCTATTTAATCATTGATCCATCAATCACCATCATCGAAAGCACTAGTGACGAAGCTTGAAGATCGAATCGACGGGGCTGGACTCATTTTTTTCAATCGCTAGGGATCGGACGATCAAATCAGTACGACCAGATTCAATTTATATAAAAATTACCTACAAAAATTGTAAAATTCCACCAATACGCTAAAAAACAACAGCTGTCGGGACACCCTCGGTCCTCCACTATGCTTCGTCCCCGGGAGCATTTGGACAAAAGTAGTAATCTACAGTCTACACCCGTTAGAAGTTAGAAGGCGGGTAAAATAAAAGTAATAATACTGTAATAATCAATAAAACCTATACGACGTCGTATTAGTCCTTCTCGGTACATAATAAAATAACCTTATCTCACCGTTTAGACAACAACAATCTTAAACCCTCTGTTTACAGAGGTCCTTAAACCCTATCCACACCTTATCTCCTCCTTCCCCCACCACTACACCACCATACTCCCTTCGTCCTTAGCATGCCATTAACCCTCATCACCATGAACACTCAACCCTCAATATCCAGGCCTCATAACCCTCTGTTCACACGTGTAATCCCACACACACTTATTCATTCTCAATCTTCTTTATCTTCTTTTAACAACCTGGGCTTCCATAAATTCACTACATACCACTCGGACCTTCAGTTATCCGTTAAACCCAGGTCTGAGATTAGAGCTGCCAGGAGCTTAATTGACGATGAACCCGATGTCGGTGACTGGTTCGGTGAGGCTAATTCCGGTTCCTTTAAGAAAAGAGAGGTGTATGGTGATAGAGATGATGATAGGAGAAGTGGTTATAGAGGCGGTAGAGGCGGTAGTAGAGGCGGACGAGGCGGTAGGGGCGGTTCGGCTTTGAATAGGGGAAATGGTGATTTTAATGGAAATAGAGGCGCTTTCGGCGGTAGTAGTAGTGGTTCGAGAGGAAGAGGGCGATTTGGCGGTGAATTTGGCGGAAGGGGGTCGAGTAATTCGGCTGGAAGAGGGCGAGGGAGAGGCCGAGGGAGATTAGGGGGCGAATTAGGGAGGAGAAGCGATGGGTATTCTCGTGATTCGGATAAGGGGAAGGGAAGTTGGGGATCATTTTTTTCGTATCCTGAAGGGAAAGAGCCGTATGTGCGTGATTCGTTTGGTTCGAATAGGAGAGATGATAGGTTTGGGGATGGTGGTGGTAGAGGGAGAGGGAGAGGGAGAGGGAGAGGTGGTGTGACGACGGGCGTTAAGAGGAGTATGGAAAGAGGAAGTTTGATGGTGGTTGATGATGAAGATGTGGATGATGTGGATGATGTTGAAGATGAAGAAACGAAGTTAATGTATAACTATAGAGATTTGATAAGTGAAGATGATGATGATGATGATGGCGGCTTTAAAGATGATGAAGAGGATGTTGAGGATGATGGGGTTTTAGAAAAGGGTTTGCCAAGAGTTCCGATGGAAGGAAATGAATCTTATTTAAGCGAGACCAGGTGTGTCGAACGGATCGTTTGTGTTTGTATTATAGTGTTTGATGATGCTTATGATATGATGCACGCGCTAAAATGAGATTTTTTTATCTGAGTTTAAAAAAGTTGTTATTTTTCGTTTGCTGTGGTTGTAAAATACGTTGTTATATTCTATAAAAGAAATTGGCAAGGAATAGAAGCAACTCCGGTTCCTAATGTTTTGGAAGGATTTGAGTCATTTCTGAGTGTATCCGTTTGCATTTGAACAGGTTCGATGAATGCTCAGTTTCGCCTCTTTCTCTAAAAGGAATTAAGGATGCTGGGTATGATAAGATGACCATCGTGCAGGAGGCGACACTTCCTGTCATTCTTAAAGGTTTGTGTATTCCGAACGATGTTTTAAAAAGCGCGCTTGAGGTGCGCTTAAGCGCAAAGCGCACCTAGGCGCAAATCCATGCGCCTTATGTAACCCTAGGCGAGCAGTGTACGCAAAAAGCGCACGAAAAGCGCAAGAAAAAAAAGCGAGAAAAGCGCGCTTTTTGTACACATGATGTTTTTATGCTTAAAATTGTTATACATGTAGCTAAAAAGGTTGTACATTTTAGTTAAATCATATATATACCTTATTTGTATCTATATTTTGAGTAAATAATGCTAAAAACCTATAGCATATATAAAAAAAATTATATAATTGTCTTGCGCCTCGCGTACGAAAAGCCCACCGCTTTTGCGCTTTGCGCCTCGGTTTTAGACATCGTCGCTTTTGTGCGCTTCGCGCTTTTTAAAACCAAGATTCCGAAAGAAATTAAAAAAAAGTGGAATTCTGTAGTCGTACGTTTAGTAGTGTGTCAATTCTTATTTCGTGTTTGGTTTCCCTTGGTAAGAACGGTTTTCCAATCTTTGAGATAATAATAACTGTTTTTCTGTGTTGGACTATCAAGCGATATATGATAACTACGTCAAACCTTATAACCAATGTGACAAATAAAAGTCATTCGTATATCTTTTAACAGTACCTGCTTGAGGCGTGATTTGAAAACAGTAGTCAAAGCGCGCGTCTCTTTTTCTGCATTGATGAAGTTTAAATGATTATGATCTGCTGATTTCTGATTTGCAATTTTGCTTTATTCTAGGAAAAGATGTGTTAGCCAAGGCGAGGACAGGTACTGGAAAAACCGTTGCATTTCTGGTAATATACTGTTACCAAGCATTAGATATCAATATCTTCTCTTACTAAACGTCAAAGTGTGACTCCTTGAAAAGTCGGTAAATTGTCATTCTAATATTATTTTGTTCTTAATTTAAGCTCCCGTCAATAGAAGTTGTTGTGAATTCGCCACCTATTGGCCGTGATCAAAAGTGGCCACCGATTCAAGTCCTTGTCATATGCCCCACTAGAGAGCTTGCAAGTCAGGCAGCAATGGAAGCTAACAAATTGTTAAAATATCATCCTTCTGTCGGTGTTCAAGTTGTCATCGGAGGCACCAGGATTGCTACAGAACAAAGACGCTTGCAGACAAACCCCTGCCAGGTTAACGGATTGCCGTTGCTCTACTTAATTCTCAGTCGTCTTATTTTGCTCTCTTCAAAGATCTTTGAAAATTAAAACCGTGTTTATTTTCTTCGCAGATCCTTGTAGCCACACCTGGAAGACTTAAAGATCATATTATGAATACTTCTGGATTTGCCACTCGAGTCAAGGGGGTCAAGGTTTTGGTACTTGATGAAGCTGATCATTTATTGGACATGGGATTCCGTAAAGATATCGAGATTATAATATCAGCTGTCCCAAAACAACGACAGACGCTTCTATTTTCAGCCACTGTCCCACCTGAGGTTTCTTTCTTTTTTCAGCATGGTTATAATTTTTGTGACGCCGTTCTTGCAAATCAAGTAAATCTTAAGAAACTTTTCCTGATGTGAAGGTTCGTCAAATCTGTCATATTGCTTTGAAAAGAGATCATGATTATATCAATACAGTTGAAGAAGGAAGTGAAGAGACTCACACACAGGTAACATCATTTGTGATTTGACACTCTTACGGAGAATTAACTTAACCTATTTGATCGCCCATTTTAATTGTAATGGGAGCATGCTTTTGGGGATACATTATGGATTGACTGCAATCCTTTCAGTTGTGCCTGATGATCATAAATCATTGCATGCATTTGTTGTTGGTTTTGAGCAAGCAGTGTTGCAAAAATCGGCCTAGGCGGCTGCCTAGGCGCTAGGCGGGAGTAAAAATCGGAAATAAGCCCTAGTCGCTGATCTAGGCGTTTTGGCCATTAGGCGGCCATTAGTCGGGCCTAGGCGGTGGATTTTTTTTATTTTTTTTTAATTTCTAAGTATTTCTTAGTATTATGTGTATATATCTAAGTATTTCTAAGTATTATGTGTATATATCTTAACATATTTTCAAAAATCACCTGAATTTGTGTGTATATATATAAAATACGTATAAAATACCAAAACGCCTAATTCCGCCTAGTCCCTAGGCTGGACCTCACCGCCCGCCTATCGCCTTTTGCAACCTTGTGAGCAAGTGATGTTTGGGTTTCCTGCAATTGATGATGCATCATTAGAGTATTAATCTCTAAATCATTGATGATATCCGTGCGTCATCAATGACTTTGCTATTAGACCCGCAGTACTAAAACTAGTGTTTGTTGATTGTTTTTTAAGGTCCAACAAAAGCATATGATCGCTCCATTAGACCAGCAGTATTCCCTGCTCTATACGCTTCTGAAAGATCATATCGCCAATGATGCTGACTACAAGGTCCGTTTTCATGTTCTCAAGCTTACGACATAATTTTCATAGTTCTTATCTCTTTTACTTCCCCTTGCATATTACGCCAAAGTCAACTATTTAATGGTATGTTTTCTAGGTTCTTGTGTTTTGCACGACTGCCATGGTCACAAAATTGGTGGCAGACCTACTTGGTCATATGAGGTTAAATGTCCGAGAAATACATTCGAGGAAGTCCCAAAGTTACAGGACTCAGGTTTCTGACGAATTCAGAAAATCCAAGGGTCTTATTCTGGTAACTTCTGATGTTTCTGCTCGTGGAGTCGATTACCCGGATGTAACACTTGTTATTCAGGTATTACTTTTATTAGTCAACGCGTACAACTTTTCTAATCCATTTTAATGGAGCTTTACTGGGCCGCAAAATAGTTTAACCGGTTGAAATGTAAATATCTCGCAGATTGGGCTTCCATCTGATAAAGCCCAGTATATACATCGACTTGGAAGAACCGGGCGTAAAGGAAAAGAAGGGGAAGGGATATTATTGCTGGCACCATGGGAAGAATTTTTCTTGTCTACGCTTGGGGATTTGCCGATTTCAAGAGCTGACACGCCTCCTATTGATCCAGACACAAAGAAAAAGGTCAGTTTTAATTATACTTTTCTATTAGTTTATTCAGCGCTTTCACTTTATACTTTGGTGTGGATTTGCAATGTTAACATAATATGAAGCCTGGAGTAGTAAATTAATAAATAAACGAGATTTTAGTAGGAAAAAAATAAAATAAAATTTTGAAATCGTCCAACCACCCGGTTGGTCTGCCGGTTCAAATGGGCCCAACCAGACCGGTTATAAAGGAAACAAAATGATTGTGTGTGGTTTTGTGTATGCCAGGTAGCAAAAGCGATGTCCTATGTGGATATGAAAATCAAGGAGTCGGCGTACCAGGCATGGCTGGGTTATTACAACTCTAACAAGACTGTTGCCAGGGACAAAAGCAGGCTTGTGGAGCTCGCAAATGAGTTTAGCCGAAGCATGGGGCTTGACATTCCACCAGCAATTTCCAAACTTGTTCTTGGTAAAATGGGGCTCAAGAACGTTCCTGGGTTGCGCTTTAAATAAATAAATCGTAGGACGGTAACGTGAAATTTCAACAGCATTTTGTTTTGTGTTTGGAAGAAAACATGCAATTTTGTTGTAACAAACCAATTATTTCTGTATTTGTAGCTGTAAGTTAGCGAAATTAGTAGTTTTCTTGTCTCAGTTTGTTTTAGTTATTGCTATTCAACAAATTTATGCATAGGAAATTGTAATTTGGCTGTAAATTTGCATGTTATATCTTTTGTGTTTTATGTATGTTTTTTGGTCTGGCAAATCCAGGCCCAAAATAGCAAACAGTGTACCAATCTGAGTGTAAAGTTTTTATGTTACCGGCATAGTTGGCATAGTTGTTAATAGTGACCATAGCGCCCGCTATAGCGAATAGCGTAGTGTAGCGCTCATGTGTCGCTATATGTTGATAGCGGGAAATAGCAAAATTTTTGTATTTTTTGTTACTTTTTGTATTTTTTTGGTAAAATATTCATATAAAATAGCTCTAAAATTTTCTTCTACTGTATCGCTAAACATGAAATGGCGTCGACTATTTCATCGCTATTGCTACGTAGCGTATCGGTAGATTGTCCGCTTTTCGCTATTGACAACTATGGTTACCGGGTTGATTTGGGTGAAGACCAGTTTTGTCCAAATAGTTAAAACACAGTTGCTCTATACCACCATCGCTGTCGCCTGTCGCCTTTGCGACCATTTAACTGGCCCAAAGCTGGACTGCCTATGCCAGCCAAAAACATAAAAAAAAAAAAAAAAAAAGTAAATAACCTGAGATTGATCTGGCAGCAGACATTTTTGTAAGATTTGAATAACTTTCAAGTATTATTATATATTAAGAATGTTATAAAATCTAGTTCTAATAATAGATGACAAATTTCAGACAATTGTAACATACTGATTTTCTTGAAATATAACTAAACTTAAGTGAACCATTTTGACCGATTACCGAACCAACTCGCCAACTATGCCAGTAGACAGTAGTCACATAATTAACTGTAAAAGCTTCATGACAAAGGGATGCATAGAAATTGGTATACTGTTATTATGTACTAAAAACCCTAACCATCATCAGTAGAATAACATGAGTAACAAATGTATAACAGGGTAGAGCGCTACAAACTTTAACATCCCCAAGGAAAGCTAATGTACTCAGGTTAAAACTAACATAATCGCCGGTGATGGCCCGTATAACAAGAAAAAAAAATAACAAAAAACAAGAGATTTCTTCTTCATCGCCACCACCCTTTAGCGTGTATTTTTACATAATACCAGTGTGCTCGCTATTGCTGCCCCACAAGCCAAAAAACAATTAAGTAGCACTGATGGCCAGCGAGTATAGAGAATTCCTCTGTTGGAACCATGAGCCGCTTCTGTCAGTTCCAGAAGGTCAACTTTTGCAATTCCCACTGGCTTGCCTGATTAACGAATTTGAGATGGAGTAAAGACAATCATACCCTCCTGTGATAAACAATTGATAAACTTCAAGTTTCACAATCAATTGATAAACCTATACAATTAAGCCAAGATTTGGGCCTTGGCTGAAGCCAGGCCGCAGCTTACGTAATTCTTTTGTAAAACAAGCCTCCGCAGGCTAGACTCGACTACACCCCAACACTCGACCACCATACACATGTCTTAACTACTATGAATATATATATATATATATATATATATATATATATATATATATATATATCAAAGTAGAAGTCGTCATCATCATACTCAGTTAATCCCACCTATAGCAAAGCTAAGGTAGGGTCTGAGGAGAGTAAGATGTAGACAGCCTTACCTCTACCCCTAAGAATAGAGAGGCTGCTTCCAGTGAGACCCCGGCTCGATGTGGTTTGGTATCAAGCCTTGGACATAAGGCACGGAACACTTAGCAATCGGGACAAACCCGATCGGTGCATGTACGCCTTTGTCTTTTGGCTATCCACGCCACCACATAATGCATGATTAACCGTCCGTCGTTTTTAACGTTATTTTCACAAAATTAGTAAAATAACGTTAAAACTAGTGCAAAGTAGAAGTGTAGACCATAATAATTACCTTTGATGATGAGGTGATGATGGTTGATCTGGCGAATATAGCGCGTGTTCCTCTAGCATTCCCCTGGAATGACTTCCTTCACCCCGTGGTGATTGCTCATTCACAGCGGAAGATCCCATAGAACCGGTTGACGCATATTCAAGCTGCTCATTTTGATCAAACGGATACATCATCGTAACACCAGGACCGCTTGACCCATTAGACGAGACACCCTGTAAAGGATACATGCCATAAGCCACATTAGCAGGACCACCTTGACTTGATCCAGGATGCAATAGACCATTCTGTGTTTGATATGTGGAAAACGAATCGTGTCTGTGTGAATTCATTGACCGGCTTCCACTTGAACCCAACCGGTCCAACCTAGCCGTTGATTTATCCATATGATTACGATTGTGGTTCTGGTTACGACCCGAAGCACGTGATTTCGAGTTACTGTCTCTATCACCATGATTATCACTTCTATCATAGTTAAAATTCCCTCTCCTATGGCGATCCCTAACACCAACCTTCTAGAAAAAGGGCCATAGAAACAAGTTACAAGACATAATGCAGCTAATATTGTGTGCCAAAAAGGTAACACTAAGAATTATACTGATGTCAAAGATGAAATTTATATGAATCAAAAGAAACCTGCAAGTTGACTTTTGGCGCGTAGTTAAAGTAAAGTAATTACCGTTTTGTTAATTTACGCAAAATACCCCCCAACAATGATAGTTAAAAGAATCTTATGGACCCAAAATGGCAAATATGTAACTCGAAACCCTAACTAAGAATAAACTTGCTTCCCAATCAAATTAAACTTAAAATCTTTTTTGGCAAAAATAATTCAAACTTTGAAGACAAGTAGACAACTAATGTTTTATGAAATATTTGACTAAAATCAGGCATTTGTTATAAAAGGGAAAAGATAAACTTTCTTACAGGATTTGGCAAATATGTCCCGGTGCCACTACGATATCTTGGCATTTCTTCAACATGATGCTGGAAAACATTAGGAGGTCTGTTAAGACCAGACTGAAGAGGAGCAAAAGGCACGAGTCGGGGTCCATAATTCATGATCTGTGTAACCACATTCATGTTTGGCACGGGTCTTCCAGGTCCATCCCATGGGACACGACCCTGTAAATACATTGGTGGAACCATGAACGGTGAAGGATAAACAGAAGGTCCATGATGACGTGGACTTTGACATAACCGACCCAAACTGTAGATTGTGCCAATGGCTAGCAAAGTCACTATTAAGAATATCTGGCTTGTGCTCATCTGGTGTCTCACCAGGACCCGCCGCTCGAGGACTAAAATCTACAGGCTGGTCAACTCCTTGGTGAAAATTATGACCGATATCACCATTTTCCATGCTCTCAGAATGGCTAGCTGATGCATCTGTTGACCCGTTTTCTGCCGGGACGTTATAATAAGGAAGCATCGTGAAGAACGGAACGGGTGCCCAGTGGGGTAAAAAGTCAAGGGTGTACCACCCGAATTGTTCATCATTTGGTGTCTTTGATTGGATCCTATAATCAGCGGGCCCATTGGGATTACGGAATCAGAACCACTTGTTTTGAGCCAGTTCGGTATCAGGGTCATGTGGTCTCGGAACATGCATTGGAGCAACAGTCATTGGTGGGACCCAGTCCTGGTTAACCTCCTCAGACTGTAAACGGTCAGACATGGACGACTCTATAGGGTTGACTGTTCTCTTTCCACGTTTTTCCTTTGTAGACTTGTTGACTGTTGATGTTTCATCCCTAGAACTCTCTGATGAAGTTTTACTTCTTAGAGAATTACTGTGAGCAGCAGATGAAAATCGTGAACTCGTGGCCCATTCATCTGAATAAGCATCATTCAATTTAGTTTCTTGAAACTGAGAATGATCCAAATTATTATTGTCTCTTAATCGGTCTCGTTTTTCTTTGTTATTCTTGTGTTGACTTCTTACTAATCCTCCAGACCCGCCTACACGACGAGGTGGCGGAATGTAATTCATCCCAGTAGATGACTGAGGTTTACTATCATCTTGTGACACAACTTCAGAAGTCACCCGATTGGGTTCCTGCCATAATTCATGGTTGTAATTATCAGCAACAGAGTTAAGTTCCACCGACCCAATATTATTTTCGTTAACCGAATCTTCAGAATTCGAACCCACATTAACCGCGGGGAAGTAATGAGGAACTAAACCATGAGGAAACTGCATACCCGAGAACTGGGGATCAATAAACGGCATATTTGCGTGAATCATTCCCGCCATATTCCTTTGTGCGTATCCTAATGAAGCTAGAAAAGAGGGTGAGATTGGAAACGGTAAATGACCCGATGCTAAATTCACAGGCCCATTAAAACCATGAAATGCAGAAGATGCCATCATATTCACAAGATCCTGTTCTTCTTGACGCATATCTTCTTGTTGATACATATTCGATTCAACTGATGGCTCAAGACTTTGCTTAGGCGAAGCATGTTGTGAAGACGAAGACTCATTTTTCTCAATTTCAGGTTCACCGTTCTTTTTCCTGTTATGAGTTTTTCCATTTTCAGGTGGTTTGTTACGGGTCCCTTGAAAAGGGACATATTGGTATGTATCAGTTAGTTCAGGGCTAGATCGTGTTCTAGCAAACGGAGACCGCTGAATGTCATTGGCCAAAAGACCAGATTTTAAATTCCTTTGACCTTGGTTAGCATGACCCGGAGTGACAACATGGGCTTTTGGTGAACTTCCTGACTGATGATTGGTAGAACGAGTGTGGTCACAGTCAGATTCCTGCCCAACGGATTCTGACTTTCTGCCAACTGAATCACTTGTGCGAGTATCAGTTTTCAAAATCAATGAATCGGTATTGGGTGCATCAGGACGAATACCATTACCATGCCGGTCCCACGTGTTGGTAAAAAAATTAGTTACTTCAGTAACAACATTTTCCTTTGGGCAGTCGAGAAATCTTTTCAGCTTTTTGGCCCCAAGCGAAAACGCACTGCGTATTCTGTAAAAATTACCTAGAAACACGATAATATCAAAACTGTCAAAACAGAAAGAATTTGCCCGCACGCCAAACTGAAAAATAGCAACTTACAAAACTATAATCAGATTATCTTTTAAATATATAAAAAGTGAAATAACTTTTAGTTTATCTTAATAATCAGTTTTCTAACACTTGCGTCTAAAACTCTGATCATTTCAACTCACAATAATCAACGTCCTAATTACTTCTTGTCAAACACTAAATCCGTCACAATGAAAAAAACAGGGCCCACAAAGAAAATGATGCATCGCTCCTTTTACCAAGATATAAACAAAAATTTGGACATACCTTTACTAACACTTCTTCCGAGATTATTACTCACACGTAGTGGATCAACAACATTAAAATGTTTAGAAATAAAAGGCTGCCCTTGGTTATCCTGACCACTAGGATAAACAGCATACACAGAACTACAAGCATCAAGAAACACTTTGTTAAGCAGCAATTCTCCACTGTCCTTACGAGGTGGCTCCGCTGTAGATGTTAAAAGATATCACCATTGATACAATATTGCGAATGAGTTCATTATCAAGTAAAAACATTTTTAACACTATTACCGGTTACATCTGGAAGTGAATTTATGGGCACAGGGCCCCACAAGCTAACACAAAAATTATCCCAATCGAAATTACTGAAGAACTCCAGAAACCGTAAAGCACCTGCAGATGCAATAACAACATCGATAATTATCTCTGATTATTCATGTCTTCAAGTTGCGATAATCAATTTAAACAAAATAACGGAAATATTCATCACAGTGACAACCTCAAGTGGACCAGCAAAAGAATTGTTGAAGACATGGAATATGTAAAGAACCAGAGTCTCGAGGGCGTAAGTGGAAATAAGTCCATGATGAGCACCGAGTATACGGCTCTCGTAATAACACCAGGCTTTGATTAGTATAATGCTACGCTTAAATAAATGATTATGGTTTATCAAATGGTCAACCTGCACAACTAATATATTTTATTAAAAAAATGTCGAATGAAATTTATGATACGTCTAAAAGCACTTGCACTACACTAACCTCCTCAAGAAAACAAAGGGTACAAAGCCCTCCAAGCTGATTAAAGGATATATCTACCACAATGTTCTCCACCAAACACTTTATAATCTTCACCTGCAGTTAAATGACCAATGTTTCATATCTATACGTAATTCTTTAACAGGCAACCGTTGATGCAAAAAACAAAAAATAATCCGAAATGAGAAGGCTAGTTATTATAATGATATGGAAAATGAAGGGATATGAAAATCATTTTGCAGAAAATAACAAATATAATCATTAAAATAAAATAAAAACATACTTCTGCTTGAATGTATTGGACTTCCTTTACTTGAAATTCTGCATTCTCATTCTTTTCTTCGTTCTGCAAACAACTCACAGACCTCACTTGCCCATGAATCTTTCAAGTTTGGATTGTCGCTGAAGGCTGTTAAGTCAATATCCCCATCAGGTAAATACGTTTTAAGAGGCACAGACCCAAACGTAAAAACCTGCAAACCACAAAAAGATCAATGAGGACTTCCAATAACCATACGGTTAAAAAATCATAATTATAATTACTTGTTCGGGTCGTTCCTACACTTTAAGCTTACTGTTGCAACTTCAAGTCGTAAGGCTGAGGGGTGTGGTACCGACCACCCCCCAACCACCGATGCCACCTCAGCAGAATGGAGAAGAGAGAGAGAAAGGAGAGAGAGAGGAATGAAGAGAGAGACAGAGAGGAGGGATCGGGAGAACGGTGGAATTTTACCGTTTGTGCCGAAAAGGGTCGGGGGCGGTGTTTGCCGTCGGCACACCCATCCCACCTCACCCACCGATGGTTGATGCCGAGCCCACACCCATGGTCTAATATTACGTTAAAACACCCTCACAAAATAGTATATGCTCTCGTTACCACTTAACATCAGCAGATTCAAGTTTAACACAAATATGAAAACCAATCAAGACTCGCATATTTTTTAAACTATAAAATTTTAAGCACATAAATCATCATACTTCTTTTTAGCAAAAAATAAAAAATACAAAAGGGAACAACCTGACAGGGAAAACACTTCATAATAAGCCGTTGAACATAATCCGCAACAGCATTTCTACGTTCTTCCGACGGTTGATTCGGCTGAATACAAGTAATAAGCTCAGCCGTTCTTTCTTTCGGCTATTAACCATCTCTCGGAATCTAAAGTATCTACCAATGAACCTGCATTAGGCAATAGCCCATTCGGCAACAGGCGGCCACCGCCACCACCGCCCATCTGTGACCATCCCTCAAGCTCACCCATACACAACAATTCAATACTCCTCAACTACACACACAAACCTAATCAAACTTTTATCTCTCCAACTACCAATCTAAGGCCTTTTCAGATACCAAACATATTAAAGACTATATAACCCACAAATTAATTGATTATAAAACATAAGGTCCTGACAATTATGGCCCTAAAGAATAACACCCACAATAAAAGTTCCAATCTTTTCCCTTAAAGAACCCTAGATAACAATAGGAAAACAATATTCTTACTTGATAAAAAAAAATAGGGGTAAAAAGATTGTCTTAACAAAACCCTAATAATAACAGAGCATAATAAGGGTTATTATTAAAGATTGGGGGAGGAATGAGGAATGAAATGGATTGAATGTAAGGGTAGGGTTTGGATGATTAATAATATGAATATTAATATTAATATTATTATTATTATTATTATCGGAAAAGAAAAGATGATCGGTGGGTCGTGTGTTTGTTTGATAAATTGGGAAAAGAAATGAAATGAAGGGTTTGTGAGAATCGGATTAAAGTAGCGAATTTGTTGGGGTTTTTAAAATCGCGATTGTGTTTGAAGGGAATTGAACAGACGATTGATTATAGTACTACTGGTTGGTGATGATTGGAATATGAAGAGGAAATTATTATTATTATTATTATTATTATTATTATTATTATTATTATTATTATATTATTTCTTATTTAATTTTGGAATGTTAATAAATTATTACAACAAAATCTT